>OY728151.1:176211960-176826127 GCA_963277665.1 Viscum album
CTATAAGGTTAATAAACTTACTATAAGCAGCCAAACGAACCCCAAGTTGTTTATTATTAATATATATAACCTTATCTAAGTCATTTGGCCGATCCTTAGATTTTTAGGAATAAAATAACAATTACTAATATAATATTTGTTTTAAAAACTATTTTATGTCAATTTTGACACTATTTAGTAATTAATTTTTGTGAAAATCATAACAGAATGATTAGTTCGTAAAGAGATAATTAAATCAATAATAACATGTCATATTAATCTAGAAAATTAGTGGAATTCATAAAAAGTGTCAAATTACATTTATTTTGGTGTTTATTACATCAATTATGTCAATATTTCATTAATAAGATAATTACTGCATCATCTTTGTGTCATAAATAACTTAAATTATTTAATGTCTAAAAATTACAAATAAAATACCATTATGTAGGAAATCTTTTTAGATTTCTAATGGATATTTATAGTAGAATTTATCTTATTTATAACCCCATATTAAAAATGATATACTTATTAAACTTTGATTGTAACTATTTTAACCCTTCTTTAAATAAATTAATAATAAATGTCCTAATCTAATTCAATTGGGCCTAAATGGTCATATTTTATTTCTAAGGTTGTTTTTGGTCTAATTAAACTTGTCCAATAGAATTAGGACATGTGTTAGGCTAATAATAATATCATTGTTACCCTTAATTACCCTATTTACTTTTAACCGTAGTAAAAAAAAGTGAAAAGTTACTATTCACCAAAAAATTATTTTTATCTCATTGAATCACATTTTACTTACTGACATCAACCGTGTCTCTCAGATTTTTGAAATTCCACTCACAGAAGCGGTAAAATTATGTTTTATGAAAAATTCCGTTTTTTTAACTACCACTTAGTGGTTTCACTATTCATCAAAAATTGAAAGTTTTCAGAAAAATACCAAAATTTTACCCTAGGCTAATTTCGATATTACGAATCCAAAAAAGAAGTCCATTTTAAAAAATAAAATTTCTAAAATTTCAAAAAGTGGTTATTACTATTCATAACGGCTAGTTTTAATAATATTTTAATAGTATATTGTTGTTTAGTGAAACTCGGTATTGCGTACGACGCAAGCTATCGAGGAAGCTCGCGATTTCGTTTAAAGCAAGACAAGCAAGTGTTGTGTGTAGAAAAAGATTCCTTTGATGATTTATATAACATAAAAGTCTCGGGTGTTACACACAGGGACTATTTATAGGCTGTAGAAGACCCCGGGCAGTTATCCTTTAGGGCGTGCAAGTCACTTGCATGACCATTAGGTGGCGCGCAAGTATACTTGTGCAATAGTGATGGAACTTGCATGACCCTTGTGCATTTGAAGCCTTGTTCATGCCTTTGTCGATTTTTGATGTTTTCTTCAAAGGATGAATCCATTTGTGCTAAGTCATTTCCCTTTCCATTCTTTTAGACAATGTGACGAAAAGGAGCGTCAACAAGGAAATGTTTTGATCTTTGTTGGGTTTGAAATATTCCTTAGTCTTGTATGAAAGATTAATGATACTCAAGAATATCCGCAAGTAAATTTAACTTTGTAGAAATATTGAAACATAATGTTTGTTCATTTTATGTAAGTAAATAATATGGGATGACCACCTCTGTGGGGTTCCAGAAATTAGTGTTAAGATAAAATATTATATATGTGGGAATATTTTATAATTCATCATGGTCACCACATATATAAGTTTCCCTGACATTTTTAAAAAATATGGATGAGGAAAATTAGTAAAGGACATTGTTATTATAATCGATGAATTGTTAGGGTCATTTCATAGATAAGTTTGATTAATTTTTTTTATTGTACAGTAATATATTCCTCTCTATCCTGATTCATATTTTATGATCGATGGGGGTATTACCAACAATAATGTATAATTTATATCACTTAATAAGAATAGGATCAATAGATTAATAATCTTATTCTTTGATTTTGGTATATCATATAAATAATTATGACCAGAAAAATGGATTATATTAAAATATGACCATCTATTAAATCATATTATTTATAAATTTAATTTAAATTATAATGAAATCAATTCTTATTTGTTTATTTATTTATAAAATTTATGTAGGTGGAATCATTTTGTGACTTCTAGGGAAACTCGATGATGTCTAATGTCTAATTTTAAACATAAAAAAATTCACATATTATTGTTCAATGAATTAAAATCTAGGGGGTCTATTTTTTACCAATTAGACTTGTAAAACACTTAGAGTCATCATCCCTTTAATTTTTCTCTCCTTATTTACTTTTCTAATGATTTTATTCATGTATTTATGAGTATTCAAATTGGAAAAGTGACATAAACATCATATTCTCCTTTAATTCATTATTTTACTATTTATTTTATCTCCAAATAAAGTTATACTAAATTATTATTTTGTGGTACATATTTTTAATTTGTGTTCACTAATTTTAATGTTCATAAAAATCCTTTAAGGGATAATATTACATTTTTATGGTGGAATGAAATCCTATCTTGTAGAATATTGGACTAATGTTGGATTCTTGAAAAAAATATTAAAGTGAAAATCAAAAGATCTTTTATTTTTTTTATTCCTTTATTGAATGATTTAAATACTCTATAAAATTACATATATTTTTTATTGTAAAATATAATAGGTTTCCTCTCATCTATTCTAAAGAAATGTGGGATTTCTGACCTTTCTATTCTAAAAAATATTATTTCACTTAAATTACAAACACTTAGTGTTTTTATAAAAAAAATTATATATTTTATATGGATTTTTTGAATAATGCTATTTTACATGATTCAAAATATATTTTTAATTGGTGTATCTATCTCTTATGAGGCATTATACATAATATAATGATGGTTTTGGTTTTTATTAAAATTTTCCTCTTGATTCTATGATTATTTAAGGTGTTATAAAAATATTTTTTCATTTTTTACATCATTAATAGTTGATGATATTTTAGAGGAAGATATATTTCTAAGGTGATTTAGAAATTATATTTTTAAAACATGGATTCTTTGAATATTTCAAATGGCTCGGTTGGTGCTTGACAAAAAGAGATTCCTTACGGTAAAAAAATACCATTAAATAACCTCCTTTTGTTAATTTTTCATAAAATAAAGTTGAAGTAAATACTATGAATTAATATAATATCCCATGAAAAATATTTAATTATTATAAATTCTACACATTGATATGTTTACCCCAATATTATATTGATATTTTATAAATTCAAGATACTAATACTATCTCTATAGCATTTGGTTGTATTATTATAAATTATTGGCCTAAACACAACCTTCATAGAATTATATTAAACCATTATAAATTCTAGTCATTGATACCCTCTCTCTAAAAGTATATTGAATTATTATATCAACTTGATAATGATATTATCCCCATAGAATTAGATTTTATTATTATAACATCATGGAATTTATAGTCTATCCCTATATTTTTTATTATATTTGTATGATTTTTTAGTATGATGATTCAAGTGTATAATAAACTAGCCTACTAGTGTTTTGGCCCATGACATTTGGTTATCAATTCATCATTCTAGTCAATGTTACTATTGATTAATTTTTATTTAATATATCATTTTGTATACTTATTTCATATTTATTTTATTCTATTATAATTATGTTAAATATTTTAGTTATGGAAATATTTGAATATTATCACGGAGAAGTATAAATTTATCCTTCTTAGAAAATTTCATTTTCTTATATAACATGTGTGTTTTTAATTTACTTCTTAAATAATTCTTCCATAATTTCAAATTACACTATTTCTTGATTTATCTTAGAGCATAATTAATTAAATATGGGTAAACTATTGAAATATCAGAATACAAATTCTAATCTCTCATTTTTTTCTACATTTTGTACCTTATAATGTTTTTTTTATTGAGATATTTTAGTTTATTTTGTTAGTATTTTTATTTTAGTTGATTTGGATGGATACCCAATCACTATTTTCTATCCAATGAGGATTTAAAATTCCTTTATGGTCTTTCCAAATCCCAGATTAAGTACCCATAACATCAAAATCTTGGGTCAGTTCATGGAAATATAAATTTTACCTACACTTATATAAGGGTAAAATCAAAATAATAAATCATACATATGATAAGTTCGGTTAAATAAGTATTTAAGAGGTTCTACACATAGAAAAATATTTGTATAATCTTCAAGGGAAAGGAATTCATCCAATGATCTAGAAATAAAACAATATTACCATAAATATGGTAGTTCAAATGAATTAATTCAATAAGAATGAAGGGAATATGATCATAGAAAATATGTTTAGGGAATATTGATAATTTTGAAAAGAATTCATGAAATTATAGATCGAGTAAAATGATAAATTTCCATACCACATGATATCATAATATTTCTAACAATGCATACATTGGGGTTAATCCCATCCACATGGGAAAAATGGAGTAATAATTTACACTATTTATTAATAGATGTTATCTTTTCCCTTTAAAAGGGATTCTACTCTTATTATCTAGGAAAATTCTATGAATTGAATAAAGGATTTATTATTACTATTTTCTTATTTATTATAATTAATTCTGCATATTTTATGTTTAAGTGTGTGTTTATATATATCTTTTATTATTTTCAGCATGTAAATTTTTAACTTTTTTCTACATCTTCACTATGTTCTCAAATAACCATGATAGAGACCAACTATCACAAAAGATCTACCAAATGTAGGAATCCATTGCTAAATCTGAATCCTTGATCATACATGCCTTAATATATTTTAGTTCCTTTTAGATCTTTTGAGGATAATTTGTAACTCAGAATGGTGTGTCCTAACTGTTGTTCTTTTCGGATTCACTTCTCCTTCTACACTATTATCCATTATATTATTCTATCATTAGGTTAAATAGTGTTTCTTTAGTGTTATGTGATGATTAGTGTGATTTCATTCTAAAATGTTTGGATAATTGGTTCCCTAAATTTTAGATCCCTATAGTTTTATTTATAGAGAAGGAGAATGTGTATTATGATTAGATAAAATTAGGTAAACTGTATTCTAAAAATTATGGTAGAATTGTATGAATACAAATCAATTAGAGTGTTTTATTTTAGTAGGTTAAATAATACTGAGAGGTAACAAATTTTTCCACCAAAAAAATTTATGGGACTATATATATTCTTCCTACCCCCATTATTTCAACATTATAAATTGCATGTTTAATTTAATTTAAAATTTAATCATTTTCAAAAAACTAATTTTTTATTAATTTAATTAATATAATATAAAATAAAAAAATTATAGGAATAAATAAAGTTAAAAAATTCTTTTAGAGAGACAATCTTGTCTAAACACATTTTTGTAAAAAGAAAAGTAAAACTTCACATTGTATTACTACCTGAAAATTGTGTCAAATTATAGCATCATTTCAAGAGGTTGGGTAGATCACTATTTATTTTATTTGCATAATTATCTTATTTCAATCTAAATTCATATTTAAAACTAATAAATAGTAGTTTTTATTGAAATAATTTTTGAGATGATGAAAATTGTTTTATTTCTCAGCAGATATGTGTGATTTGCCTTTATATCAAATTACAAATATGATGTTTTTTGGAATGATCACGAAGAATATTAAAGAGGACTAGTAAAACCATATTATAGAAGAATTTTTAAAATATACAATATAGTTATCCTAGAACTCTATGTATTTCTATCAATAATTTGAATAAGTATAAAAAGAGTCTCTTAATTACCCTTTAAAATTCCTTGAATACAATGGACATGATAAATCTATATTGAAAAATACCTTTCACCTAATAATGAACGAATATGTCATATAAAACCCTTATAAAATAATAGATGACATCTTAATAATTTGTTAGAGTTTATTAAAATATTGATTTACCTATTTTTATATTCTCCAAAGTTAATTTAAAAACTAGGCTTATTTGATTTGATAAGACAAATTTTGTTCTATTGGAGTATTCCTTGAAAGAAATGGAAGAAAGGTAGATATTATACATTATTGAAATACTGATTCTCCCACTTCCCACTTATATATATAATTTACAAGTGGTTATTCAAAATGAAAAAAATCATGAGATTATTTCCAAATTAAATAAGGGAGTTAAGGATTATTTATACTTTATATTACTTTAACTTTTATGAAAAAACTAATATTACTCTATATATTATAAATTAATATATCTAGATGATCCATACATAACACTAGGAAGTAAAAGAAATCATTATATATCTACAATTGAATAAAATGATTATTTTGGAATGAAATGAAGTGTAATTCCAAGTGGATATGTGTGTAGAAAAATAAACAACAAGTGGGCTTAACTAAGATAGAATATTTTTATTAAAAATAGTAATATTGGAATCTGGTAATATAAAATGATTCCCCAATTTAATCGTTGATGAATATTTCAATGAAGTGACCATAGAGTTTATTTTTTAAGAGGAAACAATATAAGAAATTATATAATTAACTAAGGAAGAAAATATGATATTATATCACCCCCCACCATAATCAAATTAAATAATTTTTAAATGTATTATATTTTAGTACTCTTACAATGGAAACCACTACATCATATTATTTTCGATGAGAATTATAGTTAAATAAATGTTTTGGTCCTTACAATATAACTTAAACACCCATTCAGATTTAGTATAACATTTGGAACTTCCAAATCTAGGGTAATGAAAATCACGTGCCAACATCAGTGTCTAAAAATGAATTTATTTCCCTTTACATTCTCTTTTTATTTGTCTTTCAATAAAATCACTATTTATATTTTATTTATTAATGGTTTTCAAAAGTGGAATTAAGATGATTAAATTTAGACACAATGTATATAATAAAGTAGGTTTCATTTATTCTTATTATTTTCTTAATTCCTAAAATTTTATAAGAATCCAACTTATCCATAAATTAGAATGTATTATTTTCTTTATGTGTGAAAAAGAGATAACTTTATTTGCAATTTTTTAATTAGTTTTAAATTATTTTTTGGATCATTTCAATAAAATGAATATTCATTATAAATTTTCAATATTGAATTTTCTTTGTGCGTGTACTTGTGTTTTTTGAAAAACTAATTTTTAAATTATTTTTTATATGAAAACAAATTTTTAAGTTAAAGTTTCAAATATTTTATAATTTTTGACCAATTTTAAAAATCTATATCCATAAAATACTAAACAATATTATATTTTCATCCCAAGGGGTATTATAAAAAATTTTGACCTATTTTTTTTTCTAATTTCATAACTTTGATGAATAAAACCTCGGTTCTTTTTGTGATAACATGACTATATGATTATTTATCTTTCAGATAATTGGGGTTTTGAATTTTTTTAATATCATTTCATCACGTATTTGGATTTACACATTCTTTATCTTGAAACCTACATTTTACATAAACGTTTTTACCCCATAGAATTCATGAATATGTATATAGGAGTGGGACATATTAAAATAATATTCATCTTTAAATACCTTCACCCTTAATATATTGTCTTGGATTTCTCATGTTTGAGTGCTTGGATGAGTTTTTCATGTTTGTTTCTTGGGATATGGCTTAGTTTGTTCAAGTGGGTTTAATTCCAATGTTATTGGTATTTGTAATATATATTGGTATGGGGTAATATTGTTCATTATATATCATTTATACCAATCCGACTCTATTAAAAAAAGAACTATGAAAAAAAGATGGAGATGATATTTAATTATTCATTATAACTAATTATTTAACTCATGATAGTAATTAAAAAATGGCATGAACTGTCATTCATTTTTTACATTACACTTTAATCACATCCTTCTTGAAAAAAGAAGAGAATAAAAATTTCATAAAAAAAAAATAAATGTTGGGAAGAGAATGAGGATGAAATCAATAAATACTTTTATTGAGTTAATTGACATTATATTAAATAGGGAGTATAGTGTTTCATATATTTAAATATGAATTAAATGTGGTGAATTTAATGGAGTTTAAAGAATATTTTTTCATTTTATTTAAGAGAAGAAACCTACTATTTTTATTCTTTAATTTTTAAATGATTTTACCCAAAAACCCTTAGAGAACAAATCATCATAAAAATTACATCTTGATACTTTTTTTATGTCTCATAGTGAGGAGAAATGTTACTTTTTTCCAACATATGGTGATATATGTGTTTTATTGGATTTATAATAACTATAGAATAAATTTTTCGTGAGTTAATTGTGAAATTATGTTTTTGTGTTAGGTAAGTAGTGATTGGGTCAGGGATGAACAACTAATGTTAAAAAAATATTGACATTAGAAAATAAAATGAAATGACTTTTTTTAATAAATATGAATTGATTAAAAATTTCCTTAAAGGATATTGAAAAATAATCTATTTTTTTGAAATTTGATATGGATGATTAATTATTGAAATGGAGTGTAAAACATAAATCAGGGTGAAATGACATAGAAAATAATTTAACTTGTTTTATTTTAATTTAATGAAATAATCCATATGAAATTAATAACTTAATGGAATTTGTCAACAATTTTTTATAAAATAATTATTAACATTATTTAAAATATGGGTTAGTATATATTTATTAATGATTATAATATTTTTATCTTCGAAATATTTTTGTTTTTTTGATTTTTTATATAATGTAGACATTCTAACAAGATTAAAAATGTTTACATGAAATCAAAATGATTTCTAGCATTCCATATAAGATATAAATTGAGATTTAGTGGAATATATAAAAATAATTCATAATCTGCGTGGGAATGAATTCATGAGTGAATAACCCAACACATTGTTCGAATAACCCCAACCTCATTAATATTTGAATAAATAGTAAGGAAGTATAGTTATTAACTAAAAAATAAATATATATTGTTTACTAGAATGTGTAATTCAATAATTAATGGTCAAAACACTAAATCCATGGATATATAAGTGAATAACCATTACCACATAAATGGAATTATCAGTATATAATAATGACTCTCAAAATTGGATGGTGCATAAAATTATTTTTTTAAATCTAGAAGATATATGTGTCACACCCAAATAAAGGTTTTCTATTTTTTACTATTACATAATTTACTTTTAAATCCTATAATTGATTTGTGTTTAATTATTAAAATACTTATGGTATTTTACTATGTAGTTTTGGGTTAGTACCTGGTAACACTATGGAGTAGAGACATCATATCATGAAGGGTTATTTGAAGGTTGTGTTGGATTTTTGTCTGCTAGTAGTTATATCATGACCTAGGGGAATGAAATCATTTTGAGGATCTATCACAACATGACAGGTAGTAAGTTGTTTTAAGTAAGAAAATTTATAGTATGTCATACAAAAATATCATGGTTAAGAATAATATTGAAATATAAAAGTATTGTATGATAAAAGGGATATGTAAAAGATACCCCCTCATACATAAGTGTCTCATTTGTGAGGGTACCAGATTTATGTATTGTGATATGTACCGATATATATAGGATAATTCTATGATATGTGGTGGTCACCACATTTATAAATGACCATAACATTATAGAAATTGGTGTATGAGGATGATATTTAAAGTCTATTACTGTAATAAAGTGTGATACATAATGGCTATTTCCCTGATACATAAGTGTCATTCCCTTTTTCCCTATATTCTATGTCTTCTTTTCTAGTACGAATCATATTTTATTATAAATATGGGTAAAATTTATAATAATTTAAAACTCACATCACTTATGCTCACTATGAACTATATCTTATTAGTCAAATTCATTGTTTCCAAAATATCACTAAAATTTATTTGATTTGAAAAATGGTTCTTTTAAATATGATTAAGAATTGGATCATATGATTAATAAATGGTTTTTGAATTATATAAAATGGTATTCTAAAATATTTATTCATTTTTTAAATTAATAAAGGGGAATTACATCATGATTCAAAGGTTCATTCCATGATGTATTATATATATTTTTAATTTAATATCTCAATATTTTAAAATAATACAATGTTCAATAGAATATACAACACAAAATATTAAGCTTAAATGAACCATGAAAAATAAATATTTAAATGTTATAGTTATAAAAAAGATTTCAAATTTTTGTAAATGAATATGATTAACCATAATATGAAATATATGTAAAGGTATAAATAATTATAAATTTATTTATTTATTCTAAAAAAATAAGAAACCAATTTTTCAGTTAAGTAATTTTATGCTTCAAAAAGATAGTTTCTCGAAAAACAGGGTATATTTCATTTTTTGAAAATATTATAGTTAATTTATGGAACATTTAGATACTTTATTTTGTAAAAAGGATTTCACTTTTCACTTTATCATTTGAAAATTATCATAGGTTTAATTTTCTAGAATATTCTAAAAAGCCTGTTTTTTCAATGAATAGTGAATAGTACTTTTTATTGAAAAATTCCTTTTATTTTCATGTAATTAAAAAGTAAAATAATATTTTGGAATATTTTTAAATTTTCATTACTTATTTTTGATTAAAATAATATAATAAATTTTATTGTAATAAATGTGATACATGGATCTGGTATAATTAAATTAAATACATAATGGGAATTTTTTGGAAAATCACTTTTCATTAGGTTTTTCAGGTTAAATTTTAATTTAAATTATGACATTTCAATGGATAAAATTTGATAATATGGGTTCTAATTTTATAATAATTATAACTAAAATTGGTTAATATGTAAAACATAACTTTTTTTATAAATGAATTGTAACCATAGTAAATTTTTGTAAACATGAAAAGGAGAAAATGAGTTAATTAGTGTTAAACAATTGTGATAAGTTCGAAAATTAATTAAAATTGTCCCCAATATTTTATTATATTAGGCTATTTCAATAATATTTTCTAAAAAATTAAAATATGACCCTTTCTTTTCTTTCAACATTTATTTTTACATTTATAATATTTTAAGTAAATAATAAAGGGAAAAATGTCATTCTCTCCCCTTTAATTTTATTAGTATTTTAGAAATTGATAATTACAAATTATGGTTAAATATAAATTATTATTTCAAATATTATTTATTTTTTTACAATTATTAATTAATTTTAGATTTATTTGAATAAATAATTATATCAAATTGTTATGCAATACAAATATAGTTCTTGTGCATGTATTCTAAAAAACAAGTAAATGATTTCAAAAACTCTAAAAGTAATATTTTTTGTGTGGGATAAAGTATCCAAAAAAATTATATAGATACATATAACATATTTTTAGATATTTGAAATGTTTATATATTAAATCCATTTCTATCTTGTTATCTTTATTATCAAACTAAATGAATTGTGTTAAAAATGACACTGTTGATATTTTATGTTGAATATAATTTTTTAATATTATTAAGTTTTTTGAAAATTTTTTAGGAGAAAAATTAGGATGTTAAGTGATCCAAAATTTAATCTATTATACATTTATGAGCCAATTGTTAACTTATAACTAAAATTACGGCCCTTTAATATTGAAAAAGTCATTTCCTCGGTTAATGTTAAAAAACTTATCCATGAGTTTAAAACAAAAATATATTTTATAATTATATATAAACATTTATAATTTTAAATTTATTGTTATATAGGGAACCTATATCATTAAAATAAAATAAATTTCTTTTGGAACAATTTTACATGAGTTAGAGAAAAATAATTTTATAATATCTTTGGAATATTCTAAAAGTGCCACTTCCCTCCCTTATAAAAGGTCACCCCTTATATTTTTTCCATATACCACAACGATCTATCCAGATTGAACATAACCTGAACAAATACCCTATGAAATTCCCTAAAAAATAATTAGATGTGATTTTATTCTTAAAATATCATTCCAAGGGTCCTTAAGATGGAATATATAGAAGGTCTACCGAAGAAGTGATAATCACCCAACCCAACTTCTTTCAATTTATTTCTTCATCCAACCTCTTCAAACATCCTTAAACCATGATGATATAATAAAATCAGTACCTAATATACACTTATGTGTTATTATGACTATGTAGAAACCCCTTTTCATCTCCTTTTTCATTCTCTTTGGAATGAAAACATCATTCTTTTCAGACGTATGGATTACAACCTCCACGTAGAGATGTTTTTCATTTTCCATCACCACATATCATGAATATTTATAATAATAAATTTGCAATATATATATATATATGATATCTGTGACATAATTTTCATTCTTGAATGATAACATAACATTATTTTTTCTTACTATTATATCTATTGAAAAATTATAACATCATTCCTACATAAAAACATGTGGATTACCACCTCCACAATGTGATGTGATTCATTTTAAAACCCCACACAACATGAATGGAATATATAAATTATTTAAAAAGTTATTATTATATTCATTTTATAATCATCATTCTTTAAATATAAAATAATACTTACCAGCTTTCTATCATGGTCGTTGAAAAATGGAAATGTTATTTATGCGTACATATGACCGACCATCTCCAAAATTGTAATGCAATTAATTTTACATAGAAATACATAATAGTTTTTCTAAATTAAAAATAAAATATTTAAATTTTAATTATTTCATGATTATTATTCTCTACACTAAATAATATTTACCATTTTTACCATCGTCAACATACTGATGTTTTTTTGGAAATTATGAAAAAAACATCCTCAAAATACTTGACATGGAATTAACCAAAGAAGTAATTAAATATTTCATTTAAATAAATAATACAAATGGTCTGATGATAATTGAATAAAAAATAAAAGAGTTATAAAAAAGTAAATATTTTATATAATTTTAATATACATGGTTTAAAGGCACACAAGGAAAGACCAGACTCGATGTAAGGGATCTCAATTCATCTTTCCCTTATTTAAAGAATGTTTTAATGTTATAAAAATAATTTGATTTATATGATGTATATAATACACATTTGAAATTTTATATCATTAATATTCCTATGATAATATATTTAGTGATTAATTTTATGTCATAATTTCTTAGGTCTTACAATTCAAAAGTTACCAAGTGTTAAGGGATTTTGTGGAAATTTCCCACCCTTGAAGAATATTTAAATGTTGTATACCTAATTTATTTTATATAGAACATTTAAAATCTATATCAGGAATCCTTCACAATTTTTTTCTTAAATTTTATTTAATTCATCCACTGTGAGTTTACTTGAATATTATTGAGTAGTAAGGTCTTTCTTAAGGAAAATTTTTATTAATTCAGTTACAACTCGTCTTTATTAACTATGTTATGAAATTATTACTTGTGAATTGATAAAAAAATTGTTTATTATATATTTAATCTTTTTTATGTGTATTTAAATATGTAGAAATAATTAATTCATGGATTAATTATCACTTCAAGAGTTATGATTTTTGTAAGGGGTTTTTCCTCAATGTTATTTTCTCAAGACAATATTCATATCATGTAGCTTGATTTTCATTTATGGTGTACATACTACCTCATGAATGAATTTTTTAATATTAATTCATGAAATTCATGGGATTTATAGTTTCCTGACATATTATTTATTTCATTGAATTTTTATTTCTAATGTTACCAAAGTGGTAAAGACATTATGGTACAATTTAATTCTTTCAAGATTATTTATGATGATGTTTATTTTTTCAGGGATTATATGATTATATTTGATTCAGAAAAATATATTATCTTCTCCCCTTGTTATCAATGTATATTAAATGATTAATTTAGTATTCCTACATTATTTATTAATGATGCATAATGAATGTTTTATATATCTAATTTTAGATTGGGAAGCTTTAATTTTTAAATCTATGTTTCCTAAAATGTTTTTAAAAAAGTTATTTTCTAAACATAAATGATTTCTTAAATTAATTTTATTGGATATTTTAACTTATTGGAAAAAAATTTAAAAGGTAATTCAATATCATTTTCCTCATGGGTTAATTTTTACTCTCTTTCAAACATATTGAAAAGAATGATTTTTTATCTTTTATGGAAGGAATGGGTTTACCCAACATCTTAGATCATTTATGTTTAAAACTCAAATTATATGTTTTTATATCTTTCCAAGGATATTTAAAATGAAATATATTTACAAAATATTTTCTTTTTTTAGTTTTTAAAGTGATTTAAAAAGTGGAAAGGGTATTCTATCAAGAAAAATTTAGGTATGATCTTATAGTATTTGTTTTCATAAAAAATCACTACCATTGATGTTACTTTCACTCTGCTGGGGGTTATGTTTTGATGATACCAACCTAATTCTTTATACATAGGCGTTATGAAATTTTTATAGAAACCATTTATTTTATGTGGGTAGAAAATCTATAAAATTTCAATATTTAAGGTTACTTTATAAAATTATTTCATTAATTTGTGTTGATTATATTATAGATAGCGGGTTATGTTTTTTATGACAGGTGATATTGATATATATGTACAACTCATTCAGTAGTGCTTGTGTTTTCAAAATAATTATATTAAAAGCTAATAATATTTTTTATTAAGCTTGTAATGGTTCTTCTGAGGATTATATTATGATAATGTTATAATATTCAAAAACATTTATTTTACTTTATATTAATCTTTAATTGTTCATTGGATGAAGATTGATATCACATGGAACATAATTATTGATTCTTAGGACTCTTTTATTTGTTAAATATTTACGACATGTATTGAGTTTTATGATTCATTTTTTTTGATTGGTACAAATTATTTTATATTAGACTTAGGGAATTTGAGTATGTAACACCCAAAGGAATAAAAAATAAATTTAATACAGAATTTAACGCTTGAAACATTGATTCTATATGAAACAACACACTGTTATTATAATTATTTAAAATAGATAGTTATAACCTAGCCATTAATCAGAGTAATATTAATAGTAAGAAATACTATTAAATTTTATTTATAACAATTTCACATAAATAAAACATATTTATACTGAAATGTTAAATTTTTGGTAAAATAAAAATCATTTTTTCAAAATTAACATAGTGTGAATTTTTAGTTTTTCTAGAAATGGTTTCCTTTTTTGATGAATAGTGAAAAATATTGTATTTTAGTTAAAAAATATGTTTTTTTGTTTAAATAATTAAAAATTAAATTTATTTTTAAATTCACTATAGAAAAATTATTCAATCTAGATCATTGGAGTTATTTTAATATTAAAATTAGACATAAATACTTATTAAAACATTGAATGACTTTTGGAAATACTTTTGGGATTAGCATTAAACATAATTTTTATATTTCTATGAATTTAATTTCTATAAATGTTAATAAATAGTTCCAATAAGTATGATATTTAGAGCCTGATTTGATCAACATAATTTTTTGGTGAATAGTAACTTGACCCTTTGAAATTTTAATGCTACCCTTATGAATAGTAATATGACCAAATGAATATTTACATCACCCATGAATGTATAAATAAAATTTATGCATCCTATAAATTTTGGTTTGAAATAATTATATTATAGTATAAGTAAGTAAATATTTTAAATATTAATATATATGTGTTGGTATTTTTAAAATTCATAAATATGTAATTTCATGTTTACAATTAATAAGATGTTTTAAAAAAATTATTTTCAAAAAATGTATTCATAATTTAATATTTTGTTGTCTTATGATCTTAGGATAATTTTATTTGACCTTAGTTAATTTTTCAAAGTGTTAAAAATTCAGTTATAATTTTAAAATATGTACTTTTTGAGTAAATGATGATTTTAATTAGAAATTAAAAATATTATATTTGTAAAATCATTTTCATAAAATGGAGTTCATTTTTTTAATTCTACACATTTAAAAAATGGTTAGGTTGAATTTTTTTGATTTTCTAAAATACTTAAATTTTTTATGAATAGTAAAATATGATAATTTATGATAAATGTTAAATACAAGAATTATTTATTTATATGTTATGTATGGATGATATAATCTCATATTCTATAATTGTCCTTTATTTTTTAAAATATTTGGGGATAATTATAAAACGATTCATATTATTGAGCCCAAATAATAAACAAATGAATAAAATATTCAAAAACGCCCTCTCTCCTCCACTATAAATATCACCCCTCACAGCCACTTCTCCTCATACCATCCAAAATTTGGGCAATATCAAAATTCATCCAAAAACACATACTAATCCACTTATGAAATTCCTGGAACTCTTGGCCTCATAAAACGACCAAAACCAATCCTTTTAAGGAGGTTCTCAAGGGGGAAAATTCAAGAGGTAAAAATATTCTTCCTCTTTAATTTTTATTTTCATGTTATTTTATTTTATTTTATTATTATTCCTTCAACTACCCTTAATAATGAGAAATTATAACTCCATTATCATTTATATATTGTAATTCTATCATGTTAAGTGTATAATCAATAATCAAATCACGTCTCCTTTCTGTTTTATTCAAAAAATGAAAACATCATTCGTGTGGTGTTGTTTTATCTTCTTCAATGGTAGAACATTGTAATTTTCCTTCACTATATTCAAGTATTTTCATAAAACCATTTTAGTTGTTGAAATATATTTTAAAATTAATTTTAAAACACATTTACTTTTCTAGAATTTACATATTTACATAAAAATAAATGATAAACAAAACGAGTTTATTGTGATTTGTAACTGCTAAAATTAATCTAAATGATTACCATTAAGTTTTTATCTAAAGAATTATTCACCTATCTATAAAAATATATATATAACCGAATAAAAAATTTTATGTTCATTAATTTCATATAATTCAAATTCTGGAGAATTATACCCAGTTTACATGAACTTCATTACTTATAAACATGCAAACCGTTCATGAAAACCAAGAAAAAGAATGCTCGTGAACAATGTAATTAAAAATTAGAACTCATAAATAAGGCCATAAATGAAATCAATAGAACTATTATGAATCAAATGAATATATAAAAGGTTCTTAATCAATTAATTAAATGATTTAATTTAATTATCCATGACATTAAGGTCAAGTGCAAAGCCACTTCGGCGGTGGCATAGTGGTGAAAGGTCAAGGGCCATAAGAAATAGTGTTTGGTGAGGTCTGGGGTTCGATTCTTGGGAGCCCGGTCTTGGGAGAATTTCTGCCTCCCATGTACCGCTCACCTTTCCGGGTCACCAGGTGTCTCATCAGGTGGGCAGAATGGGCGCTCATCACCTGGATGACGAATTGCTATGTCGAACCATCACTGATCGAGGTGTTACCTCGCGGGACGCAATGTCATCTTGGCTGACAATGACTCCTCCCCGGCTGGGGCTTCTCTGGAAGATATCTTCATGGGGAGGGGGGTTCTCAAGTGTGGAGGGTTCGAAAAGTCCACTCTCAGGGATTCTCCTTCTTAAAATAAAAAAGGTTAAGTGCAAAAAACATCCGAACAAAAGATAAATGTATTCTCTACTCACATTCATTTCCATGAGATATGCCTTACTCACCACTATTTCTTTTGTGTAGTGTATGTATACTACCCATTGATGTTTAATTTAAAGAATCAATTTATCTTCTTGGAATTCAATGTATTATTTTATAATCATTAATTTTATGGTGCATAAGGCATGACTGTTTACAAATTTGTATTGGATTATATCTGAAACTTTATTTTTCCATCACGTTTTTATTTTACTATATTTACCGTAAATTAATCTTTATTTCATTTATATATTCCATTTATATGTTCCAAAATCACATATATAGATCATTTTATCTTTTTTAGGGTTTAATATTTGTTTTACAAGGTTCCCTTGCCAATTATTCAAGATAAAAAACCCCGATTAAAGGAAACATCCATATTTTCATACCTATTTTAAAGTACCAATAATAAATCTATTTTAAGACTTCATTATTTTTCATAATTCAATATTTATTTTTTATTAAAACCAATATTTTTTCTTTTTTGGTTTTATTCAAAAAAAATTTAAATATATATATGATTTTTTTCCAAAAGAACCCATCCCTGAAAGTTAAAGGTGTATTTATCTCAATAATTTCTTAATGATTTTGTTAGATTATTTTCATTTATTTCAAAACCTCTATTAAATTTTATTCTTTATTTGAATTTATCCCTTATTTTTATCATCCATGTAACACCCCGAGATTTTATGAAAAATATTTTTTTTAATTTCATTAATGTCTTGTGTTGTACGCTAAACCAAAAGGAGCATGCACAACACACATCCTTGACTTTCCTTTCATTACACGCAATCACGACCTTCCTTTATAGCGTGTGTAGTACGCAATACCGAGTTTTACTAAACAACGATATGCTATTAAAATATTATTAAAACTAGCCGTTATGAATAGTAATAACCACTTTTTGAAATTTTGTAAATTCTATTTTTCAAAATGGACTTCATTTTTGGATTCGGAATATCGAAATTATCTTAGGGTGAAATTTTGGTACTTTTCGGATAACTTTCATATTCTGATGAATAGTGAAAATTACTAAATTTTAATTAAAAACAACTTTTTTAATAGAAATAATTAATAGTGATAAATTATTAATTTGATTGGTTTTAAAGTATATTTAGAATATATTTTTACAATTTAATACAATGTTGGTAATTGGATGTAATTTCGCATTTAAACCAGTTATAAACTAGTGTCAATCTTTTGATAGTTATTATCTCTTAAAAACACGCTATTTGTTTTGACGACGAGAATTAATTTTTAAATTAGTTAATGCAACTGATATGTTTTGAATTTGGTAAAATAGACATCATTTTTGAGTTCATAATATCAAATATAGCTTAGGCCTAATTTTTGGTATTTTTCTAAAAACTTTCAATTTTCGATGAATAGTGAAACCACTAAGTGGTAGTTAAAAAAACTGAATTGTTCGTAAAACATAATTTTACCGCTTATGTGAGTGGAATTTAAAAAATCTGAGAGACACGGTTAATATCAGGGACTAAAATGTGGTTCAATGAGATGAAAATAATATTTGGTGAATAGTAACTTTTTAGTTTTATTTACCACGGTTAAAAGTAAATAGGGTAATTAAGGGTAGAAATGATATTATTGTTACCCTAACACATGTCCTAATTCTATTGTACAAGTGTAATTCGACCAAATACAAACTTAGGAATAAAATATGACCATTTAGGCCCTCTTGGATTAGATTAGGACATTTATTATTAATTTATTTAAAGAAGGGTTAAAAGAGTTAAAATCAAGGTTTATTTACTAAAACATTTTTAATATGGGGTTATACATAAGATAAATTAGACTATAAATATTAATTAGAAATATAATAAGATTTCCTACATAATGGTATTTTATTTGTAATTTTTAGACATTAAATAATTTAATTTATTTATGACACAATGATGATGCAGTAATTATCTTATTAATGAAATATTGACATAATTGATGTTATAATCACCACAATAAATGTAATTTGAGACTTTTTATGAATTCCACTAATTTTCTAGGTTACTATGATATATTATTGTTGATTTAATCAACTTGGTTCGAACATATAATTCTGTTATGACTTTCAAAAAAATCATATATCAAATAGTGTCAAAATTGACACAAAATAGTTTTTAAATCAAATATTATATTATTAATTTTTATTTTATTCCTAAAAATCTAAGGTTCGGCCAAATGACTTAGATAAGGATATATATATTAATAATAAATAATTTGGGGTTCGTTTGGCATGTTATAGTTAGTGTATTAACCATATAGTGTAAGAAAACAAAAAGACGCGGTAAAAGTTAAATTATTTAACTTAGAGTTAAATCTAATTGATAAGGTTAAAATAATAACCTAAACTTGTCTAAATCCTATTGGTTGATAGGATTTAGACCCATCCCCACTTTAGATTTGAAATAAGACCCTTTGGAACCATTATAAACCGATTTTGACTTTAATATAAAATAATATTTTGAGATATTCCTAAGGTGCCCCTCTCCTCCCTTATAAAAGGACACCTCCTCCCCCTCCTCCTCACACCAATTTGAGCACTCAAGCTCGGCCAACCCCTGCAAAAATCCCTTCTCCACTTCCCTAGAATAATCCTAGAGTTCCTGGTCTTCTTCAAAGACCAATCTTAGTTCCCTAAGTGGAGGATTCAAAGAGGCGTTTCAAAGAAGAGGTAATATCAATTACCAATCTTTTCAATTTCTTTCTTCTTCAACTTCTTATTCTTTAGTTGTTTCATGATAAAGTAATAACATCAGTATTACTTACATACTGATATGTTATTATAAATATGAAACAACCCTAATTCACCTTCTATCCATCCTACGGAAAAATGAAATCAACACGCGTGCGTACGTACGGAATACCGTCTCCACGCCGTGGTGTAATCTATTTTCCACCATCACCTTAATAGGATGGGTATAATGGTGTAATGAGTAACTATATATGATTATTATAAAGTGATATTGATACTGAAATAGTCTACATACACTTCAACACAATTCCACGACCATGGGAACGATATCATCGCTCATGCGTACGTACGGACTACCGTCTCCACGACGCGATGAGATTCATTCTCAATGATTAACCATTCACGAATGATTATAAAGTATATATAATAAGTACTAATGAAATATATGACCTAATAATGATACTAGAATTATTTATATTTATATGTATGTCATCTACTTAATTCCATTCAATTCAATAAGGAAACGAAAACAACGTTCATGCGTACGTACAGACTACCGTCTCCATGAACGGTGTATTTCTTTCCATTTACTGATTTATTATATACGTATATTCTGAATATATATATATAAATCATGTTTTATATTCTGGAATTAAGTAATCATGATCTAAGTAATCATATGAATAATTACAAGTTAAAAACATGAACGACAAATGAGACGATTTTACCCAAAACGCTACTTTAACATGAATTTACAAAAGAACGGGTAATATAAAGTCATAAGTGGACCATATATGATATAATAACAATGAATATGATTCTAGAATAACTCAATAATATGATTTAAATCATTATACAGGAGGTTCGGACACTTACAAAGCAAGTCGGACCTAAGGTAAGGGAAAATATCACAATCTCATTTTTATCCGAGATTGCTTATACTTTGGTATTTACTGGGGTGTATTTTATCATCCACATCCATGTTTTACTCAATATGTAATATTATTCCCATCCGATTACAATTTTTTAAATCCAATTTTACCCTTCGGTGAGTTTTTAGTAAAAGATATGAAAGGAATCTTTTTTCTTTTTTCGTACGAGGTACTTTTTGACTTTTCCAGCAAAAGTACGAAAAGAATGTTTTTTTTACTTATACGGCACGAACGAATTTTTACGGTTTTATAAAGCCTTATTTTCATGAAGCTTCCTCTAAAATATTTCATGACTATTTTCAACAAAATCTATTTCTTTTAAAATTGCATGACGTTTTGTGAAAAGAAATTGATTTTGAAGAAGAAAGGATATTTTCCTCAAGAATTCATTTCAAGTGTTTTATCAAAATTATTTTCCATCTAAGATAATATGGGGTCCTGTTTTTATCCCTATTATTACATTGATTTTATTATGTTGTGATGGAATTATTTTTATGAATTTCTTTATCTTATATGAATTGTTTTATGATGTCATGATGTTTAAGATTCCCATTTGTATTACATGGGTTATGCAATGATGTATGATTTATGATTTTGTGGAACACATAAGAATGGTATCATTATGAGATGGGTGGGACCTATATCTCCCTCCAATTCATTGGGTAAAGATTTTATATCTCATGAGATAGACATGGCTGGAACGGTAGGTTATACTGGTTCAGTGAAACAGGACTGAAACGAGGGTGACTCGGTTCAGAAAGGGACTTTGTCCACTAAGATAGTCTTGGAAATGAGTCTTGACTAACAAGAAATGATTCTCTATGATTATGTGTGTGTGACACAAAGTTTCATGTTTTAAGTTATGATTATTGGGATTACATTTCACTAATATGATTTATCCCATGTTAAGAAATCATGATCTCTTTTGCAGGTTAAGATTTCCAAAAGATATGTTCTTATGAATATGATGTGATTGATATTTCTTTTGTTTACCCTTACTGAGCATTTGAGCTCACCCTTTTATGTTTTCTTTTCCCCAGGATATAAAGAAAGGTTTTAGGTAAGAAAAAAAAGGAAGATCTTTATTGGGAGATGTTGAAGATCTTTCACCACGATTAGAAGATTTTATTCCGAGTTTCCAAAGACACTAAACTATTACGGTCCTTGTGTGTGTGTTTTTGTTATGTACTAAGTATTCCGCAAAATTAATGTAATGTCAATGTACGTCAAGTTACGGGTCTCTACAGTTGGTATCAGAGGAAAGGTTTAGTCAACCTTTGGAAACTAGGATGCGAGAACTTTAGTGAGATCCCTAGAGATATTTATAAGGGTTTTCTAGGGATGTCCCTAAGGATAAGTATACGTATAGGATACAGTCCTATAACTACGGTAACGATCTTAGAATTTAACCTAAGAAGTTAGATATTGAGGATGCTCCCCCTTTATAATGTTGTTTTCCTTATCATGATTTTTTCCTCTCACACTATTCTTTTTGGGTTTTAGATGATGGTTGGAACCCGAAGGAACTGTGTTGATCAATGCAATGGAAAATGCCATGATTGTCCTCCTGAACAATCAAATGTTATGGGAGATGGAGTGCAAAATCTTATTTCTATACTTACACAAGCTATGAATCATTCTGGACTTCCAAATGAGCAGAGAAGGGAACAATATTCTATTGAGTCCTTCATGAGGCAACGTCCACCTTATTTTAGTAGGACTTCTGATCCACTTGTTGCTGAACAATGGATCAGTACCACTGAAAAGATATTTTCAGTTCTTCAATGTTCTGAACATGATAAAGTCATCTTAGCAGTATATCGTTTGGAAGTTGAAGCTGATCAATGGTGGAATCTTATCAAGAATACGAGGCCAAGAGATGAAATTGAGTCCATGGAATGGGACGAGTTCAAGAACTTGTTTTTCATTAAGTACTTCCCTCGTATTCTTCGAACAAAGATGGAAAAGGAGTTTCTTGAGCTGAAGTAGAAGGATGATGAATCTGTTGGTATATACGAAGCGAATTTTACAAGACTTGCAAGGTATGCATCTGGCATTATCATCCTACCTGAAAGTAAAGTTGATCGATTTTTCAGTGGCTTAAAACCAAGTATTCGAAGGGAATTAGCTATAAGAGACTTTAGTAGCTTTGAAGAAATTGTGCGTTCTGCTATCAAGGTAGAAATGGAAGTTGGTGTTACATATCCATCTCATGGTTTTGACAAGAAACGAATGATGGAGTTCAAGGAGAAATCTCAGAATAATGGTGAAAAGAAGATGAATGTTTCCTTATGCACAAAGTGTGGAAAGAAGCATGGTGGAGATTGTCTTAAAGGGACTAGAAAATGTTTTAAGTGTGGAAAAGAAGGTCATCGAGCAGCTGAGTGTCGAAGTATTGGAAAAAGGGTTTCTAAAGATGTGAATAAAGAAAACACTGTAGAGAACGCACCACCAACACTACAATGCTTCAAGTGCAAGGAAATGGGGCATTATTCTAATAAATGCCCTAATCCAAGGGTTAGTGATGATCGACATGAGCAACCGCTTAAGGAAAAGGATAAAGGGAAGTCACATGTGATCACTATTGGCAATGTTGAATATGACAATGATGTGGTGGAATGATTAAGTGTTTATGTAATGGGATTCCAAAATAATGTTGTATCATAGAGTATTGGAATATTTATGTATTGGTCTAATGTGGTATTCAAAGTGATTGAGAAATTTTTGGAAATAAGACGATATGCGCATAATGAAGAGAAAATGAGAAAATGAAATGTTTAACAGTATTCATGACCTCATGATTGATAAAAGGACTAAGTGATATCATGATTTGAGTATATATAATTTTGAGGATTTTGGTATGTGGAAGGTGTTAACTTTTAACTGCATTCATGTTTTCACTAAGGTTCAATGGGTATTCAAGAGAATACATGATTAAGGACTTTGAATGTTTAAAATGTGACCAACAAAACATATCTTATGATATATGGGGATCAACGATGGTATTAAATCTCTGGTAATTGTTTTCACTATATTATGAGAGTGGACTGCAGTATTATGGGTAAGCCTAAAGATTGGAATGGATTATGTTGGACATAAGTTAGTATTGTTTAAGGATAGAAGATTTTTGATATTATTGATGGGATGTTATAGTAATGTAGTTTTAGAAAAAGGAAAACCTGCCAGACGGGCGACAGCCCATCGCGTCGGACACAGATGTGGGAATCGAACCCACAACCGAAGTGCGACTGGCCTTTATCGCCTACCACTGGCCTACAGGAAGTCCCTGTTTAGTAGAAACTAGTTTTATTATATTAAGCAGTATGATATATGAAGTAGAAGTTCATTTTAGGAACCATATATCATTAATCTCACTATAGATGGACTTATGTATTTTTTGATAACTTTTATAACCTTTTGAGACAGATGGAATGACCCATCATTCTATCACATGATCTGCTAACACATCACGAATGACAAATTCAACTTCATTTCTTTAAGAGATGAAGTAGAAATTTTCCAAAGAACGAAAAACAGTGAGACTATACCAAAATCACGAAAGTATTTCTTCTAATTCCAATTTCATCAACTTTAGGGAAACGATCTTGAAAACCAAAAATGTCATCCTAGTGCTCTTATATCTGATTAATCAGATGGTACCTTAGATCGTCACAAATTTATGGATTTGTGATTGTTGTCTTTTCCATAGCCATGTTCTCTACCACTCTCCATCAGAACATGATGGTTAGATTTTTCTTCCATATCCATATTTTCACCTATGTGGAAACCCAGTGATTAGTTTATTTGGGTAATCGTTACATTTCATACATTAGTTTTTAAAGCCATGTTTTGGTATTCCTTTTTACGATGTGGGTTTATCAAAGAAAATTTCGAATAGTAAACCATTTATAACCCTGACGAATTTCGAGGGAGAAATTCATTTTAAGGGGGGTAGAATGTAACACCCCGAGATTTTATGAAAAATATTTTTTTAAATTTCATTAATGTCTTGTGTTGTACGCTACACCAAAAGGAGCATGCACAACACACATCCTTGACTTGCCTTTCATTACACGCAATCACGACCTTCCTTTATGGCGTGTGTAGTACGCAATACCGAGTTTTACTAAACAACGATATGCTATTAAAATATTATTAAAACTAGCCGTTATGAATAGTAATAACCACTTTTTGAAATTTTGTAAATTCTATTTTTCAAAATGGACTTCATTTTTGGATTCGGAATATCGAAATTAGCTTAGGGTGAAATTTTGGTACTTTTCGGATAACTTTCATATTCTGATGAATAGTGAAAATTACTAAATTTTAATTTAAAACAACTTTTTTAATAGAAATAATTAATAGTGATAAATTATTAATTTGAGTGGTTTTAAAGTATATTTAGAATATATTTTTACAATTTAATACAATGTTGGTAATTGGATGTACTTTCACATTTAAACCAGTTATAAACTAGTGTCAATCTTTTGATAGTTATTATCTCTTAAAAACACGCTATTTGTTTTGATGACGAGAATTAATTTTTAAATTAGTTAATGCAACTGATATGTTTTGAATTTGGTAAAATAGACATCATTTTTGAGTTCATAATATCAAATATAGCTTAGGCCTAATTTTTGGTATTTTTCTGAAAACTTTCAATTTTCGATGAATAGTGAAACCACTAAGTGGTAGTTAAAAAAACTGAATTGTTCATAAAACTTAATTTTACCGCTTCTGTGAGTGGAATTTAGAAAATACGAGAGACACGGTTAATATCAAGGACTAAAATTTGGTTCAATGAGATGAAAATAATTTTTGGTGAATAGTAACTTTTTAGTTTTATTTACCATGGTTAAAAGTAAATAGGGTAATTAAGGGTAGAAATGATATTATTGTTACCCACACACATGTCCTAATTCTATTGGACAAGTGTAATTCGACCAAAAACAAACTTAGGAATAAAATATGACCATTTAGGCCCACTTGGATTAGATTAGTACATTTATTATTAATTTATTTAAAGAAGGGTTAAAAGAGTTAAAATCAAGGTTTATTTACTAAAACATTTTTAATATGGGGTTATACATAAGATAAATTCGACTATAAATATTCATTAGAAATATAATAAGGTTTCCTACATAATGGTATTTTATTTGTAATTTTTAGACATTAAATAATTTAATTTATTTATGACACAATGATGATGCAGTAATTATCTTATTAATGAAATATTGACATAATTGATGTTATAAACACCAAAATAAATGTAATTTGAGACTTTTTATGAATTAAACTAATTCTCTAGGTTACTATGATATATTAGTGTTGATTTAATCAACTTGGTTCGAACATATAATTATTTTATGACTTTCACAAAAATCATATATCAAGTAGTGTCAAAATTGACACAAAATAGTTTTTAAATCAAATATTATATTATTAATTGTTATTTTATTCCTAAAAATCTAAGGTTCGGCCAAATGACTTAGATAAGGATATATATATTAATAATAAATAATTTGGGGTTCGTTTGGCATGTTATAGTTAGTGTATTAACCATATAGTGTAAGAAAACAAAAAGACGCGGTAAAAGTTAAATTATTTAACTCAGAGTTAAATCTAATTGATAAGGTTAAAATAATAACCTAAACTTGTCTAAATCCTATTGGTTGATAGGATTTAGACCCATCCCCACTTTATCTTTGAAATAAGACCCTTTGGAACCATTATAAACCGATTTTGAATTTAATATAAAATAATATTTTGAGATATTCCTAAGGTGCCCCTCTCCTCCCTTATAAAAGGACACCTCCTCCCCCTCCTCCTCACACCAATTTGAGCACTGAAGCTCGTCCAACCCATGCAAAAATCCCTTTTCCACTTCCCTAGAATAATCCTAGAGGTCCTGGTCTTCTTCAAAGACCAATCTTAGTTCCCTAAGTGGAGGATTCAAAGAGGCGTTTCAAAGAAGAGGTAATATCAATTACCGATCTTTTCAATTTATTTCTTCTTCAACTTCTTATTCTTTAGTTGTTTCATGATAAAGTAATAACATCAGTATTACTTACATACTGATATGTTATTATAAATATGAAGCAACCCTAATTCACCTTCTATCCATCCTACGGAAAAATGAAATCACCACGCGTGCGTACGTACGGAATACTGTCTCCACGCCGTGGTGTAATCTATTTTCCACCATCACCTTAATAGGATGGGTATAATGGTGTAATGAGTAACTATATATGATTATTATAAAGTTATATTGATACTGAAATAGTCTACATACACTTCAACACAATTCCACGACCATGGGAACGATATCATCGCTCGTGCGTACGTACGGACTACCGTCTCCACGACGCGATGAGATTCATTCTCAATGATTAACCATTCATGAATGATTATAAAGTATATATAATAAGTACTAATGAAATATATGACCTAATAATGATACTGGAATTATTTATATTTATATGTATGTCATCTACTTAATTCCATTCAATTCAATAAGGAAACGAAAACAGCGTTCATGCGTACGTACGGACTACCGTCTCCATGAACGGTGTATTTCTTTCCATTTACTGATTTATTATATATGTATATTCTGAATATATATATATAAATCATGTTTTATATTCTGGAATTAAGTAATCATGATCTAAGTAATCATATGAATAATTACAAGTTAAAAACATGAACGACAAATGAGACAATTTTACCCAAAACGCTACTTTAACATGAATTTAAAAAAGAAAGGGTAATATAAAGTCATAAGTGGACCATATATGATATAATAACAATGAATATGATTCTAGAATAACTCAATAATATTATTTAAATCATTATACCGGAGGTTCGGACACTTACAAAGCAAGTCGGACCTAAGGTAAGGGAAAATATCACAATCTCATTTTTATCCGAGATTGCTTATACTTTGGTATTTACTGGGGTGTATTTTATCATCCACATCCATGTTTTCCTCAATATGTAATATTATTCCCATCCGATTACAATTTTTTAAATCCAATTTTACCCTTCGGTGAGTTTTTAGTAAAAGATATGAAAGGAATCTTTTTTCGTTTTTCGTACGAGGTACTTTTTGACTTTTCCAGCAAAAGTACGAAAAGAATGTTTTTTTTACTTATACGGCAGGAACGAATTTTTACGGTTTTATAAAGCCTTATTTTCATGAAGCTTCCTCTAAAATATTTCATTACTATTTTCAACAAAATCTATTTCTTTTAAAATTGCATGACGTTTTGTGAAAAGAAATTGATTTTGAAGAAGAAAGGATATTTTCCTCAAGAATTCATTTCAAGTGTTTTATCAAAATTATTTTCCATCTAAGATAATATGGGGTCCTGTTTTTATCCCTATTATTACATTGATTTTATTATGTTGTGATGGAATTATTTTTATGAATTCCTTTATCTTATATGAATTGTTTTATGATGTCATGATGTTTAAGATTCCCATCTGTATTACATGGGTTATGCAATGATGTATGATTTATGATTTTGTGGCACACATAAGAATGGTATCATTATGAGATGGGTGGGACCTATATCTCCCTCAAATTCATTGGGTAAATATTTTATATCTCATGAGATAGACATGGTTGGAACGGTAGGTTATACTGGTTCAGTGAAACAGGACTGAAACGAGGGTGACTCGGTTCAGAAAGGGACTTTGTCCACTAAGATAGTCTTGGAAATGAGTCTTGACTAACAAGAAATGATTCTCTATGATTATGTGGGTATGAAACAAAGTTTCATGTTTTAAGTTATGATTATTGGTATTACATTTCACTAATATGATTTATCCCATGTTAAGAAATCATGATCTCTTTTGCAGGTTAAGATTTCCAAAAGATATGTTCTTATGAATATGATGTGATTGATATTTCTTTTGTTTACCCTTACTGAGCATTTGAGCTCACCCTTTTATGTTTTCTTTTCCCCAGGATATAAAGAAAGGTTTTAGGTAAGAAAAAAAAGGAAGATATTTATTGGGAGATGTTGAAGATCTTTCACCACGATTAGAAGATTTTATTCCGAGTTTCCAAAGACACTAAACTATTACGGTCCTTGTGTGTGTGTTTTTGTTATGTACTAAGTATTCCGCAAAATTAATGTAATGTCAATGTACGTCAAGTTACGGGTCTCTACAGTTGGTATCAGAGGAAAGGTTTAGTCAACCTTTGGAAACTAGGATGCGAGAACTTTAGTGAGATCCCTAGAGATATTTATAAGGTTTGTCTAGGGATGTCCCTAAGGATAAGTATACGTATAGGATACAGTCCTATAACTACGGTAACGATCTTAGAATTAACCTAAGAAGTTAGATATTGAGGATGCTCCCCCTTTATAATGTTGTTTTCCTTATCATGATTTTTGCCTCTCACACTATTCTTTTTGGCTTTTAGACGATGGCTGGAACCCGAAGGAACCGTGTTGATCAATGCAATGGACAATGCCATGATTGTCCTCCTGAACAAGCAAATGTTATGGGAGATGGAGTGAAAAATCTTATTTCTATACTTACACAAGCTATGAATCATTCTGGACTTCCAAATGAGCAGAGAAGGGAACAATATTCTATTGAGTCCTTCATGAGGCAACGTCCACCTTCTTTCAGTAGGACTTCTGATCCACTTGTTGCTGAACAGTGGATTAGTACCCCTGAAAAGATATTTTCAGTTCTTCAATGTTCTGAACATGATAAAGTCATCTTAGCAGTATATCGTTTGGAAGGTGAATCTGATCTATGGTGGAATCTTATCAAGAATACGAGGCCAAGATGTGAAATTGAGTCCATGGAATGGGACGAGTTCAAGAACTTGTTTTTCAGTAAGTACTTCCCTCGTATTCTTCGAACAAAGATGGAAAAGGAGTTTCTTGAGATGAAGTAGAAGGATGATGAATCTGTTGGTATATACGAAGCGAATTTTAAAAGACTTGCAAGGTATGCATCTGGCATTATCATCCTACCTGAAAGTAAAGTTGATCGATTTTTCAGTGGCTTAAAACCAAGTCTTCGAAGGGCATTAGCTATAAGAGACTTCAGTAGCTATGAAGAAATTGTGCGTTCTGCTATCAAGGTAGAAATGGAAGTTGGTGTTACATATCCATCTCAAGGTTTTGACAAGAAACGAAAGATGGAGTTCAAGGAGAAATCTCAGAATAATGGTGAAAAGAAGATGAATGTTTCCTTATGCACAAAGTGTGGAAGGAAGCATGGTGGAGATTGTCTTAAAGGGACTAGAAAATGTTTTAAGTGTGGAAAAGAAGGTCATCGAGAAGCTGAGTGTCGAAGTAATGGAAAAAGGGTTTCTAATGATGTGAATAAAGAAAACACTGTAGAGAACGCACCACCAACACTTCAATGCTTCAAGTGCAAGGAAATGGGGCATTATTCTAATAAATGCCCTAATCCAAGGGTTAGTGATGATTGACATGAGAAACCGCTTAAGGCAAAGGATATAGGGATGTCACATGCGATCACTATTGGCGATGTTGAATATGACAACGATGTGGTGGAATGATTAAGTGTTTATGTAATGGGATTCCAAAATAATGTTGTATCATGGAGTATTGGAATATTTATGTATTGGTCTAATGTGATATTCAAAGTGATTGAGATATTTTTGGAAATAAGACGATATGCGCATAATGAAGGGAAAATGAGAAAATGAAATGTTTAACAGTATTCATGAGCTCATGATTGATAAAAGGACTAAGTGATATCATGGTTTGAGTATATAGAATTTTGAGGATTTTGGTATGTGGAAGGTGTTAACTTTTAACTGCATTCATGTTTTCACTAAGGTTCAATGGGTATTCAAGAGAATACATGATTAAGGACTTTGAATGTTTAAAATGTGACCAAAAAGACATATCTTATGATATATGGGGATCAACGATGGTATTAAATCTCTGGTAATTGTTTTCACTATATTATGAGAGTGGACTGCAGTATTATGGGTAAGCCTAAAGATTGGAATGGATTATGTTGGACATAAGTTAGTATTGTTTAAGGATAGAAGATTTTTGATATTATTTATGGGATGTTATAGTAATGTAGTTTTAGAAAAAGGACAACCTGCCGGACGGGCGACAGCCCATCGCGTCGGACACAGATGTGGGAATCGAACCCACAACCGAAGTGCGACTGGCCTTTATCGCCTACCACTGGCCTACAGGAAGTCCCTGTTTAGTAGAAACTAGTTTTATTATATTAATCAGTATGATATATGAAGTAGAAGTTCATTTTAGGAACCATATATCATTAATCTCACTATAGATGGACTTATGTATTTTTTGATAACTTTTCTAACCTTTTGAGACAGATGGAATGACCCATCATTCTATCACATGATCTGCTAACACATCACGAATGACAAATTCAACTTCATTTCTTTAAGAGATGAAGTAGAAATTGTCCAAAGAACGACAAACAGTGAGACTATACCAAAATCACGAAAGTATTTCTTCTAATTCCAATTTCATCAACTTTAGGGAAACGATCTTGAAAACCAAAAATGTCATCTTAGTGCTCTTATATCTGATTAATCAGATGGTAACTTAGATCGTCACAAATTTATGGATTTGTGATTGTTGGCTTCTCCATAGCCATGTTCTCTACCACTCTCCATCAGAACATGATGGTTATATTTTTCTTCCATATCCATATTTTCACCTATGTGGAAACCCAGTGATTAGTTTATTTGGGTAATCGTTACATTTCATACATTAGTTTTTAAAGCCATGTTTTGGTATTCCTTTTTACGATGTGGGTTTATCAAAGAAAATTTCGAATAGTAAACCATTTATAACCCCGACGAATTTCGAGGGCGAAATTCATTTTAAGGGGGGTAGAATGTAACACCCCGAGATTTTATGAAAAATATTTTTTTTAATTTCATTAATGTCTTGTGTTGTCCGCTACACTAAAAGGAGCATGCACAACACACATCCTTGACTTGCCTTTCATTACACGCAATCACGACCTTCCTTTATGGCGTGTGTAGTACGCAATACCGAGTTTTACTAAACAACGATATGCTATTAAAATATTATTAAAACTAGCCGTTATGAATAGTAATAACCACTTTTTGAAATTTTGTAAATTCTATTTTTCCAAATGGACTTCATTTTTGGATTCGGAATATCGAAATTATCTTAGGATGAAATTTTGGTACTTTTCGGATAACTTTCATATTCTGATGAATAGTGAAAATTACTAAATTTTAATTAAAAACAACTTTTTTAATAGAAATAATTAATAGTGATAAATTATTAATTTGAGTGGTTTTAAAGTATATTTAGAATATATTTTTACAATTTAATACAATGTTGGTAATTGGATGTAATTTCACATTTAAACCAGTTATAAACTAGTGTCAATCTTTTGATAGTTATTATCTCTTAAAAACACGCTATTTGTTTTGATGACGAGAATTAATTTTTAAATTAGTTAATGCAACTGATATGTTTTGAATTTGGTAAAATAGACATCATTTTTGAGTTCATAATATCAAATATAGCTTAGGCCTAATTTTTGGTATTTTTCTGAAAACTTTCAATTTTCGATGAATAGTGAAACCACTAAGTGGTAGTTAAAAAAACTGAATTGTTCATAAAACTTAATTTTACCGCTTCTGTGAGTGGAATTTAGAAAATCCGAGAGACACGGTTAATATCAAGGACTAAAATTTGGTTCAATGAGGTGAAAATAATTTTTGGTGAATAGTAACTTTTTAGTTTTATTTACCACGGTTAAAAGTAAATAGGGTAATTAAGGGTAGAAATGATATTATTGTTACCCTAACACATGTCCTAATTATATTGGACAAGTGTAATTCGACCAAAAACAAACTTAGGAATAAAATATGACCATTTAGGCCCACTTGTATTAGATTAGGACATTTATTATTAATTTATTTAAAGAAGGGTTAAAAGAGTTAAAATCAAGGTTTATTTACTAAAACATTTTTAATATGGGGTTATACATAAGATAAATTCGACTATAAATATTCATTAGAAATATAATAAGATTTCCTACATAACGGTATTTTATTTGTAATTTTTAGACATTAAATAATTTAATTTATTTATGACACAATGATGATGCAGTAATTATCTTATTAATGAAATATTGACATAATTGATGTTATAAACACCAAAATAAATGTAATTTGAGACTTTTTATGAATTCCACTAATTTTCTAGGTTACTATGATATATTAGTGTTGATTTAATCAACTTGGTTCGAACATATAATTCTGTTATGACTTTCACAAAAATCATATATCAAATAGTGTCAAAATTGACAAAAAATAGTTTTTAAATCAAATATTATATTATTAATTGTTATTTTATTCCTAAAAATCTAAGGTTCGGCCAAATGACTTAGATAAAGATATATATATTAATAATAAATAATTTGGGGTTCGTTTGGCATGTTATAGTAAGTGTATTAACCATATAGTGTAAGAAAACAAAAAGACGCGGTAAAAGTTAAATTATTTAACTTAGAGTTAAATCTAATTGATAAGGTTAAAATAATAACCTAAACTTGTCTAAATCCTATTGGTTGATAGGATTTCGACCAATCCCCACTTTAGCTTTGAAATAAGACCCTTTGGAACCATTATAAACCGATTTTGACTTTAATATAAAATAATATTTTGAGATATTCCTAAGGTGCCCCTCTCCTCCCTTATAAAAGGACACCTCCTCCCCCTCCTCATCACACCAATTTGAGCACTCAAGCTCGGCCAACCCCTGCCAAAATCCCTTTTCCACTTCCCTATAATAATCCTAGAAGTCCTGGTCTTCTTCAAAGACCAATCTTAGTTCCCTAAGTGGAGGATTCAAAGAGGCGTTTCAAAGAAGAGGTAATATCCATTACCGATCTTTTCAATTTCTTTCTTCTTCAACTTCTTATTCTTTAGTTGTTTCATGATAAAGTAATAACATCAGTATTACTTACATACTGATATGTTATTATAAATATGAAACAACCCTAATTCACCTTCTATCTATCCTACGGAAAAATGAAATCACCACGCGTGCGTACGTACGGAATACCGTCTCCACGCCGTGGTGTAATGTATTTTCCGCCATCACCTTAATAGGATGGTTATAATGGTGTAATGAGTAACTATATATGATTATTATAAAGTGATATTGATACTTAAATAGTCTACATACACTTCAACAAAATTCCACGACCATGGGAACGATATCATCGCTCGTGCGTACGTACGGACTACCGTCTCCACGACGCGATGAGATTCATTCTCAATGATTAACCATTCATGAATGATTATAAAGTATATATAATAAGTACTAATGAAATATATGACCTGATAATGATACTGGAATTATTTATATTTATATGTATGTCATCTACTTAATTCCATTCAATTCAATAAGGAAACGAAAACAGCGTTCATGCGTACGTACGGACTACCGTCTCCATGAACGGTGTATTTCTTTCCATTTACTGATTTATTATATATGTATATTCTGAATATATATATATATAAATCATGTTTTATATTCTGGAATTAAGTAAACATGATCTAAGTAATCATATGAATAATTACAAGTTAAAAACATGAACGACAAATGAGACGATTTTACCCAAAACGCTACTTTAACATGAATTTACAAAAGAACGGATAATATAAAGTCATAAGTGGACCATATATGATATAATAACAATGAATATGATTCTAGAATAACTCAATAATATGATTTAAATCATTATACAGGAGGTTCGGACACTTACAAAGCAAGTCGGACCTAAGGTAAGGGAAAATATCACAATCTCATTTTTATCCAAGATTGCTTATACTTTGGTATTTACTGGGGTGTATTTTATCATCCACATCCATGTTTTCCTCAATATGTAATATTATTCCCATCCAATTACAATTTTTTAAATCAAATTTTACCCTTCTGTGAGTTTTTAGTAAAATATATGAAAGGAATCTTTTTTCGTTTTTCGTACGAGGTACTTTTTGACTTTTCCGGCAAAAGTACGAAAAGAATGTTTTTTTACTTATACGGCACGAACGAATTTTTACGGTTTTATAAAGCCTTATTTTCATGAAGCTTCCTCTAAAAGATTTGATGACTATATTCAAGAAAATCTCTTTCTTTTAAAATTGCATGACGTTTTGTGAAAAGAAATTGATTTTGAAGAAGAAAGGATATTTTCCTCAAGAATTCATTTCAACTGTTTTATCAAAATTATTTTCCATCTATGATAATATGGGGTCCTGTTTTTATCCCTATTATTACATTGATTTGATTATGTTGTGATGGAATTATTTTTATGAATTCCTTTATCTTATATGAATTGTTTTATGATGTCATGATGTTTAAGATTCCCATTTGTATTACATGGGTTATGCAATGATGTATGATTTATGATTTTTTGGCACACATAAGAATGGTATCATTATGAGATGGGTGGGACCTATATCTCCCTCCAATGCATTGGGTAAAGATTTTATATCTCATGAGATAAACATGGCTGGAACGGTAGGTTATACCCGTTCAGTGAAACAGGACTGAAACGAGGGTGACTCGGTTCAGAAAGGGAATTTGTCCACTAAGATAGTCTTGGCAATGAGTCTTGACTAACAAGAAATGATTCTCTATGATTATGTGTGTATGACACAAAGTTTCATGTTTTACGTTATGATTATTGGGATTACATTTCACTACTATGATTTATCCCATGTTAAGAAATCATGATCTCTTTTGCAGGTTAAGATTTCCAAAAGATATGTTCTTATGAATATGATGTGATTGATATTTCTTTTGTTTACCCTTACTGAGCATTTGAGCTCACCATTTTATGTTTTCTTTTCCCCAGGATATAAATAAAGGTTTTAGGTAAGAAAAAAAAGTAAGATCTTTATTGGGAGATGTTGAAGATCTTTCACCACGATTAGAAGATTTTATTCCGAGTTTCCAAAGACACTAAACTATTACGGTCCTTGTGTGTGTGTTTTTGTTATGTACTAAGTATTCCGCAAAAGTAATGTAATTTCAATTTATGTCAAGTTACGGGTCTCTACAATCCACCATATTTTAGTAAATGTTGTGTGATAAATTTTATTGTGGACGTAGTATCTTGATACCATTCACCATTCTACTAGGAAAGGTTAGTAATAATGTTTACATATTAGGGATGGTTATTTAAATTTTAGTTGCATATATTATTTATGTTTATCCAAATTCATATGATGTAATTGGAATTAGTAAGTGAATGGTGGGGACCTCTATAATAACCCGATGTATTGGTAGGTATCATGAGACAAATTTGATATGGTTTTGGCTGAGGCCTTACACATTAATTAAATTCATGGAATGAAGTCTTTATAATAATATATTATTCATATGAATCCTTGAAGGTATGTTTTAGATATCTATCTTTATACATTTCTCTCATTATAAAACTTGTAATTGATGTTTTATTTGATTATTATACTATCATAATATCCATGGTTATGTTTTATTATAGAGTTGTTTAATTAGATTTTATTCCTTCCATATCAAACTCAAGATGATGTTTTAATAGCATGTGAACATTTTGTTATTCACCATGCATTTGTTATTAATAATTCCTCTGTATTAATTTATATTATTGTTCATATGAGATTAAACCTTTAGTATGTTTTATTTTTCCCTAGGATGCAAAAAAATTATATTAATAATGACATGTAGGAATAATCTATTAGTTTATGGGTGTTTCTAATGGAGTAGAAATGTTGTTTTTTTCATGTTGTAATGTAAATTTTTGTGTATATAATATGTCTTCCCAAATGACTAAACTGATCAGTACTTTGGGATTCATATCTTGTATTAATGAAAATGTATTAATATAAGGCACTGACACTAGGCTACTAAGGTTGACATATTTTTATTTGGTATTAGAGAATGTTAGTTATAAAACATAGAAACTAGATAAAGAAAACAAAGATTTTGGAACATAACCATTAGATTGACAATAAGTATAAGAATAAAAGGACATCATAAAATTTTGGTAAGGTATATATTATGGTTATCTTACTAGAAAAAAAATCTCTAAATACATACAATATGTGGGTGGGGTTATGACAATGATGTATCTAGGGGTAACAACCATGACAAGGTGTCCAGGACTTGATTTAGGGTAATCTGGTACACAAAAATAGGTCTTATTGTGCTCTGGGTTTGACACTCCCTGAGGATATTCTTAGGATAAGTCTCATTTTATTTAAAACCAATTATGCATGATTTAAAATTAATTATTTCACCAAATAAATAGTGTTAATGAATTTGAGTTTTTTTATACAAAAATTTTGAATTTATGTTATGCTTTTTACTAGTTCGAATTTATGAATTATTATTAACAGCCAAATATAATGTATTTAATTGTTTATAAATGGATCCTACGTGATGGAATATGAACAAAGTCAATTCTCATAATCTAATGTTTAAGAATGATCGTTTCTTTGAAGGGTTTAAGTCTATCATTAAAAGGGAACTTTTCTCTCAAACATTCTCATTATATGAGGAGATAGTACTATGTTATAACATTAAGGAGAAATATTTTCCAAATTATTATAGATTTTTAAGGAAAAAAATAATAATAGGATAAGAATAAATATTATGGACAAAGTAAATAAAGGAAAGTTGTATTTTACATCATTTAATAATTATGGAAGGAAAAACCATGGTATATGATTTAGAGGAAAACGTAGTATGCTTCATGTGTAGAGGAAAATGACATCATGCTTATTATTGAAAGGATAATAAAAATATTTATAATATATATTATTCAACTTCAAATAGATAGAACAATACACCAATCAATGTCCCATCCATCAAAGGAGTATACCCCAAAAGAAGAAAATATATCATGGCCAAGATTATTCTTCTAAAATAGATAAATAGGATTGATTAATGTTCTTATGTTTGGATTAAATAATAATTTCAATTGATCATTTTATCAATGATTTAGTATTTATAAGAATTCAATAATATATGAGGATTGTACTTAGGTACTATTCCATTTAGGATTTTTGTCCATATGTGGAATGGTACCAAGAAAAATGATTTATTTGAAATTTAAAAATTTAAAAAACACAATGTTAAGGGAATGATAAACCTTAAAATGTTACTAGTGATGTAATAATTATGTTTCATAGAGATTTGATGGATATGTATAATGTAAATTTGATAGTAATAACTACCATGGTAATGATTCTAAAGTTTTGCATCATGATCTTTAAGAAATTTTAACAATTTATTAAATGGTTTAAGTTGATCATTGTATGTGGTTTTAGATTCTAACATATTAATTCACCACATGTTGAAACACGTACTAACAGATGAAGTATAGATAGATCATTGAAAAATTGAAGTATAAGATTATATTTATGAAATAGAAATGTATATTTATACACTTATGGAGTGGAATAATTCCTCATCTCTAGGAAAAGAGTATTAGAAAAAAAGGGTTGTCCTATTATCATAATTTTTAATGATATCAATGAAAATTTTCATAACTATAGTTTATCATTTTGTAGTAATAAACATTCATGTGAACATGTTCTCTATCACTTTCCATCATAAATTTATTGTTTTGATTTTTATTCTATGTTTTGTTTTTCACTTCCAAAAAATGTCTTCACATTTGAAAGCATAATTTTGTGGTGACCACCTCATTTCCCTCAACCTCTTTTTATGAGGATATTTTATTAACCCCATTTCTGATGTGGTTTTTCCATAAGTGAATTTTCATGTATCAACATTTAATGTTTGAAGTTATATTTCAAATTTAAAGGATGGAATTTATTGAAAGATGGGAGAATGTAACACCAAAAGGATTTATAAATAAATTTAATATCAATTTTAATGCACATAACATTGAGTCTCTGCGAAACAACTCTTTGTTATATTAATTTTTTAAACAAGATAGTTATTACCAAGAAATTAAATATAGTAATTTTAATATTAATAACTACTATTAAATGTTATTTATAACTGGTTCAGATAAATAAAACATATTTATAAGGAAATATATTATTTTTTGAGAGATAAAAAAATATTTTTTCAAAATTAACATAGGGTTAATTTTTAGTATTTTTATGAGAAGCTTTGTTTTTTTGGTAAATAGTGAAAAATGTTTCACTTTAGTTAAAACATGTTTTTTGTTTAAATAATTATACATTAAATTGATTTCTAATGTTACAATAAATCAATTTCAAAATATAGATCAATGGAATCCTTTTTATATCTAAAAAAGGTATAATGACTTATTGAATCTTTGAACGCCATCTCACTACACCTACAGGATTAGCATTAGACAAAATTTTGCTTCTTTTTTTAATTGAATTTCAAAAAATAGATATAAATAATTATAATTAGTAAGAAATTTAGAGTCTAATTGGATCATCTTAATTATTTGGTTAATAGTAACTTGACCCTTTAGAATAGTGATGTTACCCTTATGACTAGTAATATTACCAAATGAATAGTAACCTCAGCCATCAAAGTATATATAAAATTTAGGCATCTTTTTAATGAATTAATGATATAATTATATCATAGTATATGTATGTGATGATTTTAAAAATTATTAATTAAGTGTTGGTATTTTTGAAACTCATAAATATTTAATTACATGGTTATAAATAAAAAAATTATTGAAAAGAAAATTTATTTTCATAAAATTTATTCATAAATTAATATTTTTTTGTGTTCTAATTTTAGGGTAATACTATGAGACCTTATTTAATTTTTCAAATGTGTTATAATATCAGTTATAATTTTAAAAAATATTTTTTTTTGACTAAATAATGACATTAATTAAAAATTAAACAAATCATATTTTGAAAAATTATTTTCATAAAATGGAGATCATTTTTGACATCTACACATCGAAAAATGGTTCTTATTTATTTTTTTGGATTTTTCTAAAATACTTGAATTTTTGGTGAATAATATAATACAATAAAATACAATAAATTTTAAATACATGAGTTATTCAGTCATAGGTTATGTATGGAAGATTAAATACAACAATATCTATCTTTTATTCATTATTTTAATATATTTGGTGATACTTATCACACTATTCATAGTTGTGACTCAAAATAATAAACCAATGAATAAAATATTTAAAAAACACATGTATCCTCCACTATAAATATCACTCCTCCCCACCCATTATCCTCTCACCTTCCAACATTTATGCCTTTTAAAAATTCTATAAAATAGTCATATCAAGCCTATTCCCCACGTATAATAGCTATTAGTATCATGACAATACCAAAACCAATACCCATAAGGTGGTTCTCAAATAGGATAATTCAAGAGGTGAAAATCCCCTTCCTCTTCCTTTTATTTTTCATTTCAAGTTCATTTATTTTATTTTACTATTCATCCAACATCATCCCTATCCAAAAATACATGAAAACTGAAGTATCATATATATACTAGAATGATAATGGAATAATCCATCATCAATCCCCTTCTCCTCTCCATTTTATTCTAAAAATGGAAACATCATCCATTAGTGGTTGTTTTATCACCTTCAGGGATGAAAATATTTCATTTTCCTTCACCATATTCAAGGATGCAAATAAAACCATTTTAATGGTTCGAATAAAATTTAAAATTCATATTAAATCTCTTTTTATGTTATGTAATTATAATTTTTACATAATAATAAATAAAATACAAAAGAAGTTCGTTGTGATATAAAATCGCTAAAATTAATCTAAATGATAATCATTAACATGTTATATAATAAATCATCCTCATTGATAAAAAAAATATATAAAACCAATTACACTTTATAATGTTCATGAATTTTATATAATTACAATAATGAAGAAATATACCCATTTTACATGAACTTCATTACCTGTAAACAAACAAACCGATCCTGAAAACCAAGAAAATTAATGCTCCAAGACAATGAAATTAAAATCTACAACTTATAAATAAATCCAAAAATGAACTTAATAAAACTATAATTAATCAATTACATATAGAAAAGGTTATGAATAAATAAATAAATAAATTTAATTTTATAATAATGTACATTAAAGGGATGTGTCGTACACATTGAGACATAAGGTAAGGGTTTTATCAACTCACTTTATTTTTCAGGAGATACACTTTAATCAGCACTATTTCTTGTTTGTAGTATACACATACTACCCATTGATGTTATAGACCATGAATCAAATTTTTTCATGGTATTCAATGCCTTATTTAATGATCATTAATGTTATAGGGAACAAGGTTCGATATTTTGAAAAGTGGTAAGAGATTTTACCTGAACTATCATTTTTCCTTCATGTTATTAATTCACTACATTTACCCTAACATAATAATTTATTATTATATATATTCTGGTTATATATTTGAAACTCATATATACATATCTTTTAATTTTTATTTTATAGGGAAATAAATTTTTTACAATGTTCCCTTATCAATTGTGCCCGATATATAAACTTGATTAAAGGAAACTTTCTAATTTTTTACGCATTTTCAAGTACCATATATAATAATAGTAATCATCATTTTTTATTTACTTATTCTAAAATTAAGGGATAATGAAATAGGAAACAAAACAAAAGTCTGACCTAGGGAGGTCTAAATTAATGATGTCTTTGGGAATCCCATCGAACTATGTTAGACCCCTCTGGTCCAATAGAGTCGATTCTAGTAAAACAAGAAACACTTAGGGCCTAAACTGCTATGGAAGTAGGAAGATCCAAAAACTTGTTTCTCTAATGCCAGGTGTGAGACACATGATGTTTTCTATCAATAATAACTTTACACTTCCTTTAGTTATAATATAGGGACCAAGGGGTCATAATTGTACCATTTTGAAAGTAATGAAGAATGAGATAACCAGTTTCAATATTAGTCAATGGGATTCTCCTTTGGTTACATAGGGAAAACCAATAAGCGTCACCATGAATTCCACCTGTAGGGAAATCCAAAAACCACATTGGTCCATAAACTCCATGACAACCAAGACTAAATAGTAATGAACCACCCCCACATTTCATGTCTCTTGAAACAATGGACCCATCATTGTTTAATTTAAGGCCCATTTGAGGAGGATACTAGTGAACACACATGCCCAGTGAGGTAATGCATAAGGGATGGACCTAGGAGTTGCATACATGGAGCAACCTAAGGGTGGGGGAATCACAAAATTATCCTTTAATGAAAATTTGGTTCGTGTTCTCCTCATTGTTACTTTTACAGTAGTGCCACCGTGATATAATGTACATTACACACAACTTGATATTATCAATAATATACATAGATCATTTTCCGACTATCTATTTGAGGAATTTATAACTACAAGTGATTTTATCACACCATATGATGTCATTCCAGCTATGATGACCTCCATGAGACAAAACAACCCTTTGAAAGTATCTTTAGGTAAAGGATCCGTTGTAAGATGGGGTAAACATGCACTTATCTGGTTCTGAGAACAACTCAATAAGATCAAAGGTGGGTTCTTGATATTCATCAAGGTAGGAATTGATAAAATAAAAGTAGTTACTCACCTCCTTGATGGATTTTATATAACTAAGATAGTTTGAGAAACCAAATTTTGAGCCATCCTAATTTTGGTGCTAGAAGGAGATCTCATGTTTCCGGAAAATCTAGCAAGAGAAGGGACGTAGGTTCAGAATGAGGGTATATGTCAAGGTTTAGAAGGGGGCCCAATGAGGATCATAACATCTATATATTTTCATCTCCATGACATGGCCCTTCCTCACATGGTGTGGTCCTCAAGTACTTCCCACATAAACTTCATATGTACACATTGTAGGGTATCCTGAAGACTTATCACATTGATCATTCTTTTATGAATCGGCTTAGCCATTCCAGACCAAGAAGTATAGTGACACATTCCCTCAGATATATCATCAAAAATTAATTCATCAGGGATATTGGTAGTAGTATTGATGACACCGTTTAGATATTTGATAGAAGCCTAAGCGTGGATTGGAATAACAAGGATTAAACTACTAACTAGTGACATCCAACCCACAAAATAAAGAAACTAGATTTTTTAGCTGAGGATCATTCTTGTTATCTAACCCAAAATATGATCAATTTCATGGATGTATAGAGTTATATAAGGGATAGGATTACCCATGTATTCCATTTGAAATCGACCTCTCTCGATGTTAAGGCACTATAATAAGGAAGAGACCCTTATAGTTGCACATATTCCTGGAAAAAAGGGACTTATTTAAGTTTTATTGATAACCTACCCACTCTAATGACAATAGTCATTAAAAATCCTATTATTGGCATATAATTAACTCCTATCGGTATTCATGAAAATAATGGTATCATCTGCAAACATGATATGGGAGCTAAAGAGGGTACTTAGTTTGTTCTGATAGGGGAGGATATCTCGATTAAGTAAACTCTTATTGATGAGTTGGTTTAAGATGTTCTGGGTAAGGAAGAAGATAGTTGGGGACATGGGATCACCTAACCTTAACCCATGAGTAGTTTTAAAGAAGTCGTAAATTTTATATATAAAGGAGACAACAAAACACAAGGAGATTAAACTCCGGAAAATAAGATCAAGATCCCAAGGGGAGAATCCTATACCTTTGAGAACCTTATTGATGATGATCCATTCTATTCTGTCATATTATTTATTCACATCCAATTTGATATCTATGTTTGAGCGATGGGGCCTGAATTTGATGCCCCGAATCATTTTTTAGGATAGAGCAATGGCCCCCAGGATGGATCTACCATTAACAAATCGATGATACATAATGATATACAATGAGGGAGATATAAATATAGCCTTCTATTAATGATACTCACAAGGATTTTATATGGAAAATTTCATATACTTACTGGCCTATAATTGGAATGGGATGACGGGTCCTTGATCTTGGGTATAAGGACAAGGGTAGGTGAATAGGACAAAATCATTAAGGATCCCTCAATAAAGAATCCATGAATAGACATAACAGTGTCATATTTAACCACTGAACAATAATCTATATAAAAACAACTAGGGAAGATATTCGTACCATGGTAACTCTCCTGGTGAAGGCCAAGTATGGACATATAAATTTCCAACTCTTCAAGAACTGTCTTCATGAAAATATTATCCTTGCTGGTAACAAGATTCAAGAGCACACCCAAAATCCCAACATGGACACTCAGATATCTATTTTTCATACATGGATTGAGGCTATCTTGGAGACCAATGAAGATTTTGTGATCTATTCTACAAAAAACATCCCAATCCTCTAAATTGGATCCATCCTCCAAAAAAATTGGTTTCACTAAGATTTTTTTCACCCTTATGTAGGCGTGAAATTAAATAGTGTTCCTATCTCCTTCAAGGAACCATTTTGTTCTCGAGGTCTCCTAAGCCATATATTATTGTCCTAAAATTAAATCCACTAGAATATATTTTTTATGTTTTAGATCTTCCAAAACCAACTCATTCCATTCTTCCTTCATACTTGATTCCACCTTGTCTATATCCTTGGTGATCACATCAAATTCTTGGTCATTGGGAGGATGACTATTGTCCCATTCTTGAAGGTCCTGTTTGAGGAATCTCAGTTTATTTTACATCCCAATCAATGCTCCCCCTTGAGAATCCCCCCTCCAAGAATCACAAATAGCCTGCTAGTAACACGGGAGGTTGTTCCAGTACCAGTAGAACCGAAGTCTCTCATAATTATGTTGATTGGCAGGTATGGTGAAAAATAGTAGAGAGTGATCTGATATTCCCCACACTAGGTGATTCACCTTAGTATTCAGGTATGATAATAGGGAATTGATATTGTCCAATAATCGGTCGATATGGCTCCATTAGCAGTAACTACCTATTTGGTTGTTACACCATGTAAATTGGACCCCTGTGAACCCCATGTTCGTAATCCCTTTACTGGCCATGAACTAAGCAGTGTCCAGGCTCCCCTGGTATGGGTAATTTATTATGACATTCTTTTCTAAGGGATTAAATATAAAATTGAATTCCCCTAAAATATAATAAGTATAATTTCCTATATTGAACTCGTTCATACCTTTCCATATGCCTTCCATTTTCAATTCATCAAAACTCCCCTAGATGAACGAGAAGAGAAGAATTTTATCTCATTGGGTCACTTTGGTAGTGATGAATTTCTCATCAACATGAATCATATCCACTAATATGTTCTTACACCTAAATATCCATGTGTATTGGTTGGTGGGGTTAGTGTGCATACCATCATGCAAATTCATTCTAAAGGTAAATTCATTGATTTTGGACAGATTTTGTTTGTGTTCAATGACAACAATAATAGCAACATTATTCTTCTTGATATATGAGGTGATGAAGTCTATCTTAACCCTAGAACCAATTCCATAAGAATTTCAGATGAATATGGGGTCCATTTAAAAAATAGGTGACCTGGGTTTGGCCCCGGATAGTTTGGTCACTTTCAAATGGGGAGAGGAGATCTCCCAAATCTTTCTCAATATGGATTTCATGTAGATACCAGTAGGCTCCCATGATAGAAGTGAATCATGAGTGGTGGAAAAGAACCGTGTTCAAGACTTCATTCTTTCCATTTCACAAGAATGATACTATAACTTTGTGTTTTGGATGTTAATAGTCAGGGTATTAGGTAGAGAAACCTCAGTAGAATTGATGGAATCTACTGGATGAGGGGATCCCATATGGGGGAAGGTAAAATAAACACTAGTTATGATATTGTGGGATCTCTTGGACATTAGGAGGTGCAATGCATAAGGTACCAGGTGGTAGGGGATTATAAGATGGGGGGACATAAACATTTAATTAGGAAAAGAAAAATTTTAGCCTTCAATGCTGCAAAAAACTCACTGGGATTATGGGGGAGAGGCCTTCTGTAGGGATGAGGGTCAACTAGCATAGGGAAAGTAGCTAGCAGATTGTACGGCACCATATCCAGCCTCAAATATCCATCCTCATCTAAAAGCATTGAGGGAGACCAGACCAAGCCAGTTGAAGGAGATCCAAGATGAAGAGGGAAGCTGGCTAGAAAAACATATCTAGTAGTCTGATCCTTAACTAGACATGGATCTTGAGGGTTGTTTTATTTTCAAACATCCCCCCTAACCAAGCCATCACTACACCCACCATAATTGTGCTTCTTGTATACCTGCACACAGTGTCATTGAATATGATTAAGAGAACAGAACTAGGAAAACATCAGGTAGGTGATTTTTTGCTTCCACATGAGTGTGTCCTGAGACTAAATAGAAATTCACTCTAGTGGAGGGGAGGAAAGATCCAACAAAACACCGATTCAGGGCACCAAAGCATCATAGAAACTATTATTGTGATCATCTACTAACATAAATCCTCTTAAAGTGTATCCAATGACTTTATGGTAGCCACCATTCTTGAAAGGAAGAGGGATACCAAAAAAGACAATCCAAACAGAAACCCCTTACCCTTCCCTTTAATTGTGAGATTCCATTGACCATCACAAGAGGTTGAATCGCTTTCGACCTGATGTGAGAGGATCTAAGCACCATTTTTTGAAAAAAAATCCAACTATGAGGCCTACATCGTAATGCCCCGACATAAACTATTGAAGGAATACAAATTAAATGGGTGAGAAAAAATGATCTGTAAGGGTTATAAGTAGTAGAATCATGAATTAAAAATAATGGAATCATAATCAAATTTTCATAGTCAGAATGGCCCAGTGAATAAATAAAAAACACAAGCCATTAATAAACTGAGAATTAAACTGCATCCATAGATTTTCTCATAGTGAAATTCTCATGGATAGTAATAACTGAAAATTAATTAAGATAATTCTTATTAATTTGATGTCATGTATCTGGAACATGATACCACTATACTGTCGAAATTTCTTAAGTCTATGGGTAGATACCCATCTGATTCTTTTTTTGGAAAAAAAACTCTAAGGGTTTGCCGCCAACTGATTTGTCTCACTGGACATATGAATGCCTAGAGGGGCTATAGAGGGACCTTCCCATCACTAAAATACCAAATAATTCTTTATACATAGAATTAATACAAGTACAATATGCCTTCCCAATATATGAATAAAGTAGAGGAAACAGATTCATCAATATTTCCATAGTTAGAACAACAATCCAAATAAACACCGTAAATAAAAGGGTATACAACTTAAGAAGATAATCATATCCATGAAACCAAAATATGGATATATATAATATATTTACAAGGTAAAATGAAAAATGATCCTTAAGGGGAATTAGGTACACCACATAAGAATGATAAGGTGCACAATACCAAGTAAACCACAATGAAATAGAAACTGAAACAATGTCCCTTACAACATTGTAATCAATCAAGTTAATAATTATCAAGTGAAACAGTGAATACCATGAATATAAATAAGATCATTATATTATATATCAAATGGAAGTAAAAATAAACCACATACAAGAAATAAGTGGAGAACAATGAAATTCACATGGAAATAAAAGTGAGATGGGAAACCCCTTAAATTATGTAAGACTCTATTCTTTGATAGATATAAATAACCTAAATAATAAAATTTAGATTAATTAATTAATTAGTCTAGAATATCCTCTAAATTTAATTGATTTATTTTAACCTTATTATGTTCATTCATGGCCTTTTTGATGGGTTTAAGAGGTTCGATTTTATTGTTTTGGAAGTATTTTCTTCCTTGGTTTTCATGATCGGTGTACTTGTATTCATGAATAGAAGTTCATTTTAAATGGGGATAAACATCTAGAATTGTTAACATATATTTTTAGTGACATTAAATATATATATAAACTATCTTATAGTGACTCTATTTATATACCATAAGGATGACTCATTAGAAAAAATTTAATGACAAATGCTGGGATTAACTTGGCGATTTTGTCCATAATGAACTTGTTGTGTATTATTATTTTATATTATGTGTTTTTATGGATTACAGAATGTTAAATAAGATGAAATAAATATATTTTTATCTTTTTCAACAATAAAAATGGTTTCTTGACTAGAATTGAATATGGTAATTGAAATTGAAAACTCGTCGTCCTTGAATGTGAAAAATTAACATATCTCAGGTGATATTTTAATTTTTATTACAAGAGGAGGGGGGAAAAGAGAGATGATGATACAATATTACATAAGAACAATAAAATTCTAGTCCATTTAGGGTACTATAACTATCATATAATTTGGATGAGGGGATTTTAGGAGAGAGCAAAAAATGAATGGAACTTGTAATAGATGTTTAAAGAAAAAGGTGGAGAGGTTCACCCCTTGAGTACTTCTCCTCAAGAATCTCGTTAAGGCCTTTGTTTTTTTCCTTTTGGTGTGACAAGAAGGTCCTTGACATGGGGGGGGGGGGGGTGGACGGATTAGAAAGTGTATTTGGTAGAACATTGGTAAGTCTAAAGGCTTTAGTGGGGTAGGAGGAGAGGGGGTTAGGGGTGGTTTATATAGTGGAGGGGAGGAGGATTTTCTTAATAATTTAATCATTAGTTTATTATTTTTTCTTAAGATAAGAAATAGTGATGATTCCATTACAAAATAGTAATAAGCTCATGTGATTTTAAACTAATGGATTATTATATCAACCATGAAGTGGGGAATAGTGTATTTATCTCATACTCTATTTACACAATTTTCAGTATACATTTTTTAATTTTATTGAAAATACAATTTAAGGGTATGTGGGAACCTACAACATTATTCCTCTAGCATCGAGACAGAACATAATAAAGCACCCATTACATAAAATATGTTCAAAATAATAAAACACCCATTCACGACACCTTGACCATCAGATGTAACCTGTTTCAAAATTCAAAAATACAAACATGAAAAACCCATTGACTCCCAATACAGCCACCAAAACAACCATTTAAAAGTTTGAAAATAAAAAAACGTTATCCATCATCACGCCACTGTCACCATCTCCTTGAAAAGCACACACTGACACCGAAGCCATCAGATCGATGTACCACATCTGACCCCATAATCACTGAGAACACCATCATTATCACTGTAGAGAACCACCAGAATCACTAATTAAAGAAACCATTGGAGAACATCATCTATGAGGAGAAGTCCTCATCATCGATGCCAATAAGAAAACCTTTGTCGACATTGAAACCAACCCGATCCCTAGATGGGAACACCACTAAAAAACATAAAATAGATCGAAAACTATGTAGAATCATACAAACCTTAACATATAGCATTAGGAAGAAAAAAAATCCAATGTCGATGAGCTCGTTCCTGGAACACTAACAGTCATCGAACCACACATCCCAAAACCTCGTTGTAACCTCCACTCCAAATCCATCCTGGATAGGAGCATCGGAACATAGGGTCAGAGGAATAGTTTAAGAGATTGATGACTCTGAACGTTGGCATCGACAATGAGGTGGAAAAACCTTGGACCAGCAAAGTAGAAGTGAGGCAACACGGGAAGAATATGTCGTCAATACGAAGAAGACTGATGAATATGTTGTCAATTTGAGGGAGACCATAGAAGATGATGTTGATTCGACGGAGACCGAAGAAGACGTTGTCGATTTGAAGAAGTCTGAAGTTCTTTTACTAGAGAGAAAGAAGAAAATAAGACTAAAGAGGAAGAATAATGGATAAACTGATGGATATGGGAAGAAGAACTCTGGTCACCGAGAGAGAGAAAATGAGTTCTAGAGGAGAGCAGGGGAAGAAGAATGAGAGAATAAGAGGAGGGATGAAGAAGGACCTTCAATGTGAGAGGGGTGAGGGGTGAATGAGGGAGCAGCAGCGGTGCTGGGATGAAGCCCTAGTTCATAGGAAATTGGAGACCTAGAGAGTGGGGGGCCATTGATCTTAGTCTCTCTATTTATATTGTAATTACTGTATTTTACTGTTTATAAAAATTCATGTATTTTAGAAAAATCACAAAGATTCACCCTACCTATTTTTTAACTGGTAGAAACAATAAACTAACTCCATTTTTTCAAGACTAATTTTCTTAAATATGATAATTTTAATTTTTAATTAAAATTATTATTTAATCAAAAAATACCAACACTTAAAAAATTCATCATTATTTTTAAGGTGACTAAATTTTATTTACACTTTCATGGGTACGTTTTCCATTCATAAGGGTCATATTACTATTCATAAGTGTATGTTAATAATCATAAGGATATGTAACTATTCATAAGGTTAAGTTACTATTCACTGAAAATTTACTATATTCTTTCAGAATCCAAATATCACCATGATCATAATAGTGTATGTTCATTTTTTGAAATTCAAATCACATTAGTGGAAAATGTATGTTTAATGGAAAGGTTATGAATTTTCCCTAAAACCAAGTGTTGTTTCATAAAGGATCAGTTCTTCATGAAATATAGTCTATTTAATTAATAGAATGTATTTTAGAGAAACAAACCATAAAATGTTTTGGGTGTTATATTATTCCATCCTTCGAAAATTTCGTACTTGAAATTTTTCATGTATATTCCTCCCTAAAAAGATATCGAAGGTTCTTCTTCATAACATCCTCTAGTTACTACGATGCTTCATCCATTTTATGGTTTCTCAAAAGAACCATTACTAGTTGAGTTCTTTGATTAATCAATAACTTCTCCCTTGGGTCAAAAATCTTGATAGGCTCTTCGTAGTATGAAAAATCAGGTTCTAGATCTATCTCTTCATAGGTGAGTACATGCGTTGGGTTTGAAATGTATTTCTTTAATAATGACACAAGGAATACAACATGATCTCTGGATAGACATGGTGGCATTACTAAATAGTAATCTGTATCTCCAATTCTTTCAAGAATTTCTAATGTTCCAATGTACCTGGGGACTATTTTCCCTTTCTTACTGAACCATAAGACACCCTTCCATGGAGATTCTTTCAAAAAGACATGCTATACCACATGGAATTCCATATCCTTTCTTTGGGTTTTAGTTTAGATCTTTTTACTACTTAGGGATACTTTAATACGGTCCTAAATTTTCATTACCTTTGTAGTTTTCTCTTTGATAAGTTCTAGGAAAATATGTTTCCCCTCACCAACCACATCTCAACAAGTTGTAGTTCGACACCTCTTACCATATATTGCTTCATATGGCACCATTTTATTGATATAATGGAAACTAGTATTGTAGTAAAATTACACCATATGTAATTATTGATCTCACATGCCATGAAAGTCATGTAAGCATGATCTCAACATATCTTCCAATGTTTGAATAGTCCTTTCAGACTATCTACCAGTTTGGGGGTGATAAGTTGTACTCATATGAAGCTCAATATCCATATCCATCTAGAGACTTTTCCAGAATGTTTATGTAAACTAGGGATCTCAATCAGACACAATCGATAGTGGTTCTCCAGGTTATCTTATAATTTCCTTAATATAATTTATTGTTAGGTGCTCAAGTGGTAAATCCTTTCTTATAGCAAGGAAATGTGGCGATTTTTTAAGATGATAAATAATTACCCATATTTCATCATTCCTTTTAGGATTACTCAATATTTATATGAATAAAACCAAAATAATTTCATCCCACTTCCGCATATGAATAGGTAGAGGTTTCATGACCGATCTATGATGTTGTCTCTATTCATTCACCTGTTGAAAAACTAGACAACTTGACACTTAGTAATTTCTTACTTCATATTATCCCACAAATAATGTTCCTTCAGATTTATATACATCTTAGTGATAACAGGGTGTGTAGTGAAATTTGAGCTATAAGAATAATTTAATAGTTACCTTTTCTGCTAAGGTAGAGATGGAACGTATAACCTCTTCCCAAATTTTAAAACTCCATTCACTAACACAACCTATGTTAATCATCCATACTTAACAACTTTAATTTTCTTTTTATAAATTTTCACCATTAGATAGAGATATTTTTATCCTCTCTAGGGAAGATTTTTTCGTAATCATTATTAAGAGAAAATATATTTCCACTTCCTAAAAATTCTCATATCCATCATTAGTAGATCAATGAATATAAGATCTTTCTCAATCCTCATTTGGGTTAGAAATCCATGATCGTTCCTACTTAATGCATCTTCCACTATATTTTCCTTTCCTAGGTGGTAGGGTATTGAAAAATTATAATCATTAAGTAACTCAAGACATATCCTTTGCCTCATGTAAAGTTATTTCTATGTAAAAATGTATTTCAAACTTTTTTATCCATATATATCTCACATCTATCATCGTAGAGATAATGTCTCTACATTTTCAACATAAAGATTACGTCTGATAACTCAAGATCATGAGTTGGGAAATTATTCTCATTAGTCATCAACTACCATGATGCATAAGAAATTACATTATCATTCTGTATAAGGATGCAACCAATTCCATTTTTTGATGCATCACTTTATATAACAAATACATTATTTCCATAATGAAGAGTCTAAATTGGAGCATTAACCAATATTATTTTCAATTCATTAAAGAATTCTGTTCATTATTTCATCTATACAAACCTAACCCATTTATGTGTGAGCTTGGTTAGCAGGTTATCAAATCAGGTGAAATTATGAATGAAACCCTGATAGTAACCTCCTAAGCCAATAAAACTGCGTACCTCAATTATGTTCATTGGTATGGGTCACTCCTGGATTGCCTTGGTCTTCCAAGGATCAACTAAGATTACATCCATAGAGATAATATGACCATGAAAATAAATTGATTACATCCAAAATTCATAATTTCTAAACATCCCATATAATTTATTTCTTCTTTGTTTTTTCATAATAATATGGAAGTTATTCTCATGGTATTCATAGATTTTAGAGTATACTATTATATCATCGATAAATACCAAAAAAAATTCATCAATATATTCTATTAAAACACTATTAATTAGATCTATGAAAATAGATGGTGAATTAGTCAATCAAAAAGGCATTACTATAAAATCATAATTCCCAAACCTAGTTTGAAATGATGTCATTGGAATATCTTCCTTCCTCCCACACATATGATGTTATCTAAATAGAATTTTAATCTTTGAAAAATATTTGTCTCCATGAATTTGATCAGATAAATCATCAATGAGTGTCATAGGATACATTTTCTTTATTTTAATATCATCTATTTATCTATAATAAATTCATATCCTCATGGATCTATATTTCCTCTTGAAAAATGGGACAGAGGATCCCTATGGAGAAACACTAGGTTTAAAAAAATCTTTTTTCACTCAATTTATATAGTTCATTATTTATCCCCACGAATTCAAAAATGGACATTATATATAGAGTCCTTGATATAGGTGTTTCACAAGGAATTAAATTAAAAGAAAACTCAATGTCCCACTCTGGAAGATGTATAGGTAAATCCATTGTAAATACATCAATGTATTCTTGAAAAATAAGTACATCTTCAATTTCAAGGTTTCTATCCTCACCCAAAGATATTTTTTTATCTTCCTCTCTATAAATTTCATTCAGTAGAGCTACTAGAGTTAGATCTTGATTATTATCAGATGGTGAGGTTTCTTCCCAATAGATAAGGGTTTCTACACCATTTTTTAGAAAGATTACCTTCCTTTTTCTTTTAGTAGAACTTCATATCATGATTTGATAGCTAATTCATATAAGGAATTATATAAAATTTAATTATTGTTATAATGATAAGGTTATAAAATAAAGACCATTTATGTGTCATGATGGGGACTGATCAACACATCTTTATTTCAATGATACACACACTAGGAGTTTTGAATGAAAACTACTTTATTAAATCAAAATGGACATATCTAATTTTATTGGAAAACTAAGTATATATAAATGAATGTGATGATCCAAAATAAAATAAATCATTGGATAAGTTTGAGGAAACCACTAAAGTTCCTTTCACCACATCATTAAGAACATCAACCTTTGTGGTTGTAATCAAATAAGATTTTCCTTGCTCTCATGGCCTTTGATAAGGCAAGATTAATTGGCACTTTGGACAATCATTTGAATAGTGTCTCATCTCTCTACAATTGTATCATTGAACATAATTTAATTTTATCCTCCCCTGGCATTCACTTGATCAATGACCCTTTTCTCTACACTTAAGGAAAACATCCATTCATTTCAAGCATTTCCTAAGATAATTCATTCCACAGTTCTTGCATAATGGAAATTGATTCATTCCCTTATTCTTCATTGGCGCTTCAGCTTTTCCATGGTTATTAGAATGACTCTTATTATCTGGATTTCCCTTGAACAAATTTGATTTAGTAAATTTATATTCTGTTTTGATGCCACTTAATACAATTTCATCATATGATGAAAATGTTTAGGAAGATAGTGCCCCTATAAGACATGGCTTAAGACCTTCAAAGAAATGATCAATATTGTCTTCTAAATCACATATGTAATCTTTAGCATACCTAGATAATATTGTGAAGGTAGAATCAAACTCTACAACACTATCTTTTTAAATTTGTCTTATGCTATGTAATTTACTCTTCATTGTTGTTTGTTGTTCACAAGGGAAATATTTTTCATAGAATATTTCTTTTAATGTTCCCCATTCCATGTCATTTATTTCTTATTCCTCTATGGTATTTTTCATCAAGGACCACCATTGATCAGCATCACACTTGAGGAAATATATTACTAGTACTACATTTCATTTTAATTGCATATTGATGAAAGAAATATCTTTTCAAGGGACTTGATCCACTCCTCAACTACCATCAGATTAGTTGTCCTCCTAAAATATGGGGGCCTCTGAAAGATTAAATCATCCAATACATGTGTATCATGGTTATTCGATACAACTTGAGTAAGTTTTCCCAATATGGTCATGATCTAATCTTATCCACCAATAACTCTATTGACTTTATCTATAGAGAAAACCTACATTGTCCACTAGTATTGATTCCACTTCTTCCATTCGGTTCCATCACTAGACAATGAGATACACTAAATCCAGTCATAGTTCATAATTTATAACTATCAAACACTTAAGATAATCCAAAAATTTATCCAAACTAATATCATAATATTAAAAAAATTATATTTACTTTTAAATCCTTCATAATTTTTTTAAAGAAAATTTAAATTATCCAAAGAATATCCCTCAGCGGTGTCAGACTAGCTGCACAGTAATAAATGTTTTTGTATACCAGGATACCTCAGGTGAAGCCCAACACTCCTTATTAGTGTTTTGACTCCTAGGTACATCTTTTCTTGAACCACATCCACTTTTAGTATATTTATAGGGTTGTATTTTCTTGAAAGGTCCATATAATCAATTTCATACCAAAATTCCAGGATGTTCTTTTATTTTTATCCTCAAATATTATCATAGGGTTTTGTTCCCTAATCCATATTTTCTAAATCCTATTTCCATGTTTTCTACTAAACATCCTTTAATACAAACTGTAACGCCCCGACCCTAAAAGCTCAGAGATGACACATTACATATTTCTTTGGAATTATTACAAGGAATAAAATCACAATGTAATGATAATTTTTGTAGTTTTAATGAAACTAGATATATACATGTAACTCATAATACATTGGGAAAGGTGACAAAATACAATAAATTTCAAAAACTAATAAACTACATACACAAGAACTGAATAAATGGTCTCTTCTCCATTACATGTAGAAGGTAAATAAATGAAAGTGGTGAGATAAAATTCACTTTAAGGTTTAAAAATAGGGGAACCATTAATTAAAAATAATTGAATCATAATAAAACTGGCATAGTCAAAATGGCATGGTGATGAAATGAAAAACACACGCTATTAATAAACTGAGAATGAAAATTTATCCATCGATTTTTTTTCATAGTGAAAACATTATGGATAGTAATCACTAAAAATGAATAATGAAAATTCATATTTATTGGACATCATGTATATAGAATATTTTACAACTACAACATCAAAATAGTTTATGTATGTGGGTTGATATGTGCCTAATTTTGTTTTGTAAATAAACTTGAAGGGTTTATCGCAAACTGATTTTTCTCATAAGACCTATCGATGAAAAGAGGGGCTATAGCAGGACATAACCATCACTTCAATTCCAAATAATTATTTATATATTTATATATAATACAAGTACAATATGCCTTCTCAATATCCATTTAGATTAGATGATACAGATTCATCAATATTTCCATAGTTAAAACAACATTCAAAATAAACATCGTATGTAAAATAGTATATGACATAAGAAAATAAAAATATACGTGAAACTATAATATGTATATATAATATATTTAAAATTTAAAATGAAAAATTATCCCAGATGGACAGTAAGTATACCGCATAAGAATGATTAGGTTCACAATACCAAGTAAATCACAATGAAATGTAAAATGAAACAAAGTCCCTTACAAAATTGTAATAAATTGAGTTAATAGAAAAAAAATTGAATCAATAAATACCATTAATATAAATATAATCATGATATTATATATCAAATGGTAGTAAAAATAAACCACATAAAATAAATTAGTGGAGAACAATTTAAATATCACAGAAATAAATGTGAGATGAAAAACGCCTTACCTTATGTATGAATGTGTTCTTAGATTGATCTTAATAACATGAATAATCAAATTTACATTCATTAATTAATAATTATATAATATAATATACATGTAATTCATTTATTTTAATCGTATTATGTTCATTCATGGCATTTTTTTGTGTTTTATAGGTTTAAATTTATTGTTTTGGAATTACTTTCTACCCTAGTTTTCATGATCAATTCAATTGTATTCATGAAAGGATGTTCATTTGAAATGTTGTTAAACATCAAGAATTATTAAATTATAGTATTAGGGACATTACATAGATATAAATGATGTTATATTGATTCTGGTTATATACCATTGGGAGGAATCATTCTATAAAAGTTAATGATAAACGCTGGGATTAACTTAGAGATTTTGTAAATAATAAACTTGTTTTATATTATTATTTTTTATTATCAATGTTTAAGGATTATAGAATATTAAATAAGATAAAATAAATATATTATGATTTGGTTTGACCATAAATATGGTTTTATGACCATTATAGAAGACAATAATATAAATTGAAAACTCGTCATCCTTGAATGTGATAAATTAACACATCTCAGACAATATTTTCATATTTAGTATAAGAGGAGCGGGAAAAGAGAGATGATGAAAAAATATTCAATAATAATAATAAAATTAAAGTTCATGTAGGGTAATATAATTATCATATAATTTAGATTAGGGGAGATTAGGAGAGGGAAACAAAATAATGGAACTTGTAAAAGAAGTTGAAAGGAAAAGAATGATAGGTTCACCTCTTGAGTACCTCCCTTGAAAATCTCTCTAAGGACATTGTTTTTTTCCTTTTAGTGAGACCAGTAGGTCTTAGACGTGAGGGGAGGGATTGGGAAGGGTATTTGGAAGAACATAGGTAAGTCTCAAAACTTGAGTGGTTTGGGAGGAAGAGGGTTGTTTATATAGTGAAGGGGAGGAGGGTTTTCTTAATATGTTAATCATTACTTTATTAATTTTCCATAAGAAAAGAAATTGCGATGATTCTATGAACAAAAATAGTAATAAGTTCATTTGACTTAAAAATAATTGTTACTTACATCATCCATTATATAGGGAATAATGTATTTATCTCATACTGTATTTATATCGTAATTATGATATTTTATTATTCATCCAAAATTCAAATATTTTAGAAGAATCTCAAAAATTCACCCTAACAATTTTTCAAACTATAGAATCCAAAAATGAACTCCCTTTTTCAAATTTTTTCTGAATATTATTAATAAAATTTTTAATTAAAATCATTATTTAATGAAAAAAAACCAACATTTAAAATAATCATCTTCATTTATAAGGTGCCTAAATTTTATTTACACATTCATGGGTAAGGTTACCATTCATAAGGGTCATATTACTATTCATAAGAGTATGTTACTATTCATAAAGTTATGTTACTATTTATAAGGTTACGTTACTATTCATAATGGTAAGTTACAATTCACTAATGATTAACTTGATTCTATTAGACTCCAAATATCAACCGAATCACAACTGTGTATGTTTGTTTTTTTTTAATTCAAAATACAGAAGTGGAAAATTTATGTTCAATGGATAGGTTATGAATTTCTCCTTTATCCAAGTCTTGTTTCCAAGAGTCTCATTGCTTCATGAAATATAGGCTATCTAATGAGTTGATTGAATTTAAGACAAACATACCATAAAATATTGGGGGCGTTATAAACACCAAAAAAGGAGTTGTGATGCACTGTTGAGATATGGGTCGGGCCCCTAAAGCCCCAGGAAGCTACGATCCACTGGAAGACAGAAAAGAGAGGTCTCACCAAGCTGAACCTTGCTATTAAGGGAAGAAGGAGGTAGGAAACCACCTATTGGAAGGCCAAGGAAATGACATCTAGGGAATTGTACAATCCATCCGTCGAGACCACCAGAGGGAGAAGGGGATATAAATAAACCAGGAGGAAGAAGGGACATAAGTAGGTCGACAAAAAGAATTCCTGAAGGAGAGGCTTGTGTGATGATTTGAGGTAGGTGGGGTCGAGACATCAGGATGCAGATTAGCATCTGTAGAGCAGGTGCCAGGTTCAACGGTTGTTGGAGCATGGAAATCCTGTAGGGAACATTCGGTAGGTGATGGAGTAACGATCATTAAATTTAATGACCAGAGAGCACGTGTAGCACATTATTTTGATAAGAATCCCTTAATATTATATTAAGTGTGAAACATATTCTATTTTAGGACTACATTTTTCTAGTAATTCACTACTTTTTTTCCTGAAAAATCATATTTGATCATTTCTAGTTTTATAAATACAATTATAACAGATAAAAATTATTTATTCCTAAAGAAATCTTATTTTCAATGTAAAAGGGGTATTTCTCTCAAGAATTTATGATGATTTTAATATAGTTTTTTTACTTATTTCAACACGTCGGTGTAATTTTATGCTTTGTTGAGATTGATCTATTATTTTTATCATCCAACATATTTTATGAAATGGTTTATGATCAGCTTGACTGTGGATGGGCTATCTGGATACCATTCACTATACTACTCAGAATGGTTAGTGATTCTGTTTACAGAATATGGAATGTTATTTATATTTCATATTTATATATTGTTTATGTTTATACCTGTTTATATGAGGATTGAGTTGGACTTTGTGAGTGATGGTTGGGCCTTCTATAGCCCCTCAATGTATTAGAATGTCTCATTAGACAAAATAGATATGGTTTTGTCTGTGGCCTTACTCATTTATTAGATTCTTAGAATGAGGCCTTAATAGTAATAGCTTCATGGAATGAATCCTTAAAGGTATGTTTTAGATATATATATTAATGAATTTTCCTCATTTTAAAACTAGTAACTGATAGTCCATGTGATTATTCTACAATTAGAATAACCATGTTTATGTTTTCTTATGACATTATTTAAAAATATTTTTTTTAATCCATATTATAATAAATATTATGTGTTAATGGTATGTGTACTTTTAGTTATTCACCATACCTTATTATTTATGCTTCTACTTTAATACATAAATTTTACGAGAATTTGATATCACCCATTTTTAATGCTTTATTTTTCACCAGGATGAGCGGTTGTATACTATGAATGAATAGCAAGAATAATCTAGCTGTTTATGGGTGTTTCTAATGGAGTTGAAATGTTTATTTACCTTCAAGTTGTAATTCAATGTCCATGTATGTAATTTGGAATCCAAAACTACTAAATTGACTGGTCCTTTGGGATTTGATTCAGGTATATATTCCAATGTATTAATATAAGCATCGAATCTGGGATACCAGGGTTCAGGTCTTTAAAAACTATGTCCAAATACCCTTATGATTTTATTATTCTCATTGATTCCATTCAATTGTTATAGCTTATATTTCCCCTTATTGAGTGTTTGAGTACACGCCTTTTTTTATTTCTTTATTTTAATGAATAGTTTTATCTATGTTTTGTAATATATTGGTTTTTGATGTTACAATCATTGTGGGAGATGATATTGAGTTTGATGAACTAGTTGTTCATGTGTCCAAGTATTCATGTAAGTGTTTTTTCAAATTCATTAAAACTCTAAACCTTGTAGGTAATTTTAAATGTAAGTGATGTAATATTTTTTCGATATTTTATATTTTTAAGGGTTAAAATTGAAACACGTTAATCAGTATCAAAACAAAAATTTAAATATCATGTTTTTGGATCTATATGAAAGAGTATGAGTTTATGGATGTTCCAGTCAGTATCTGGGGAGGTTTTATACCACTTTGGTGATTATGACGTATTCATGTGAGGTCCGCTCAATAGTTATGGTTACAATCATTGGTACATTATGTTATTGTTTATCATAATTTCAAAGATATATAAACACTTATCATGGTTTTATGTGATGAGATCGTTTGGTGATTAAGGATATTTTGGGAGATGTTTTAATGGTTTGTAGAATATGTTACAATTAGGATTAAAGTAAAGATTTATTTTAGAATAATTGTATGACATTTTAGGGGACATTTCGTGAAAAGAATCAGATAATCATTATGGTTAAAACATTATTAATGGTTGTGTTTGTTGAGGGAATTTGTGATATAAGGTTATTTATTTATAAATGATCTATATTATTACTATTTTTCTATTTTTTATGTTTAGATATTAACGTATTATTTCTTCATATGAAGTATTATAAATTTTGGAAAATATATTAACTTATGATAAAAATTTATTTATATTGATATTTAAAGACATTAATAATAGATTTTTATCGTTTTTTATGTTTTTTGATAATAATAAAGATTATTTTAATGAATATGGAACAAAACATTCAACTTTAATACTCATTATTTGGAAAAACATACGATCATTGTGAAAATTGATTAGAAGATGGAATGATACTTTTCAATTAAGTATATTTCATTGTGTTATTTATATATATTATAATTAATCAACTATAGGCAAAGGATATTGTAAATAAGATGTTATCCTATTATGTTCATTTCTGATGATTCGATGTTAATTTTTATATCTATTTGGTTTATAGTTTCTGGTCCTTAACATTCTCAGGATCATTAAATTTCTTACTATCAATGTTCTATATCAATAACTATCATTATTTAGATGTTAATTTTCTTATATGTATATATTTTCACTCCCTGCTAATGTTACCCTATTTGAGATACTATTTCTGTGTTATTCTAGATGACCTTATCTTTTCTCTTTCCATGTTTTTATGAAGAAGTTTTGTTAACCCTTTTTACGATGTGGGATTTAAACAAAGGAGTTTTCAAATTCAAAACCCTTGATTACTTATATCATGTTAAAATTTATATGATTCATTTTATTATGTTTGAGTGTGTGAGGGGGGTAGGGAATGTAAGATCCAATATTTTTCAAGAATTATATGTTTAATAAAATATAAAAATGCAATACACCTCTTAAACGAAGTGTGAAATATAAATATTTAATTATTATAGTTAATAAAAATCCATTAAAATGGTAGGAATAAATAAGATGGTGAAAGTTATGAAATACATATAAGGGTTTTAATCAATAAATATTTATTGATTAATTAATTTGAAATAAACACTCAATTTTTTCAGTAAATACATGTTATTCTTCTATAATATGTTTTCTTAAAAAAATGGATTTCATTAATTTTTGTGAGAAAATAATATAATTAAGGTATAGATATTTTATATATTTTAATTCATATTTTTTCTACCATTTTTTAATTTATCAGGTAAAATAGACTTATTTTGAATTTTCTGAATTTTCTAAAATGATTGTTTTTAATGAATATGGAAAATGTGGATTTTTTTGAAAACTGACTTTTATTTTCATTTACTTACAAAGTAAAATTATCTTTTAGATTAAATTTAAAAATTAATTAAATGATTTTTATTTGAAATAATTCAAATAATGATATATAAATAAATATTATACTCTAATTTGTTAAATAAATGCTTTCATACTTTAAAGGCATTTTTTGGAAAAATTATTTTTCATCATGTTTTACAGGTTTAGTTTTAAATTAAATTCACCCAATTATGTGAATTTAATTTTATAACCTAGATTAAATATTTTAATATTCAAAATTAATACTAAGTAATAGGTTCAACTTATGTTTTAGTCAATATGAATAGTAACCATAATTAATTTTTGTTACCAAGGTAAAGATAAAAAAGGTTAATTATGGTTAAAACGAACATAATAAGGCATAAAATTTAGTCAAACACATGAATTATTTTTATTTTATGATTCTATTTAGTTTATAATAATCTATAATTAAAAAAATCCACACTTTTTTCCCTTTAACTTTGTTTCGAACCATTATAATATATTTAGAAAACTATAAAGCCAACAATGTCAGTATGTTTCTTTTAATATTTTTATTATTTTCATGATGTGGATAAAGACAACATATGATTAGTTATAAATTATTAATTTAAATACATGTTTTTTATTGAGTAAAATTATTTTAAAATTTTCATGATGAAATATTTACCTTAAATTCTTTCACAACGCAGACACTTTGCTTGATCAAGTAATAGAAATATATAGTAAATTATTTTAATTAAAATATCAAAGATTTTTGAAGAGTTATATTGTACCATTAATTTTAAATATCAATAGAGTATATTATTATCTTTCTTAAAGGATTATATTATAAATACATTATTATCTTATTATCATTAATTTCAAAACAAATGAAAAGTGTAAAAAATACTAGTAATTAAAATTTATGATAAATAATATTTCATTGAATAATTAAAAAATCATAGAAATATTGAAAGAGGAAAATTATGATGGAAAATAGTCTATAATTTAATTTTTATCAAATTATTTACCAATTCTCCCTATTTATGTAAAATTATAATCCATTAATGTGGAAATGTTAACTACTAAAGTGATGGTTAAAATTGCATAACCAAAGGGGTTAAACCAAAAGATATGGCGTAAAGTGATATATAAACCTATATTAACATTTTATGATTATATTAATAAATTATCCTCCTTATATTAAACTTTATTCCATTTATGAAAAATTTTACACGAGTTAGACATATATTATATAATTATATTTTTGGAATTTTCCAAAAGTTCCCCTTCCACCCCTTATTAAAGGACACTCATTCTCGCATTTTATTTTGCCGATTTGAGCCATATAGGTCAAACAAGTGATGACTGAATATGTTATAAACATACCTATAGATGAATTATAGGTGTTAGACTTCATAATAGGTCACTCAAAGCATCCTTAATAGGGGATCTGTTGGAGGTCAACCAATGAAGTGGTAATCATCTGAGCTGAAATCTATTTACTGAATGGCCTCAACGCCTTCATTTTTATTGTTCTCTGATAACCACCTTTAAAAGGATGTGTGTGAAACCTTAAAAGTCCTGTATTCTTAGTGATTACATGGCCCATAGACTTAAGATACATTACATGACCCAATGGTGTTTGGGAATTCTACCAGACTATAATTTATTTATTTTTCTACCCAATTAAAATATTATTAAACAATGATTGTGTAATAAAATCAGTATATAATGAAAAATAAGTATTTTATGAATATATATAAACTATTCTTTTCATCCCCTTTCCAATCATATTGGGATGTTAAACATCGTTTCTATATATGTATGGACTACCACCACCACAAGGTGATGTGTTTCATTTTCTATCACCACCTCTCATGGATGTTTATAATGATGTATTTAATGTGTGTATTTGTATATATTATATTCATGACATATTTATCATTATATAATGATAATATATCATCTATTTTTTTTACCTTCCTAACCTTCTAAAAATGATAAATTCATTCTTGCATATGTAGAGATTGTAACATCCACGAAGTTAAGTTATTCATTTTTAATCACTGCATCATATTAATGGTATATATAAATTATATAAAGATATAATTTAATATTTATGATATAATAATTATTATATGAAGTTAAAAAAATAATGACCTTCTTTCCATCATTTTCATTGAATAATGGAAACGTTACTCATGTGTACGCATGACTTAAAATCACTTTGACTGTAACATAATTAATTTTTCACAATCATATTTCATAGTTTTATTAAGAAGTATAAGTAATGGATAAAAATTATAAATATTTCATTATTATTATTCTATATATTATTGGAAAATTATCTCTCTTCCCATGGTTAAAATACTATTTTTTTGGAAATTATGAACTGAATGTCTTAAATATACATGATGTGAATTTTACTGATATAGTAATTAAATATTTAATTTATATAAATGAAGAAATGGTTTAATGATAAAGAAATAAAAATATAAATTGTTCTTCAAAAACTAAATAATATATATAATTTTATTATAAATGATTTAAAGGACATATATGGAAATTTTGGGATCGTGGTAAGGGATTTCGTCTCAAGTTTCTCTTCGTTGAGACTTGTTTTAATTATATACACCCAGTTTCATTTATATGGTTTACATACTAACCATTTGACATGTTATATCACGAATCTGTTTATTTTTGTGATATTAATGTTTAGTTTTATGTAATATTTTCATGGTACATGTGATTTAAAAGTTATCAAGGGAGAAATGATTTTGTCTCAATTTCCCCTCTTTGAGGTATATTTTTAATGTTATACTCTTAATTTCATTTATATGGAGTATATAATACCATTTTACATTATATATAATGAATGCTACATAATTCAAAGTATTTTACCTTTTAATTAAAATTATTTTATCCAATTTTATTTTACACTAACTAGTAAGGATTTTATTAACTCAATTTCCATTAATTTGGTTATAACTCTTAGTCATTGACTTTGTTATTCTATTATTACTGGTGATTTGATCTCTATTTTTTTATTCAATATTTCTAATTCTTTTATGTGGATTTAAATATGTGAACATAATCACACTGGGGATTAATTTTCACATTAATAGTTATGATCTTTAGAAAGGTTTTCTTTTTCTCAATCTCATTTCCCCAAGACATGATTCATGCGGTAAACTTTGATTTCCTCATGTACTTATAACATCATGACTGAATTTTTAAATATTACATCATGATATAAATATTATTTAAAGACTAATATAATATATTTTCCTTTCATTTCATTTTGATTCCTTTGTTACCAAAGCAGAAAAGGCATTATGTTACCATATCATTTCATTTCTAGATTATTTATATTAATTTTTTCTTTTGGAGGGATAACAAGACCTTATTTTCTAGCACAATTTATTTTATTATACTATGGTTATAAATTTGGTTTCATTTATTTTTCCATTTACCTCTTCATTTATGAACAAAACATCAATAAATGTTTAGAAGTGACATTGATTGGGTATCTTCTTTTTGACAAATAATCATTCTTTTTCTTTATGAATTCATTCTAACATGTTTTCAAGAATGTTATTTTATAAAACTAATTTTTTTCCTAATGTTATTTTACATGATATATTTTCAATTATTATAATGTTTTGAAAATAAATTTGTTATTATTTTCCACATGGGTCACATTAGAATATCTTCAGAAAAATACTAAAAATAATATTTATTTTTGACATTTATGAAAAGAATAAGATTTTTCTACCATAACGAATATTATTTATTATTTAAATCTCCCTTTATTTGTTTCTAATTTTATTTTCAATGACTATTATTTCAATAATATTTTGTGAATTTAAGTTTTTTTTAAAATGATTTTCTAGTGGGAAATTGAATTTTCCTCATTAATGTTTTCATTGATAATTTTACAAAAAAATTTGATCAATGAAAACAATACTTTTTGTTTCTTTTGTTCCACTAGGTATATGTTATAATGATAACATCCTTATTATTTCTATGAAAGAATTATGATATTTTCATAGAATCCATTTCTTTTCAACAGGTAAATCAAGATATGAATTAAACATAGTTATAATTATGTTTAAAAATAAAATATTTCATCTGTTGTAAATATTTTATAGATCTTAGAAATTATTTATGATGATGAGGGATCCCAATATTTCTTATGATGATAGGTAAACATGGAATAAATATTGATTTATGGTGATCCTAATAAAGCTATCAAATTCATTCAGTATTGATTATGATCTTAAGATAATTTGGTTGGAAATTGAACGTATTGTTATTTCAACTATTAAGGGTTCATGTAATGGTTCTATGACGATAATGTTACAAGATACCAACATTTTTTCTTTATATATTCTATGAGTTTTTAGGGTTCATTTGGTAAATATTGATATTACATGTATCATGATTATTGGTAATCATGATTCGTTTATTTAATAAATCATTATTCTCTATCACATATTTTATGATTCAGGTTCTGATGGTTTTTAATGCTCTTATTTTATGCTCATTCACTTTGATTACATCTTCATACCCTTATGTTAATATTATTCTCATTGAGTAAATTCAATTTTTAATGCTTATATTTACCCAAACTGGGAGTTTATGATCATCCTTCATTTTTTTCTATTTCCCTAGGATATAAAGGACGTTTTTAAGTGTTTTATGCCCTAAAAGGTTACTATAGGTGAATAATTAAGTGGGATATGACGTTTTTTAACAATTTTTTATGTTTCTATGTTTTCATGTAATATTTTTCCTAATTATCAAAAACTCTAAACCTAATAGGTACTGGGTATGTAAGTGATCCAATAATTATTTTTTATGTTATATGTTTTTGAAGGTCAAAATTCGATCACCATTATTGGAATAAATACAAAAAGTAAAGATTATTCTTTTAAAACCGTATCTAAGAGTACGTGATCTGGGATATTACATTAAAATTGAAAAAATTAATAAATTTCCCTTGAATGAATTCAAAAAACTAGGGTCCCTTTTTCCTCTAGTTCAATTTCCAAATCCCAAGGAAATACTATCACTCTTAGTCTAACCCCCTTCTTGGAATTTATATAGATTCGATTGAATTCATAATGATTATTATTTTCGGAAAGGTTTTCTAAACATACTCTTATCTTATATTTCATTATTTTATAGTTTCCCTCATTACCTAAAATTTATAAGGGACATAGGGTGTGGTTTTAATTTTTTTTATTTGGGGGATTTCTAATTTTTAGGTTCTTAATAATCCACTATGGGGATATATTTCATTTAGGTGGTGTAATAACACCCAAGAAAGAGAGTTTAATTAATTTAAGTTGGGTTTTCCATGAATTCACTTTAAAATGAAATCTATATGTTCATTAATGTGTGAAATCCATATATATAACAATTTAAATAGTATAATAATTTTATATGTTAATTATATTCAGAAAGTATAATTTTTTTGTTGAATTTTCATTTAAAATTGTGAATTTATCATGCTTTTATTCTAAAAACTAGTTTTCAGATAAACAAATGTCAACTAGTGTTTCTAAAAATTTCCAATAGGCTATTTTCAAAGGAATTTGAAAATAAAATGGGTTTTTTGATTAAATTCATATTTAAAAGGATGAAACTCGTATTTTTATGTGATTTTCCCCAATATATGGATGGAATTTGTTTCTATTCAAAATTATACCGGCTTTCTTTGATTGTTCATGGATTGATTATGATATTTATATACTATATAAGTTTTTTTGAGATATGATGATATTTTGAAGGAAGTGATGTTTTTAAATGATTTCTTAATGATATTTTATAGACTTGGTTTCATTGAATATGGTTCATAGGACTAGGTAGTACGTGGTAAAAATGTATTTCTTAATGAAAAAATATTTGACCTCAAAATGGGAACTTTTGTAAATTTTATAAAAAGTGGTTGTAAAAGAAATTGAGGGAATCATATAAACTCATTGTCATTATATTAAATTATTATAGATTATATGAATTGATATTATTTCCCAATCATTGGATTAAACATTTATAAATTATATGAATTCGTATTCTCTCTCTGAAATTTAATTATATCATTACACATTCTCATAATTGAATCGTTCTTCTTATTATTGGATTAAAAAACTATAAATTCTAAGAATTTATTATCCTCCCCTAACATTGAATATTATTTTTATTTATTCAGGGAACTGATATGATATCATTATAATTGGATTGAAATAATACACCTAATAGGCATTCAATCACTCCACCTTGTAGTGGGATGTCATTAGTGTGGTCTTCTATTCTATGAGAATCGTAATGTATATTCACCTTAATCCCTATGTGATCCCCTACGAACCTCATATTTTCTATCTATTCATTACTCCAATAGATGTTACTATTGATTTATTTTTGATCCATTAGAATTTATTTATGTTTATTTTATATTGATTTTATTTTTTTTAGATGTATCTATTATTACAATATTAGAAAAATTTGGATATTTTCAATAATTGTTTTTGCATCCTCTCTGTGGTATTTTCATTACATCTAACACATTGTTGTTTATAAAGTATTAATATAAAAAGTGTTTTCGTTACCAAAAAATTCCACATTTTCATGAATTATTAAATATAATTATTATATAAATATGTTTAAATTGAAAAAATTACGAATAATAAAATAAAAAATGATTCTAGGAAACTTCTGGTATAAAAATTAAAATTCTAATTCCATTTTTTCATTTAAAAACAAGAATGATTTGAATTCTCTTTCAAAGGTTATGCATGTTGTGTAAGGAGTTTACATGCTCAGAATTATTTTCCCTTGTAAATAATATTAGTGGTTTAGTACATTTTCATCTTGGATATAGTGGCCATATTTTAGATTTTGATACAAGTATTATGGTGGTCCCAAGAAGAGAAACATTTTTCTTAACACATAGAGATTAGTGGATATAGTCATTAAATTATTTTAGTATTTTATTGATTTTATATACAACACCACATCAGTACTAAATTTTAGATCTATACTATTTTATATTTATCTTTGTATCTTAATACTAAACTTTGGTTATATAAATATATTTGGTTATTCATGTTAGGATTTATTTTTTGGTGATGAGTTATTTCATATGTTGTGTCTTTTTTAATTTTTCTTATTATTGAGACATATTTTTCTATGTGTGATAATATTATTACAAAGTGGTTATATAAAAAATTTTAGTGTATATTCAAGGATTATTTTCTTTTATCATTTGAAATTATTCTCACAAGAGTTTATATTGATACTGAGGAACTAAATGCTTTCCCATGTGGAATGAGAACTTCTTTAGATCATTCCATGGGATAGAACATGTTCCTAGGTAATGGGAATCATTGTTTGGGTTATTGAAATTGAGATTCAGGCTTATTCTTCCCTTGTGTTATTTGAGAAGTCAAGGAAGGCTTGATATATTAATTTCAAAGAAAAGTAGGTAGCTACAAAGGATTATCTGGAAAACTTTTTTAGTATTGAACCTCTAGTTTCTAGAAAATATCAAGAATATGTAATTATAGTTTGTGGTATGATATTCATTCTATATTGGTTTAATTCTAGGATTGGATGAGCTTAAAATTAGAAACAATTAATTTTATTGGTTGGGTACATGAATGGAAGACTATAGACATATTCCATGCATCCTAGACTTGAGTGGATTTTTTTCTAATCATAATACCTCACATATTTTACAATTGATCAAATTAATTCCTTATAATTGAATTTAATTCATTTTATATGAAATTTAATTTAATATATCTCAATTTATCATAAATTTTAGTTAATTGATATAACTCCCTCGAGGTACTTAAATTATATAATTATTCCCTTTTTTCATTAAATATATTATCTATGTCAAAACATAAATTTTTAGAATCATTATCCATTAATCATATGTTTTTTTCTAAAAACTACACCAGAATTTTAATAATAAGTTTTCCATTAAAAAAATTTCTTGAAAAAATGATTTTCAATAGTTTAAACTAGTGAATGTGGATTTAAATTTATTTTTATAATTTCTAGAACTTTTTCAAAGAAGGATACTAATTGAAATATTAAAAATATAGCAGGGGTTATAATTTGAATTGAGTTTATTTTTTTTGGATTAATATTGTTTTAATTTGGTGTAAAACATTTTAACTAATTTGAAAAAATTATTATTTGTGTGTGTTCATATTTGTTTTGAATAAAAACTAATTTCTTTTCATTTTGAGTAATATTTATTATTTTATGATTTGATATATAATTCTTGGATAGTGGTTATCAAAGTGAAATGCTTTGTTTTTAGTATCATGTTATAATATAGGGAAGAAATTTCATTAATTTATTAATCAACAATTTATTTTTGTATCTATATCTTAATGACTTATTAAAATTTCTATGAAATTAACAAGGGGTTTTCTATTTCATTTTATATAATAGTGTGCTAATTTTTTTTCATAATTATGAAAACTAGTATATACATTGAAATGTTTTTTTTCTTTCATATGGCCACCTAATGTAATCTCAGGAATCTATGCATTCCATTTTAAATATTATGTTTCCAAAGATATGTTTTTAAAAATATTATTTCATTTAATATAGAGATAAATAATGATGTTAATGAAATTTTGGAATTTTAATTTATTAAAGGAAATGATTCTTGCATATTCAAATGGGTTTTGATTTCTATTTTTGGTTGTGTGATTTGTAAATATATATAATGTTTAAATGGAGAGGTACTTCACCTTGTGTTTCATTTGGAAAATGCGTGACCTTCTCAGTGTAATTATTCTCAATAAAACGTTATGTTTGAATATTTATTGAAATATTATGGTTCAATAAATTATAAAATGTTTTCAATTATAATTCTTTAATTTCATCCTTGTATGATTAATGTGGGAGTTTTTAATTTTGATTATCTATATTAAAAATTATAAAATTTTTTAAAAACATTTTTAAATAAAGAGTAAACACTATTATTTCAAAATTATTGTTAACATTCATAGTCATATGTTATTAATACATTTCTATTTTGAATATATTATATTTTAAATAATTTTTATGATAAGAATAGTTCACAATTATGGTTTTAATTTAATTTTCAAGGTATTATTTTCAAATGAAAATAATAATTATTTGGCATTCATTCTCATAAAATTTGGGTTCTTATTATGTTTATATTTATTTAAATCATTAAGAGAACCCACCAATCTATAATGTTCAGATTAATATTTATAAGGAACTTACCATAATCATTACTTTATTATGATTTGATAGAGAAAAAATAACATTATTTTTTAGAGGATCTATTTAGTTTTTGATTTATAGTTAATTAGGTCATAAATGTTACATTAAAACCGCATAAAATTTAGGTTTGAAACTTCCTCTTAGTGTCCATTTATCACACATAATAAAATTCTTGATAAAGACATTCCTGATACACTAAAGGTAACTTCAATATCTTGAACTATGCCTTTATTAACTTTTATTCTCATCCATAAGACAATTGGAAAACATTTTAAAAACACGGGATATAAAAATGATTAAAAGATAAAAAAGAAAGAATGAGAATAGTTAATCCTTAAATACTTATAAAAAATTTTGTTTCAAAATAACAATTGGATTTAAAATATAATTTTTCATACCCACTAAATAAACATCCCTTCCCAAATATTTTTGTAAAACATATCATCAGAAATCACAATAAAAATAATAAAAATCATAAAGGATTCCCTTAATTCATGAAAAAATCATGAAAAACTTTCATAATGTTATAATTTTCAACATTAATAACTAGTATTTAATTTACATATTAAAATATAACCTTATTTCTTGAAGTTTTTATAACATAATATTTACATGAAGACCCATAGAAAGTATAGATAAAAAATATAGGTAACTTGAGGAATCATTTTACAAGAAATCTTACATATAGAATAAATTTCATAGTTATAAATTGAATAAACATCACTATTATACATAGAATTACTATATCAAGTACACTTGGAGTAACCATCACTATTACACTAGAAATATCCATCATTGTTACATTTTAAATAACCCACAATCTCAAATTGTAGACATAAATCATACCTAATAAAATTATGGGATATCATGAAACCATCTATCGTTGGTTTATAAATGAACCAAACATTGCCGTATAATTCCAACTAATCTTAACATAATCATAACACATAAACCTTTCATTTTTCACAATATTTTTTTACCCATATGAAAAAATTTCGGGATACTAAAATATTGATTCCATTATAAAACCATTTATGAAAATAACTAGAACATATGAAATGAGTATATTTGTAGTACCCCTAGTTTGGGGTATGTGGCATTTTTTATTCATTTTCATGTGTTTAAAGTGAATAACATGAGTTGGGAAAAGTTTGGGAGAGTTCAGAATGGTTTTGGATGAGTTTCGAGGGTTTTATTTGGGAGCACGGTTTGAGCATGGCTAAGGGAAATCGTGTAGGTGCTCCAGGAAACCGTGTAGGGGGAGGCAGTAGGATTTGCATGGCCTCTACACGGTTTGAAAAACCATGCGATGAGATCATGCAGACCCTTGCTCTTGAGGTAGTAGCGTGTTCATGGTTAGCGTACGGTTTTCCAAACCATACGGGCTAACCGTGAGACCACTTAAAAATTAGGGTTTTGAAACCCAGGTTCACTCAGCCTTGCCTCATTCCTCTCCAAACCTTCTCCCACTCGAGCCTCACTCAGGTTTTTCAGTTCTCCGGGGTTGGAAGGGTTCTCTCACTCAGTTTGGAAGCTTTTTTAAGGGTTTTCAAGGTGGATTGAAGGTGGTTTCTCTCGGGTAAGTCTCCCCTCTTGGGTGCCTTGTGTTTTCCTCTATATCTACATCCCTCTCTTTCATGGTTTTCTAGATCTACACTTGTTTTATGTAGATCTAGGGTTTTCATTTCCTTGGATGATGATTTTAAGGCTTGTGATGGATAGGTAAGGGGATCTAGAGAGGTTTCAGTGGTGCATTCTCCGGATTGGAGGTGCGGGTGCTTGTGGGTCGATTTCTCTGGATCCCTAAAGGTAGGTGCCTTCTCTATCAACTCCACATGGTTAGAACTAGTGGTGTTTGCTTACAATTAATTTTTTGTGCTTGAAATTAACTGCGATTGTTGTGCAAAATTGGTTGGAAATAACTTAATTGATGTTTTGGGGGATTTTTGGGAAAAGTGGGTTTTATGGTGAAATTCTATTGTTGTGGATTTTAAAATGGTGATTTTAAAATGGGATGGTATGGTTGATTTGTAAAAATGATTGATGAATATGGTTTTCAATAAAGAAGTTTTTTTATTGAAATGTTTTTAAGCAAGGAAAACGGGTTTCAATAAATGGGTGATTTATGGAAGTGGATTGATATCCAATGGAATTGGTTGATTGCATGTTGTTGTGACCTTGGTGGGTTATATGCTTGGTTATGGATTGATTGGAATGTTGTGTGGAAGTGGTGAGAAGTACCACTATAAAAAGGGGATGGATAGTGGATAGAAGGGCCACCATCAAAGGATAAGTGGATGGAAAGAGCTACTAGTTGTGAATGGGTGAATGGGTTGGATGGAAGCTCCACCATTTGGTTGTTTTGGTTATTGTTGTGCATTTCTTTGAAAGTTGGAAATTTTTGTACTAGTGTGTGAATGATTAAATGGATTGCGGTATTATTGGTTGGATTTCCCTTGGTTTCTTGGTTTGGGTGTGATGGCTTGGTAAGGGCATGTTTGGTATATGGAAATGGTTTCACTTGTAATTATTTTATATAAAATATTTTATATAAATGTGCTAATGGTTTTATCCCAGTGCCATGTGTAGGGAAGTCATTTGGGGAAAACCTATAGAGTTTTCATACTCACCCCCTACTTTGGGACGTTGGTGTATTTTCATATGTTGTGTACCATGATGTAGGAAAGGTAAGTCATCACCCTCATTTAGTGGTTCATCATGATGTCTAGGTGGATCTTGGAGCATAGTTCTTGGTGTAGAGTTGTGGTGGTATCATGGAACATGGTGCTTGATTGTTTGGTCTTCCGTACAGTACTCTGATATTGTGTTGTTTGTTTTTGAGTTGGGTTGTATGGTGGAACAATTTGGTTGTATTTTAAGAATTCATGTTAGAATTCTTTATTGAGATGCATCATAGAGTGGTAGTTAATGGATGGTTTGGTTGGTTTTGTCTTAAGGGAAAATCTTTCCCTAATTTTATCTAGAATCCCTCGACATTTATTTCCAGCCTTTGGTGTCTTGGGAAAATCACTTAAGGTCAAGTATCCCTCACCACCTCCTCAATCAAATGAGGTTTGGGCGGGGTGTTACAAGTGATATCAGTTTGTTCGGTCTTTAGATTTCAGGTGAGAGCAGTTGTTCGATCATTGGTGTTGATCATTGGTTTTGGAGTTAATATTCGTTGAGGTATATTTCTTGAGTTGGGATGGTAGAAAGGTGTAGGAATGTTAGAACCTGGAATGTATAGCATAAAATGATGTAGCTAACCCTATTATGTTGAACTTCAAGTTACAAGGTAGTTGGGTACATAAGTGTTTTGGAGACACTTATAGGCATTTGATATCTCATTGTCGTGGGTGTAGCCAATGAGATGATCATGGCATGCATGGTAGAAATGACTTCCCACTAGGATGTATATTTCATTGGGCATAATTATTAATGGGTTGAATTTAAAAATGGTTTTTCAAATGTGTGAAATTGAGATGGGAATAAATTTGGTGTTTTGAAAATGGTTTGGTTTTCAAAATGGTGAAACATGGAAAATGTGGAAAGGTGTAAAGCCTCATTGTGATAGTATTGTGTAAGGTGGTTTGAAAAGGTATTTCGTGATATTTCCGGAAGTGAGAGTCATGGTTGTTTGTTTTCTATTTATAGAAATGGCATTGGGTAGGTGTCATAGAGACCAGCCGAAAGTGGATGATCAGAACATGGTTGCACCTGAGCTACAGGTGAATCATTAGTTAGTGCAGAGTATAGTGAAAGCTTTCCAAGTTGTGGAAAGTTGAAACAAATAGAATGAACCAAGACATATGGATCATGCGGTTCAGTTTCAAAAGAAAAATTCACCCATATTCAAGGGTGATTTAGATCCAAAGAGGTCAGAGACATGGTTGAATAGAATTAACAAGACTTTCAAGTTCATAGTAATACTGGAAGAGTTAAAAGTGAAGTTGACCACATATATGTTGGCGGACATTCCCTTCAGTGATGGGAGTTGGTAGTCCAAGCGGGGACAGACCAGGGTGTGACGTGGGAAGGCTTTGAGGAATTGTTTAATAAACAATTCTACCCACATACATTCAGAATTTAGTGTAAGACTGACTTCTTCAGTTTTAAGAAAGAGCTTATGTCTGTGACAGAGTATGCAGCTATGTTTATGAACTTAGTGAGGTTTCCACCCAAAGTGGTGGTAGCACATCATTTAAGGAAAGGATCTTTGAAGCGGGGTTAAGGCAAGTAATTCGTTCAAAGATAGTGGTGTTGTGTATAGATGATTACACATAAATGGTGAATAGAGCCTTGTTGGCTGAGAGGAATTTGTTGGGAGCTCCGGGAGGAGGAAGTATGGTGGTACCCATGGGGAATAGTGGTAACTCTAACACTAGGTTCAATCGAAGGAGGGACACTTATTCCCAGAGTTGGAATATTTCATATAATCTGACGATAGGATCGGTATATCATCCTCTAATTCCCCAGACCAAGCCGGGATGTTTTCAATGTGGTTCTACGAGCCACATCATGCAGGATTGTATGGAACAACCTCGAGCATGTCATAATTGTAAGAAGATGGGGAATCTATAGCGTTATTGTCAGAATACTCCATGTGCTAGTGCGTGTGACACTCCTCAAGGATCACAGAAGACGTATGCTTCGACGGGACGGGGACAGCAGCACACCCCTTGTCAGTAGAGCAAAGTGGGTCGTGGTGATTATTGGAATAACACAAAGACTCGGTGCTTGAGATGGATTGGTATGATGTAATCCTGAGAATGGATTAGCTGGTGGTGTTTAAGGCCCACATTGACTGTAATGAGTTTATAGTGGTTTTTACGACACACAATTGTGTTAGACATCTCTTTATAGTAGAGAGGCATGAAAGGGAAGGCGCAACGGGTTTGTTGGCACCAACAGTGGGCACGTTACCATATCATTTGGCAATGTTGTCATTGGAATCAATAATGGGTGTTGATCAGAGTGTTTTTCTAACAGGGGTGGATCATTTCATGAATGTTTTTCCTGAATAATTATCTAGGTTACCTCCCATAAGAGAAGTGGAGTTTATGATTGATCTCCTTCTAGGTACCAGTCCTATCTCACTTCCATCTTATCGGATGGCCCCTACTGAATTACGGGATTTGAAAGTCCAGTTGGAAGAGTTATAAAACAATGGTTTTATCCATCCTATCATGTCTCTATGGGCAGTGCCGGTGTTGTTTATAGAAATGGTGGATGGAACTTTGAGGCTCTATGTTGATTATTATAGACTTAATCATGTTATTATAAAGAATAGATATCCACTTCCATGAATTGATGACTTTTTCGACCAATTGAGGGGAGCCCAGTGGTTCTCCAAGATTGGCATGAGGTCGAGATATCATCAATTACAGGTGAGGAAGGATGATATTCCTAAAATAGCTTTCATAAGTAGATATGGCCATTATGAATATGTGGTTATGCCCTTTGGTATTATGAATGTACCAATGGTATTTATGGCATTGATGAATCGGGTATTTCACAGATATCTGGATATATTTGTGGTGGTGTTTGCAGATGATATTCTGTTGTATTCAAGGATAAGGGTGGAGCATGAACAGCACTAGCATACGGTGCTAGGGATCTTGACGGATCATCGATTGTATTACAAATTGTCAAAGTTTAACTTTTGAATGTAAGAAGTTTGTTTTGTTGGACATGTGATTTCTGAAAGAGGTGTGTCAGTGGATCTCGAAAAGATAGAGGCTTTTATCTCATGGAAACCGCCAAATAATGTTTTTGAGGTATGAAGTTTTCTTGTTCTAGCTAGGTATTATAGGCGTTTTGTTCGTGATTTCTCAGGTTTGGATTCTCCTATGACAACTTTGACAAGAAATAGTGTTCCATTCTAGTTGAACGAACAGTGTAAACAGTGTTTCGAAGAGATAAAGGGTTTCCTTACAATAGCACCAATCATGGTTTTTCTAGAACTAGGAATATAGTACGTAGTGTATTGTGATGCATTGGGATTAGGGTTGGGGTGCGTTATCATGCAAAGGAATCATGTGGTTGTGTATGGATCACATCAGTTGAGGGTGCATGAGAACAACTTACCAACTCATGATTTGGAATTGGCAGTATTGGTTCATGCTTTGAATGTGTGGCATCATTATATCTTTGGTGAGAAATTCTCGGTATATACAGATCATAAGAGATTGAAGCATATTTTCTCACAAAGATATTTGAACTTGAGGCAAAGAAGATGGATGGAATATCTCTAGAGGTTTTTTTTAACTTATCGTACACACTAGGTAAGGGAAATTTGGTGGTTGATGCATTAAGTAGAAAATCATATGCGCATTTAGTGAAACAGGCATTGGACCAGTGCCAGTTGATGACGATTATAGTTGACATGCGGTTGGAATGTGAAGACCAGGGGGATAGAGCGGTATTTTTTCCGGTTCTGTTGATTCCTGACTTGGTTGTCCTGGTTAAAGAGGCACATATATCTAATTCTGAGTGTGTGACCATGGGGTCAATACTCAATGGTGGGGAGACCATTGAGGGTTGGAAACTGAATAAAGATCCATTTTTGTGTTTTTGGAATCGAGTCGTGGTACCATTTTCTTATCAAGAGGATCTTCTCTGGGCGTATCATCATTCCAGGTGGGATTTTTATACAGGAATTTAGAAAATGTATAAAGCGTTGAAAGTGCAGTTCTGGTGGACTGGTATGAAAAGAAGAGTTGATGAATTTGTTTCAAGATGATTGACTTGTCAGCAGGTCAGGGCAGAGCATCAGAGGCCAGCGAGAGTGTTGTAGTCTTTTCCAATCCATGTTTGTAAGTGGGAGAAAATAGCGATGGATTTTGTCACAGGTCTCCTAAGAATGGTCAGAAAGCACGATGTCATTTTGGTGATAGTATATTGTCTAACGAAGTCAGCCCATTTCATTCCAATTCATGAATCTCAAATGGTAGAGGATCTGTCCAAAATATATATTCGAGAGGTGTTAAAGAGGCATGGTGTTCTCGTTTTGATTGTATCCTATTGAGATCTGAGGTTTGCATCTCGTTTCTAGAAATCCTTATAGCAATCCCTTAGAACTAAGTTTACCATGAGTACGGCTTATCACCCTCAGATGGATGGTCAATCCGAGAGGACGATACAATCTCTGGAGGATATGTTGTGGGCTTCTGTTATGGATTTTGGTGGCCCATGGGAGTAGCACTTGTCGTTGGTTGATTTCTTGTACAATAATAGATATCATGAATCCATACATATGGCTCCGTTTGAAGTGTTGTATGGGCGGTCGTGTCGTTCTCCACTATGTTGGGTGGAAATAGGTGAGTCCTCGATGGTTGGACCGAGCCCTGGCCAGGAGACTATGGAGAAGATCAAGTTGATCTAGAAGAGAATGGAGATGTCTCATATTCTTCATAAATCGTATGCAGATCAACACTGACTGTTGTTGTCGTTCGATGTGAGTGATCATGTTTTCATAAGGATCTCTCCTAGGTTTGGACATCGTCGTTTTGGGAAGCAGGGAAAGTTATCTCTGAGATGTATTGGACCTTTTGAGATTCTTGAGCTGGTTGGTGAGGTGGCTTGTCATTTGTCTTTTACACCTAGGTTCAGTGTAGTGCAGAAGGAGTTTCATGTGTCATAGTTGAAAAAGTATCAGCCAGATCGTGACCTTGTGATTTTATGGGATCATGTTGAGCTAGAACCGGATGATTCGTTGATTCATGTACCAGTGCAGGTTGTGGATAGGCAAGATAAATTCTTGCCTAGTAAAAGCATTAGTTTAGATCGTGTTTTGTGGCAACATGGTCAGATTCAAGAGGAGACATATGAGCGGGAGAAATAGATGGTCGAGCAGTGGCCCGAGCTCTTTCTTCAAAGGACGGGTTCCCTACTTTTCAAGGATGGAAAGTCCAATGGTGGGGAGAATGTAATACCCTCAGTTTGAGGTATGTGGCCTTTTTTATGCCTTTCTATTTGTTTAAAGTTTATGATATGAGTTTGAAGAGGTTGGGAGAGTTTGGAATGGTTTTGGATGAGTTTGGAGGCTTTTATAAGGGTTCACAGTTTGAGCACGGCTAAGAGAAACCGTGTGGGTTCTCTAAGAAACTGGGTAGGGGGGTGTAGTAGGCTTTGTACGGCCTACGCACGGTTTGAAAAACCATGCGAGGAAATTGTGATGACCCTTGTTCTTGAGGTAGTAGTGTGCGCACGGTTAGTGCACGATTTTCCAAAACATGCGGGCCAACCATGCAGCCACTTAAAAAATAGGGTTTTAAAACCCGGGTTCACTTGGGCTTGCCTTATTCCTCTCCAAACATTCTCCCACTCGAGCATCACTCAGGTTTTTCATTTCTCAGGGGTTGGAAGGGTTCTCTCACTCGGTTTGGAAGCTTTTAGAAGGGGTTTCAAGGTGGATTCAAGGTTGTTTCTCCCCGGTTAGTCTCTCCTATTGGTTTCCTTGTGTTTTCATCTAGATATACATCCCTCTTTTTCTTAGTTTTCTAGATATATACTTTTTTGTGTGTAGATCTGAGGTTTTCATTTCCATGGATGATGATTTTAAGGCTTTTGATGGTTAGGGAAGGGGATCTACAGAGGTTTCAGTGGTGTGTTCACCGGATTTGAGGCGCGGGTGCTTGTGGGTTGATTTCTCAGGAACCCTAATGGTAGGTGGCTTGTCTCTCAACTCCACTTGGTTAGAACTAGTGGTGTTTGCTTACAATTAATTTTTTGTTCTTGAAATTAATTTTTATTGTTGTGCAAAATTGGTTAGAAATCCCTTGGGTGATGTTTTGGGGGATTTTTGAGAAAAAGGGGATTAATGGTGAAATGCTATTTTTGTGCATTTTAAAATGGAGATTTTAAAATGGGATGCTATGGTTTATTTGTGAAAATTAATGATGGAAATGGTTTTCATTAAATAAGTTGTTTTATTGAAATTTTTTTTGGCATTGAAAATATTTTTCAATAAATGGGTGATTTATTGATGTGGATTGATATGCAATGTAATTGGGTGGTTTAATGTAGTTGTGACCTTCATGGGTTATATGCTTGGTTATGGATTGATTGGAATGTTTTTTGGAAGTGGAGAGAAGTACCATTATAAAAAGGGGATGGATAGTGGGCGGAAGGGACACTATTAAAGGATAAGTGGACAAGAAGGGCCACTAGTTGTGAATGGGTGAACGGGTTGGACGGAAGCTCCATCGTTTGGATGTTTTGGATGTTGTTGTTTATTTCTTTCCAAGTTGGAAATTTTTTTGTTAGTGTGTGAATGATGAAATGGCTTGTGGCATGTTTTTTGGCTTTCCCTTTGTTGCTGGGTTTGGGTGTGATGGCTTGGTAAGGGCATGTTTTGCTGATGGAAATGGTTGCACTTGTGATTTTTTTATATATAATATTTTATTTAAATGCGGTAATGGTTTTATCCCAGTGGCATGTGTAGGGAAGTCATTTGGGGAAAACCTATTGAGTTTTCATACTCACCCCCTACTTTGGAATGTTGGTGTCTTTACAGATGTCGTGTACCGTGACATGGGAAAAGGTAAGGCATCACCCTACTTTAGTGGTGTATCATGATGTCTGGGTTGATCATGGAGCTTGGAGCTTGGTGTAGAGCTGTGGTGGTATCATGGAACATGGTTCTTGGTTGTTTGGTCTTCCACATAGTACTCTGATATTTTGTTGTTTTTTTTGGATTTGAGTTGTATGGTGGAACAATTTGGTTGTCTTTTAGGAATTCATGTTGGAATTTTTTATTGACATGCATCATATAGTGGTGGTTAATATATGGTTTGGTTGCTTTTGTCTTAAGGGAAAATCGTTCCCCAATTTTATCTTGAATCCCTTGGCATTTATTTCCAGCCATTGGCACCTTGGGGACGTCACTTAAGGACAAGTAACCCTCACCACCTCCTCAAGCCAATGAGGTAGGGGTGGGGTGTTACCACATTTATTTTAAGAGAACATGGAATATTATAATGTAATTCAATTATAAAATAATTTTTATGGAAGCATGGAATTTGTTTCTCACCGTATATTTCATAATGGAACATTTATATTGACTTATATAAAGAAATTAAAATAGTTCTGTATAAAACACATAAAATGATTCCATTGCAAAAAATTTAAAAAAATAAAAACATTTTCTTTATAAATAATTAATTTACATATAAAAATATATATAATTAAATGTTAAAAATATGGGCATGGTAGAATAAAATTTGAAAAAAAAACTTTAAAAGTAGTTTTTTTAAAAAGAAAGCCCCAAACATAAAAATGTAAAAATATTCCTTTTCAAAAACATTGAAACAATTTAAAATACAATCAAATTGATCTTTATCATCGATAGAATGATAAATAATAATTTTTTTGAATCAGTTTTAAGAACATGGACCTGAAATTAAAATTTTTTGAAGGGAAACATTAAAATATATTTTTAAAAGGAAGCCTCTTACATTGAGTCTGGATCATCACATACATTACTTATCTTATGGAATAATAAAAGTATGTTAATTATTTAATTAAATAATATCATTTTTCATGTTTATTATTTATTTTATCATGTTATAATTAATTACATAATAAATTAATTAATCATCTGACATTTTGACAATATTTAGATCATATGTCCAAAATGACTTTAGTATGTTGAGAAAGGATAATGAGGCCATTATTAAATAAAATATATAATATTAATCCTTAAATAATTATAGTTTTTTATTTGAATTATACTTTTAAAACAAGAAACACAATATATTTAGGAATAATGAACTACCTTACCATCTTAGAGATGGTACACTATACTTATGATTGAGTAACGTTTCCATTTTTCAAAAATCAGTATAGAAAGAATATAAGAAATACATTATCCTTATTGATTTATTATAATATCATATATACCATATAATTTCATTAGATACACTTATATATATATATATATATATCATCCATGTGATTTGGTGATAAGAAATGAACCCCATTGCTTCGTGGAGGCAGTATTCCACATGTATGTATAAAAAACGTCATTATGTTTCATTCAATGGAAAAGTAAAGAAATTAATTGATATATTAAGTTTTTATTTTTTAAAAAAATTTATTTCATATATATTTATTAAATAAATCATTATAACCATCACTTAACAGAGGTTATGGGAAATTAATCACATCGGTTCACGATGAGGTAGACCATCGTACACATAAACAATGCTTTCATTTCCAATTTGATGTAAGAGGACAGGGATATTGATCATTAAATTGGTATATTAGAATAATATTATATGGAATATGTTGGTTTTATTATATCATCATGGTTGAATAATATTGGAAGAATGTTAAAAAGGTTACAAAATGAAAACATTTGGTTAAGAACTAAATATCTTCCATGCACAGCCTCTTAAGGTTTAACCCAAAAGCATTCTTAGGTTGTTTTTAAAATAAAAAAAGGACTCAATAATGTGATAAATAATCTAATAAATATATTTGGTTATATATTATCTATTCCAAAAAAAATTTTATGTGTAAATAAAATAGGAAAAGAATTTTCCTTTTATAATAGAGGGGAGGGGGACTCTTGGAATTTTATAATATAGTAAATTAAAATATATTATATTTCATACTAAAATGGTATGACATCATAATATTAGAATAAATTATGATATTTAGATTAGATATTAATGTATAATAAAAATTGAACATCTTCTGGTGATTTTTTCACCATTATCATTTTTTTAACCCTTACTAACCCTTCTTGACAATTTACGCAATATTAAAGTTGTTACACTTTATGGGAAAAGTTCCAATTAAATAAATAACATACCATAAATGGATAATTTCTGATATTATAAAATAAATTCAATTAACTTATCCAAAGATAACATTTTTATGAAGTTTATGTCATTTAATAAACCATTATTTATTATAAAATATTATTAATGTCAATTTTGACACTATTCTTTTAATTGAACTTAAAAAACATGATAAAATATAGAATCAGAATCTATACCTATAAAACATTCATATAATGTTATTACATTCTAAAAAAGTATTGGGAAAATAATAATTAATTCAAATTATATTACTTTCAATATCATTAAAATATTTTATTTCATTTGACTTTTAATTAAATAATTACTATGTCAGAAATGTGTAAGAAATTGTGGTAAATATATAATTTATAAAAACTATATATATAAATTATAAACATTAATATAATTATATTATTATTATAACAACCATTTATATTTATCCATAACTTTTCACCCCTTTCGAACACATAAACGATATTTTAAAAAGGTTTCATTTTGACTTTTTCATTACTTATAATATTATATTCGACACTTTCATGGGTAAGTATCCCATAAATAAATTAATATATAACCAAATGTGATAGAAGCCAAAATTTATTTATATAATAATATTTAAGATGAAAAAATAGTGTCTATCTCTTATTTTTAACCTAAGTTATTTTGTTTTACCCTTTTATGTTGAAGAATTTTTTTTACAATTTTTACTATTCATTAAGAGAAAAAAATAATGTTATTCTTATAAAATAATAGAAATTATGTATATTAAAAAAATGAAATCAATTTTTTCACATTCCAAATCATATATAAAAGAAATTTAATTTTGAGGTATCCCGTAATGCGTGAGGAAATGAGGATTTTCAAGAAAATGCCTTTTTTCAATGAAATGGACGATCTTATGTAAACCATATGAATAGAAGACATAATTAAAGGAATTTAAAATAAATATAAATATATATAATTAATAAATTTCATTTAAATACTTTATTATTATTTTTTATTTCAATTAATTAATATTGAAAAAATTTATACCCTTAAAAACAGTTTCTAGAATTATATGATTTTAATTATAAAAATAAAATTATACCAGAATTATGAAATTTTTTGATTCAAATGAAATTAAATATATTATTATAAATAAAAAGGTTAATATTTCACTTTAATAAAAAATACAAAATGTAGTGGGACATATACTTTAATTTATTTAGTTAAAATAAATGAATGTTCTTGAAAAATTAGCAATTTTCACTATTTACTGAAAAATCAATCCTTTCATAAAAATCTCACAATTTCAACATAATTTAATTATGAAATGAAAATTTAAGAAATTAAGTAAATTTTATGATAGATATTTTCTTAAATTTCTAGATATTAGTAATAATATTTTCTCATAAAAGAAATAAAAATCATTTTTCAAAATATATTTTTTAAAGAAGAAAATTTCATGATTAAAAATCGGGCTATTATTTGAGATAAATTTATAAGTACAATTATATTATGTAGGATAATTGTATATATTTCATAAATAAGTAAATCCTATTCATACCCACTAATTTAATGACTAGGTTATAATTTTTATATTTAAATAATATCATTTTATGGTTCATTTTTGCTCAATGTTGTGTGTCATATATGATATCGAGATAATTCCATCTTAAAAAATATATGGGTGTTACAATATCCCACTTTAATTAATTTCACCCTTGAAATTATTACTTGATATTAGTAATCATTGGTTTTATATCTAAGAATACATTTTTTGAAATCCTAAATCGTAAAAAGGGTTAATAAAATTTATTATTATTATATGCGATAAAGGGAAGTTAAAAGGTATTCTAGAATTGCACATAAGTTGGTTTCCATAAAGGAAAACTATATCAAGATGTGAAAATATAGAAATGGATGGAAAGAGTAATTCCCAAAAAATGATGGAGATTTAAATAGTTTATTGATCACAATAATGTGAAAAATTATGATAATGTTAATGAGAAGAAAACCACAAACCAAAGAGGTGTATAATATACCATATATTAATAAAAATGAATGTAATGGGATAAAATTTTCATTTCAAGATCTAATTACTATAGTTAAATAATTTATTTCCATCTTGACTAATAACATAGGGAAAATATACTTACCTGACAAGTATAATTTCATAATTTAATCAATTTCTTCTATAATTTGATATATTTATTGAAATGATAAGTATTAAATATGAATTTTTTATTCTTAACGCACAAAAATTTGATTTTTACAAATCTGATAATTCCAAAAAAGGATTACATGATATTTCTCTTATCTTTAGATATTAACCAAAACTGAAATGGTCAGTATATAGTAAGATAGTTCCTAAAAATATAAACCTTCATATTAAGAAATAATACATTAATATTCCGAATACAAGAGTAATACCCAAAGTTCAAACTAAATAATTCTAAAAATATCTATCCCTAAAATTCTTCAAAATATTCAACAGTAAGATTCTGACCAAAAGAATAAAATGATTTGATTATATATTATTCAAATATAAATTTAATATTTATCTATAAATAACATCAATCACTCTAAATGTATCATACTAAATGGTATATACCACGATTATAAAATCTCTAAGAAATGATATTCTATTTAATAAATTACATAAAAACTCATAAATCCACATTTAAATCATATGTGATACCAAAATATAATTGAAAATCATTTCATTAAAAAAATATCAAAATATTTTCATTACCTTATTCATATAAGGTTGATAATTTAGTACACTTCTTTTTAAATAACACAAATTGCCTAATCACTAAGTCAAATTTAAATCCCATGGTTATCTATGTGATAAAATATATGTCACTGTATTTTAATAACCCATAATTAACTCAATATCAAAAATCATATAATCCTTAATGTTTATCAAATTATTTAAAAATTTCTATTAAAAATTATAATGTCATTCTTCCTCAAATAATGTTTTCACATGTTAATCTTATGGGTTACATATACCTCAAATATTTATCAAAACCCAAAAAAAATCCAAATTCATTCTTATCATATTAAAAGTGGTATCTATGCCATTAAAATTTTGATCAGACATAAAATTATAAACCAATAACGGTATATAGTACTCTTAAGTTAACCAACCATGAAATAATTGGAACCTTAATATTTATATAAAAATTTACACAGATAAAAACATTTTCAAATTGACCTTAATCTATATATAATCTTGAGTTTTTCGACATGAATTCACATTCATGCATTTTAATGATATTTTGAGGATTATAGTGTTAGAGAATTATATTATAAATCATAAATAATAAACCCATATAGTATATGTTTGGAACATCCTCTAAATATACATTTTCCCACACAATAAAATTATTTATAAAGACATACATTCTTCGCTCAAGGTAACTTCTGTATATGGAATTATAGCATTATTAAATTTTATACTCATTATTTATACCTAGTTTTAAAAAAACATGTGATGTGATCAAAAATCTCATTATGTGACATAAAAATAAATAATTAATCCCATTCATCCTTGAATACTTATAAAAATATTCCTTCTCCAAATAATCATTGGGAATAAATTCATACTCATGAAATAAACTTATCTTCTAAAATTTTTTTCATAAAACATTTCATGAGAAATAAGAAACCAAAAAAACACATAAAGGATTATAAAACATCATGAAAAAAATTAAATTTTTTCCAAATGTTATACATTTTTTCTTTAAGAAGCAATATTTAGTTTCCCTTTTGAAAAATAATATCATTGATTTCTCTTTTTAAAACAAAAGATTTATACGAATATCCACATATAGAATAGATAAAACCTAAAAGTAACTTGAGGAATCATTTTTATATCAGTCATTCATATGGAATAACCTTCACTATTATAAAATGAATAACCTTTATGGTTACACATGGAATAACCATTATAGTTACACTTAGAGTAACCATCAGGGCTACACTTGAAATAACAATCAAAGATATGGTTGGAAAAACTATTATGGTCAAATACCAAACATAAATATTACCCAATTAATTGGAGGGATAACAAAGAAACACCTTCCCTTTTTTGTAATATAACCACCCATAATCAAAAAAAGTTACCAAGAACTATATCATAATCACGACACATATAAGTATACATTTTTCATAATATTCATTAAACCCATATGAAACCATTTTTCAGATATTGAAATATAAATACTATTTTAAATGGATTTTTTGAAAATAACCAAAATATAGTGAAGGATTTTTTTAATTGAATAAAACATTGTAGTTTATAAAGGACTTGAAATATCAAAAAATGGGTATGACATTGAGAAAAGACATTATCACTGTATACATTAAAACAAAATATTCAGTTTTTATTCTATGAATAAGAGACAATGGGTTTCAAAAAATATATAAAAACATTACTTTTTAAAACCATTTATTGAAAGTAAAAAATAGACATAAAATGTAATATATAATTCATTTATGTCCATAAAAATACATATAAAATATAATTTAAAAAATATTCTAATGGATGAAAAATATTTGGAACAAAAATTTCAAAAGACTGTTTTTTGAAAATAAACCCCCCTTTGTAAAACATTAAAAAGATTCCATTAATTATTTTAAAGAAATAATAATATGGTAAAAAAATTTGTATAATAAATTTTATAATTAAAAAAAATTAAATAGTCAAAAGAACATGTACGTGGAATACAATGTGTTGGAAGGGAAAACTAGAAAGAGGTTTTTTAAAAGAAAGTCCATCAACTTGTTTTTACTCATCACAAACATTATTTATCTTTAGAATAATAAAATTATGTTAATTATTTAATTAATCTATAACCCTTTTATATTTCATTATTCATTTTACCATGTTATAATCATCTACATAAAAAATTTAGTCCACAACATATGTTTTATTGATATTCATCTCATTTGTCCAAAATGATTTATATAGGTTGACTATGGTCAGTGAGGGAATTATTAAATAATATAAATAATAATAATCATGAAATAAATAAATATATATATATATTTAATCAAATATACTTTTAAAAACAACCATGAGATGTCATTATAAAAAAGGAACTATGTCACTGTCATGGTGATGGTAGGTCATACGTATGCATGAGTAATGTTTCCATTTTTCAAAGATCATAATGAAAATAATTTAAGTATTATTTTATCTTCCTATAACTAAAATAATATATAAATAAAATAATATTTTCTTAAATATATTTAAATATGTCATCCCTAGTATGTGGGGATGAGAAACGAATCACACCGCATTATATAGGTGGTAGTCCACACGTAAACAATAACAACATTTTCATTTTTTAGTGAAATAATAGGTAATAAAATAAATTATAAATTATATTTAAAAATTATAAATATTCAATTAATATCACATATATCTGTATATAAATTAAAATAATCATTATAATTAATTATAATATGTGGTTATGGAAAATTAATTACATCAAATTGTGAGGCTCTCGCCTTCCGTACAAATGAATAATTGTTTCGTTTCCCATTTTACAGATGAATATATGGATATAGGTTTTGAAATTAACATAAAAAAATATTTAAATATTTTATATACTGGTTTTATTATTACATCATGCTTAATGAATATTTTAAGTATCTATAAAAATAAACAAAACAATAATTCATGGTTAAGAACTATACCTATTATCTGGACAACCACTTTTGGTTCACACCAAATGATTTCCTAGGATAGTTTTCTGATAAAATGTCCTATTGGATGTAGGGAGATATTTAATGATGGGATTTAAAAATTTCTTTTCCATGAAAAAATTTTATTTATCTCTGAATAAAAGAGTTGTAGAGGTGCCCTTTTATAAGTGAGGGGAAGGGAACACTCTAAATTTCATAAAGTATTAAATGAATTTGAATTATTTTAAAATTAAAGTTGATTTAAATTGATATAATATTAATATAATTTAATTTTTTATATAAATAAATCCATACAATATAAATTAGACAAGTTTTGGTAATGTTTTCACTCTTATTTTTTTTGTTTTAACCCTTTTAACCCAATTTTAAAAATATTTTTATATTAATGTTTTTAATATTTTGGAGCAAACAAAGTTCATATAAAAATAAAATCTACCTATAAATTGAAAATGGTTGATATAAAAAATCATATCCCATTAAAGTTTTCAAGGATAATATTTTAATGGATTTTAAATCCTTTAATAAATCTTTATTTATTATAAAATATCATTAATGTCAATTTTGATACTATTCAATTAATGTGACATTAAAAACAACAATAAAAAGTAAAATTTAAAATATATAAATCAAAATATTCCATAAAATGTTATATTTATATAAATATTTTTTGGAAAATAATAATTTATTCAAATAATATAACTTTTAATATTTTTAATACCATTTATTTTAATTTTCTTTTAATTAACTAATTATTACATCACTATTTTGTAAGCATTTAATATTATCATGTACCTAATAAAAATTATAAATAATGAATATTTATGAAAATAATTTAATTATTTCAAATAAATGTTTATATTTTTTATATCTTTATTTTTTCTTATTTCGAACACATATAAGATATTTAAAAGAAAGAGGTTGACAATTTCACATTTTCATTACATAAAATATTATATATGTCACTTGATAATAAAATAAGATAATAATGGAGAAGGGAATATATGTTTTTGATAGTCCACCAACCATTTATTTTCCCAAAATTTTTTAAGTCCATTAGTGGAATAATATTCAATTATAACATTTTTGGTAAATCTTGGCATCTATCATACCTGAATGGAAGCATTTTTTGATCCTCGACCTTCAGAAACGAAGTAGAAAATATCTCTTAAGGAAGATAGTCCTACTCATGAAACAATCAACAAATCCAATGTATTTTCTTTCCTTGATGTTCTCAAAGGCTCGGATCACCTCAAGATTTCATCTACAAAACCACCTTTGTACAAAAAGCCAGTTGATGGAGGACTTTCAGTCAAGGCCAATCCTGAAGCACTTAAATAAAGAGCCCGAATGTGTTTGTTCTTGGTTATGGGACAAATATATTACATAATAGGTGTTAAACTATAGTTTTACTCTATTATTAAACATTGACTTTATCATTTTTGGGGTTTTTCAAATTTGAAGCTCTTACCTATAGGGGATGGGTATTTTCATATTCTGCCCACCACCCAAGATGAATTAGAGAGAGTCTGGAAGATAGGAAATACTCAACTCAAACATGGTGTACTTAATATTTCTTATTGGGATTATTCTTTAAATCCTCACACCCATAGGATAAATACTACCCAGATATGTGTTAGATGGCATGGTCTAAATTGGTACTTTTGCACCCAAAGATTTTAAATGACATTTCCTCTTGCATAGGCATGACCCTTAAGGTTGATCAGTGAATATTGAATGGTGAGATATGCCTCTTTCCTAGAGTTATGAAAGAAGTGAATTTATAATCTAAGATTCCACAAACTAACACCTTAAATGGAAATTATTATAGGATAGAATCTTGAATTGAATATGAGCTTAATCCCCCATTTTATGATCTTTGTAAGATCTTAGGGAATCTTATTTTAAATTGTAACACGGTGTAGAAACAAGTTACCAAACTAACTAAATCTGAATGGATTTAAATTATAAAATAACGGAAAGAGGTCCTTCCCTTTGATAAACCAAAACCGTCCAAAAAGAAAACTTTAAAATGGGTGACGAAGTCAAAGACAAGGAATCCCAATGGGGATAATACAGGGAAATCTTAGGCAGAATTAGTTGATGAGGATGTTTAAGTAGCTGAAGAACACTGTTTTGTTGAGAAATTAGAATATATTATTATAGAGATCATTAAATAATATCAAGTTGAGACATATATTATGTTGACTGAGTCACACATGAAGGATACCTCAACCAAGAAGTCCCCTGACTCCTCAAATGCACATTATGGCTATGAGGACAATACTGTCCCTTCTGCTCTCCCTGTCAGTGATATGGGTGAACAGTGTGCTGGTCTCCCACTTCAAAAATCTAATCTAAGAGGGGACCTTAGTATTTCTCTATTCCAGACCATCCATTCTAAATTACAACTTATTAATGACAGAAATATCAATGTTGCTATTTTGTAGCTTCATCCCACTATTCTTAATGAACCAGACATTATTTCTACTACTCAAGAGGTCATGTGTAGTGCCATTATTTTGGTTTCAGGTTTAAGTAGTGAAACACATACCACTAATTCTAAGGAATTCACCCACTGCACTTCAAACTCATCCACTTATCTTCCTTTAAATGACTTTCCTAGAGTTCAAGTATAGTGTGTATTAACTATTTCAAATAATAGACAACCTATAGATCCTATATTGGATGTCTCTTTAAATGATGAGGCAGATGCAGATATTACTGAAATTTCTTCTATTCCTATTGGGAGTAAGCAGGGAAAGAAGTCCCATCAAAGCTTTACATAATCCCCTAGAAGATCTTCCAGAAGTAAGGGTTCAGGGAATAAGACAAAGGTGGGTTCCAACCCCAAAAACAGGTTCTAATGAATATTGTCTTTTGGAATTGTCAGGGCATAGTGAACTCTAACATTTTTAATATTTTTAAAATATTTACTAACACTCATCATCCTAAAGTTTTTATAATTGATGAACCTAATATCTTTTTCTCCTTTTATTTTTCTCATCTTGGTCAGTCTGTTTATAACGTCATAGGTGCCAATAAAAACTATTCTTCCATTGTAACCCTTTTGTTCTTAACTCATTATACTCTCAAGAATGTTAATATTTTCTATTCTTTGGAGCAGGAATTCACTTGTGATTTTACCTATTTCCAATCACATATTTATTTCTATTTTATCTATGCTAAGAATATATACCATGACAAGAGAAATATTTGGAATGACCTTTTTTCTATGGTAATAGTTTTTGTGACCCTTGGTTTGTGGTTGGTGACATTAATGATATTATTTCTACAAGTGAGAAAATGGGACCAAATGACTCTAATATAGATTCAAGGGAGTTTAACTCTTCTATTAAGGCTAATAACCTTGTTCAAAATAATCTTACTAGTGCCAAGTATATGTGGTACAGAAGACACAATAAGAGGGTGGTGGCTAGAAAATTTGACAGAGCTTTCACAAATGATATTGCTCTAGAGAAGTGGAAGACTATTTATAGCATTAACTTTCTTAACCATAATTCTGACCACCATCCTATCATAATCAACCTCTATATAAAACACCAGAAGCTTGTTTTTCCTTCAGATTTAACAAAACTAGGTCGTTTGACCTTAATTGTGTTAACATCCTTAAAAATTCTTGGTCTTCCATGCATCACGACAATGATGATTTTTCTTATACCAATAAATTATAAAATATCAAAAAGATGAAGACATTTTGGTGTGGTACCAAATCCAAACAAATTTATAACAACATTCTTCATTTGGTAGAAGAACATACCCAAAATCAAACCACCACTATTGGAACCAATTTTGTCACAGACCCAAAATATAAATTCAATACTACTATAAAACTTGTTTCCTTGATCACATTTAAAGATAACATGAGAAAAAAAAATTTAAAACTAAACGTCTCACTGGTGGTGAGAGAAAAATTAAATTTTAAAACACCCTTCGAACAATCATGAAAGAAAATAAACCACTTGCCTTCCTAAGAGACAGGGAAAACCTCTTCAATACAGAGAATAGAATTTCCAATCATGTAGTCTCTTATTTTGAAAATATCTTTAATGGAACTACCAATAAAAAGGACCTTCTACTTGATATCATCCTAGTGGTGTTAAATGATGCGGATAATTATTTTCTTACTAGCATCCCTCTTGATCATGAGATCAGAGATACTGTATTTAGATTAAATCATGATAGTGCACCGTGCCCTCATGGTTTCAATAATGGATTTCATGAGCATATTTTGGATGTCATTCAAACTAACATGTGTAGGTTATTTTGGAATTTATTTTCTAGAGGTATGCTCCTTCATGGGTTGAATACTCAGTTTTTCTCTTTGATCCCCAATGTGGATAATGCCTCAGAAATTCACCAATTCAGGCCCATTGCTTTAATAAATACCCTTTATAAAATTATAACTAAGATTTTTTCCAATAGAAAATATTCTATTTTTGTTATAATAGTTTCTTGGAACCAATTTGAATTTTTTTAAGGTAATTCCATTCAAGATTGTATTTGTCTTTCCCTCGAATATACGAACATAGTAAACGGACCTAACAGGGGCATCAATATTTCCTATAAGCTTGATATCCTAAAGGCCTTCGATACCATGTATTAGAGTTTTATTTTCATTATCATTTAGAATTTTTGGTTTAACAATTAATTTATCAGTATAATTAAAATGCTTTTCTACTCAGCCAACATATACATCCTTGTAAATGGATCTCCAAAGGGTTCTTTCAAATTCACCAAAGGTGTCAGATAAGGTGACCCTCTCACTGCCATTATTTTCATGACTGTGGAATATTACTTAAGACGATTGATCACTCTCCGAGTTGATAAAAACAAGATTAAGTTGATTACGACTACTTGGAATTTGAATGTTCCCATGCACCTTTTATATACAAATGATATTATTCTTTTTTATAAGGGGATAAATGGAATATACAAATTCTCAAAACTACCCTCTCACACTATGAAGATATTTCTAGTAATTTAATTAACTGGAACAACTCATTTACCTTTTTTGCGAAAAGGTTTCCCATTAATAGAATATATAATATTATTACAAATTTACGTGTTAAAGAAGGATCCCTTCCCATCACCTATCTTGGTGTTCCCATTTTTTGGGGAAAACCAAATTCCTGTTAATCTTCTAAAACTGTTGACCAAATCCTCCACCAAAATTCATTATATAATTGAAAATCTTTCTCTATAGTTAGAAATATTTGTCTTGTCCAATATATGGTAGTTTCTAAAATGGTGTAAAATTCGTTGATTTATAAATAGAAATTAGGTCTTATAAAAATAATTAATGTATCCATCAAAAACATGGTTTGGAGAAGAATCATGCTTGAAAGGAAACAGGTGTCCGTTCCTTGGTCTACTTGTTGAAGTCCTTTGGAGAATGGTGGTCTCAGTATAAAAAATATCAAACTCTTTAATGATTCCCTATAAGCCTCTCTAACTAGGAACCTCTTTCATAACAACTCTGATTCAATTGCTTTCTTTAAAAACATTTTTCTTGACAAGGTAAAGAAGGGAAATTTGAATTGCATGAGATCTCCCATTTAGACATCCATTAAGAATTATTTTTCCAAAATTATGTCTAACTCTAGAAGGATGGTGAGTAGAGACTCTTCCATGAATTTTTGGCTCAACAAATGGGATGGTGCTCCTCTTATATCAGTGATTTCCACTAATCAACTTCTTGAAAAAACTAATTATAATATCAAGAAGGTTGTTAGATATCATAACCTTAATTTTCCTGATGAAGTTAATTATGTCATTGACAACTAACCTTTTGATAGCACTTATGAATTTTTAATTTGAGAACCTGCTCATAATGTAATTGTTGACTCAAAAACATTTCACAACGATGGTTTTATTAGTTATAAAAATACTTTTATTTTAATATTTTTTTAATAAATTATGGTTAAAGACTTCGATATTCACTCTGATTTGGTGTATTTCCCACAAGAGGATTCCCAATGACACATTTCTTTAGTATTTTGGGATCCATCTTTTCTCTAAATCTAGTCTTTGTAACCAACATCGAGAAGACATTAACTATCTTTTTCTTTCTTGTGTTACTACTAATTCCCCATGGAGTTATGTGCTTGATATTTTTGAGTGTGGATGGTTACTTTATTACTCAATCAACACTCGACTTCAATGTTGTGTGGATCATGAAACCTATTAAAAAATATAGAGACTATTCTTAACTTCTGTTTCTAAACTTCTTCAGGTGATCTGGTATGATAGCAATGCTATTATTCATAAAAACTACTCACTTAATTACATGTAGGTCGGTTATAGATCTTCATAACAATTCAACAAGTTACTTCAATTCAAAATGGACTTTTCCACAACACATTGAATGAGTTTGGGATTCTATGTTTTGTTTGGGTTAATGGTGTCTATCCTCAACCTAGATGCACTTTTTATGTTTTTTGTAAAGCTCGGCTCCTAGGATGGATTAATTTAAATGTTGAAGGTGCTTCGAAAGGAAACCCAGGCCCTTCGGGTTGTAGTGCTATTTTTAGAAATCACTCCAGGAAAATTCTTGGATGTTTCTATGGAACTTGTGGCATCTCCAGATCTTTTGTGGCTCAAATGATGAGCATTATCTATGTTATCTCTTTTCCAAGAAACATGGTTGGAACAACATCTAGATTGAAAGTGACTCAACTACCAATATTCAGTATATTTAGAATGGTGTCATGCACCTTGAGTGGCCTCTTATAACAGACTGGATAGACTACATCAATTCGCATATGGAATTCAACTACATCATTACACATGCCTTTCGTGAAGAGAATGCAGTGGCGGATGGTTTTTCAAATATGGGACTCAACCATGTCACCACAAGGTTGGATGACCTCTTAGTTGATTTAGATCCCATTTATGATAGATATTGTAAAAAAATCCCATCTTTTAGAATCATTTAATTCCTTCTTTTAATAATATATTTTTTTCTTTGGTCTTTGAACAAGGCACCACCTTCTGAGAAAATATTATATAGATCACTTTCCTGGGAAATTTTCCCATAAATAAAAAAATATCATGCCTAAGGTGATAAGGCTAGAAATTTATTCTTCAAAAAATATTTTATATGAACAAATATTTTTGATATCTCTTATTTTTAACTTATATTTACCAAATTTACTCTTTTAGCGTGTTGATGTATGTTTACTATTTTACTATTCACTATGACAAAAAAATAAGTTAGCCTTATTAAATAATATAAATTATGATGATTCAAAATATGGAATCTATTTTTCAAAATTCCATTAAAGTAAGTGGAAGAAATTCATTATATATGTTTCCTACAAAGCACGATGAAAATCAGGTTTTTCGGAAAATGCCTTTTTCAAGCATTAAATGATATTATATTGACTCTATAACTAGAAATAATGATTATTTGAATTTAAATACATATATATATACATAAAATATATAAAAATATTATTTAAATTTTTCCAAATTATGGTTGATTTTAATTAATTAAAATAGATAAACATTAGGCACTTCAAAACAGTTTTCAAAATAATGTGTTTTTTAACCATTAAATTTCATGTATACCAAAATTTTGAAAATAAAAAATTAAAATAAAATTAATTATACTATTATAAATTATATTTATTATTTTTAACATTAATCTAAAATCCAAATTATAATATAAATTTTAAATTACTTTATTTAAAGAAAAGATACGATAGTATTTGGAAAAGCAGTAATTCCACTATTCACTGAAAAATCAATCAGTTCAGAAAAATCCCAAAAAATTAATGTTATGTTATTTTTTATATGATCATTTTTAAAATTAACTTAATTTTATAAAATAAATTCTTTAAAATTAATGAAATTAATTATAACATTTTCTCACAAAATTTTTTTTTGAAGAAACACATTTTTTGAAGAATAAAATGTCTTAATTAAAAATTGAGTGTTTATTTCCAAATAATTTATCAGTAAATTAATATTTATTAGGATATTTATTTAAATTTCATTAATTATTTAATACAACTCATACCTACCAAAGTAATGGTTAGGTTATATCTTTCGTATTTTAATTATGATATTTCATTGTTCTTTTAGGATTAGTGTTGTGTATTGTGTATGCCATCGAACATAGTTCTATTTTTTAATGTATCAGTGTGTTAAAATAATTATAAAATGGTTTTATATAATTTTATTAATATTCTATTATATTTCATATTGATTAATAGTTTTCTCCATGTGAACTTAATGGTACCTTTTTAGTGTAGAAAATTTATATGGTGGGGATCTTTATCATTCCCTGACCACCCTTTTCCATTTCATGTTATTCCATTATTGATTTATATATCCACTTATTTATTTTGGTTTTATAAGTAAATTTAATTTGTATTATTTTATTATTTTTGGGCCTTCAATATTTAATGTCATTTCATAAGGACATCACAATGTGAAGGGTGCTATAGAGGCATTGATGTTATTTATTTGTCTTCTCACAAATGGTTCGAGGTGTGTAAGATTTATGTAACACCATGGGTGTTTTTGTTTTAGGAAACCCTTAGGTAGTGTATGGGTATGTTTATTCCTAATTATTAAATGTTTACTACATGCATTTATGTGTTACGATATATCATGTATTAGGTTACTTCTTTTAACTTCCTAACCCCAGTGTTTTTCTCCATGTTGTTCTCCATAAATGAAATTTTTTTTATTTGATTTTAAGATAATTTTGGATATTCATAATTTATATGATTCATTATCTCATTTACCAAAACCATTATTATACTTATTTAAAAATAAATATTTTCATTACTATAATAAGTAGATTATATTTTTATCGTTATTCAAGTGAAATAAATGGTAATTGTTAAACTTGTATTTCAAATTATTAATAATTGTTTTCCTTTTAAAATTCATTTAGTAGAAAAGTGGTGTCATCTTATAGGAAATTTATCTTACTCCAAATATACACCTATTGGGTTTATATAGACTTGGTTTTTTATATTTCATTAATCATAATAGATATACATATTTTTGTGGTGTGTCTTTACCTAGTTCACTCTATTACTTGTATAGTGGTTTAGTTGGAAAATAGTGTCACATGGAGATGGATCATGTTGGTTATTTTAGGGATCCCTTGATGGTGATTTTTGGTTTTACTAAATATCATCCACCAAAACATTCTCATTACTTCTTTAAACTCTTGTTTTTATTATTTCATGTATTCAAAATTATATTTTGGTTTCTAGTTATTGATTTATTTTTATCAAGTTTCATTTTTTATAGAATGGTTTTTAATGGATTACATAAAAACTGGTAATTCACTTGATATAGTTTCCCATTATATAAATAAATCAGAATGGATTTGTAGTTCGGATTGATTAAATACTTTATGATATTTTCATGGTGAAATCATTCACAATGTTCTCCTTTATATCATTGGAACTTGGTTCCATTCTATGGAGATCAAGAATGCACTTCATGCCATAAATAGAGCCTATTGGGTGATATGGATGGATTAACTCGGGTAGGTTCATCAATATTTTTTTATCATTTTCATATCGATATATGAGATTAATGGTAAATAATATATATTATTTTTAGAGCTCTATAGGTTGGTATATGGTAATTTATGGACAACTTTTTATAGTGTATAGGATCAAGTTAATAAAGCAGGTTGTGTCACGACTCATCCCCTAGGGCCAGGGCCATGACTACCCCAAGCCCGCCTTCCATAGGCCAGGGGCTGGCGACTATCACCGAAAGGCGTATTTCCAAAATTCGGTAGGGCATTGCCTTTATATCCTGTAAACACACTCAACCAAGAACACTAAAAGATACAGACACTAGTAAACTATAAAGTAGAAAAAGATTGTGTACAGTAAGTAAAAGGGGCCAAAACACAAGCCCAACTAGAAAGTACAAGAAAACTAAAAAGTACAAGTAAATTGAAACAGCTCATGTGGACACTCGCCAAGGATACTACCTTAAGGGTAGGTACAGCTCTCGAATGGTCATCTCTATGGTATGCATCATCTAATGACCACCTCTAAACTACCTCCAGTCCTGGTACTCTCGTCCTCAGTTAGCGTTGTTTGTCATCTGCACCAAACACAATAAGGTGCGGGTGTATCCTTTGCAGGGGTGAGTATAACGATACTCATTAGGGACCTCGAGACCCTCTATGGTCTCACAAAACCCACAAAGGATAAACCATAAATCATGAAAACAGCTGACAACCCTACTTAGGGATATTCCCATACATACACCTAAGTTATCAAGTATTCCCATCTCATTCATGAGGAAACTCAAGGCCCAATTCCGTAGCCAACGTACAACTGTTCCACGAATGAAAGAACACCACAAAGGTAACACCATAAAGGTAAGTACCACAAAGGTAAACCCACACAGAAGAATACCACAAGGGGTATCACCACAAAGGTAAGTTCCACGAAGGTAACACCACAAAGGTACGTACCACATAGGTAATGCCACATAGAAGAATACAACAAAGGTATCACCATGAAGGTAAGTACCACAAAGGTAACACAACAAAGGTAAGTACCACATAGGTAATGCCACACAGAAGAATACCAGAAAGGTATCACTATGAAGGTATGTACCACAAAGGTACGCCACACGGAATATTTCCACAAAGGTAAAGACTCATCTCACACTAAGTATAACTTAGGTACGGTATCAAATATGATTATATGTAAATACTAAATCATATTACTATGTTAAGAGGCAGACCCATGTAGGAACCTAAATCATCAGACCCGCATAGGGTCCTAGTATAGCAAACCCATGTAGGATCCAAATATAGCAGACCCACATAGGATCCTAGAGTAGTCTCACATGGATTCCTAGAGCGGATCCATGTGATACTCTCGAACAAAGACCCATGTTGGATCCCAGAACACAGACCCACATAGGTTCTTTTTCTCATGTTACAACTAGCTTCAGGGTTCCTTCACTATGCTCGCTTGTTTCTTGGGGGGTCCGCTCTTCAAGCCACAAGTTGATACACAAACTACCACAGTGTCCCACTAAAGTGTATCCCAAATGTAACACCCCGAGATTTTATGAAAAATATTCTTTTTAATTTCATTAATGTCTTGTGTTATATGCTACACCAAAAGGAGCTTTCACAACACACATCTCTGACCTGGCTTGAATTACACGCAATCGCGACCTTCCACGATAGCGTGTGTTGTACGCAACACCAAGTTTCGCTAAACAACGATATGCTATTAAAATATAATCAAAACTAGCCGTTATGAATAGTAATAACCACTTTTTGAAATTTTGTAAATTTTATTTTTCAAAATGGAATTCATTTTTGGATTCGGAATATCGAAATTAGCCTAGGGTGAAATTTTGGTATTTTTCTGAAAACTTTCAATTTTTGATGAATAGTGAAACCACTAAGTGGTAGGTTAAAAACTGAATTTTTGCATAAAACTTAATTTTACCGCTTCTGTGAATGGAATTTCAAAAATCCGACAGACACGGTTAATATCAAGGACTAAAATGTGGTTCAATGAGATGAAAATAATTTTTGGTGAATAGTAACTTTTTACTTTTTTTACCACGGTTAATTGTAAATAGGGTAACTAAGGGTAAATATGATATTACTATTACCCTAACACATGTCCTAATTCTATTGGATAAGTGTAGTTCGACCAAAAACAACCTTATGAATATAATATGACCATTTAGGTCCACTTGGATTAGATTATGACATTTAATATTATTTTATTTAATGAATAGTTAAAATAGTTAAAATCAAAGTTTAATAACTAAAACATTTTTAATATGGGGTTATACATAAGATAAATTCGACTATAAATATTCATTAGAAAGATAAAAAGATTTCCTACATGATGGTATTTTATTTATAATTTTTAGACATTAAATTATTTAAGTTATTTATGACACAATAATGATGCAGTAATTATCTTATTAATGAAATATTGACATAATTGATGTTATAAACACCAAAATAAATGTAATTTGAAACTTTTTATGAATTACACTAATTTTCTAGGTTACTATGATATATTAGTGTTGATTTAATCAACTTGGTTCGAACATATAATTCTGTTATGACTTTTAAAAAAATCATATATCAAATAGTGTCAAAATTGACACAAAATAGTTTTTAAATGAAATATTATATTATTAATTGTTATTTTATTCCTAAAAATCTAAGATTCGGCCACATGACTTAGATAAGGATATATATATTAATAATAAACAATTTGGGGTTCGTTTGGCATGTTATAGTAAGTGTATTAACCATATAGTGTAAGAAAACAAAAAGACACGGTAAAAGTTAAATTATTTAACTTAGAGTTAAATCTAATTGATAAGGTTAAAATAATAACCTAAACTTGTCTAAATCCTATTGGTTGATAGGATTTCGACCCATCCCCACTTTAGCTTCTAAATAAGACCCTTTGGAACCATTATAAACCGATTTTGACTTTAATATAAAATAATATTTTGAGATATTCCTAAGGTGACCCTCTCCTCCCTTATAAAAGGACACCTCCTCCCCCTCCTCCTCACACCAATTTGAGCACTCAAGCTCGGCCAACCCCTGACAAAATCTCTTCTCCACTTTCCTAGAATAATCCTAGAGGTCCTGGTCTTCTTAAAAGACCAATCTTAGTTCCCTAAGTGGAGGATTCAAAGAAGCGTTCCAAAGAAGAGGTAATATCCATTACCGATCTTTTCAATTTCTTTCTTCTTCAACTTCTTCTTCTTTAGTTGTTTCATGATAAAGTAATAACATCAGTATTACTTACATACTGATATGTTATTATAAATATGAAACAACCCTAATTCACCTTCTATCCATCCTACGTAAAAATGAAATCACCGCGCGTGTGTACGTACGGAATACCGTCTCCACGCCGTGGTGTAATCTATTTTGCACCATCACCTTACAAGGATGGGTATAATGGTGTAATGAGTAACTATTTATTATTATTATAAATTAATATTGATACTGAAATAATATACATATACTCCAATACAATTCCATGATCATAGGAACGATATCATCACTCGTGCGTACGTACGGAATACCGTCTCCACGATGTGATGCGACTCGTTCTACATGATCATCATTACATAGTAATTATATAAATGAATTGAATGAATAAATATGATATATGTTACACTAATACCATTCTGGATATAAGGTATCTATAACCTTAAAAGAAGAATAAGAATTTATTCGACAAAACACGCATAAGAACAAAAAGTTATAAACACCCAAATAACAAGTAGCAATGAAATATTACTACTAAAAAGCTAAGAATATTACCATATATGATATCATATCAATATGTATGATTCTGGAATAAGTCAATAACATTATTTAAACCATTATACAGGAGCTTCGGACACGTACAAAGCAAATCGGACCTAAGGTAAGGGAAATATCACAATCTCATTTTTATTCGAGATTGTTTTTACTTTGGTAATTACTGGGGTGTATTTTATTATCCACATCAATGTTCCCTCAATGTGTAATATTATTTCCATACTTCTACAATAGTTTATATCCAATTTTACCCTTCGGTAAGTTTTTTGTAAAAGATATGAAAGGAATCTTTTGTCGTTTTTCGTACGAGGTATTTTTTGACTTTTCCGACAAAAGTACGAGAAGAATGTTTTTTTTAACTTATACGGCACGAACGGATTTTTACGGTTTTATAAAGCCTTATTTTCATGAACCTTACTCCAAATTATTTCATGACTATTTTCAATAAAATCTCTTTCTTTTAAAATTGCATGATGTTTTGTGAAAAGAAATTGATTTTGAAGAAGAAAGGATATTTTCCTCAAGAATTCAATTCAAGTGTTTTATCAAAATTATTTTCCATCTAAGATAATAAAGGGTTCTGTTTCTATCCATATTTTTACATTGATTTGACTATGTTGTGATGGAATTATGTTTATGAATTCCTTTATCTTATATGAATGGTTTTATGATGTCATGATGTTTCAAGAATTCCATTTTTGTTACATGTGTTATGCGATGATGTATGATTTATGATTATGTGGCACACATAAGAAAGGATTCATTATAAGATGGGTGGGACCTATATCTCCCTCCAACGCATTGGGTAAAGATTTTATATCTCATGAGATAGACATGGCTGGAATGGTAGGTTATACCAGTTCAGTGAAACAGGACTGAAACGAGGGTTACTCGATTCAGAAAGGGACTTTGTCCACTAAGATAATCTTGGCAATGAGTCTTGACTAACAAGAAATGATTCTCTATGATTATGTGCGAATGCCACAAAGTTCCATGTTTTATGTTATGATTATTGTGATTACATTTCACTGCCATGATTTATCCCATGTTATGAAATTATGCTCTTTTTTGCAGGTTATGATTTCCAAAATGTTATGTTCTTATGAATATTATGTGATTTATATTTCTTTTGTTTACCCTTACTGAGCATTTGAGCTCACCCTTTTATGTTTTCTTTTCCCCAGGATATAAAGAAAGGTTTTAGGTAAAAAAAAGAAGATCTTTATGGGAGATGTTGAAGATCTTTCACCACGATTAGAAGATTATAGTCCGAGTTTCCAAAGACACTAAACTATTACGGTCCTTGTGTGTGTGTTTTTGTAATGTTCTAAGTATTCCGCAAAAGTAATGTAAAGTCCATGTACGTCAGGCTACGGGTATCTACAGTTGGTATCAGAGGAAAAGTTTAGTCAACCTTTGGAAACTAGGATGCGAAAACGTTAGTGAGATCCCTAGAGATATTTCTAAGGTATGTCTAGGGATGTCCCTAAGGTTAAGTATACGTATAGGTTATAGTACTATAATTACGCTAAAGATCATAGAATTAAACCTAAGATGTTAGATATTGAAGGTACTTCCCCTTTATTATGTTGTTTTCCCTAGCATGATTTTTGCCTCTCACACTATTCTTTTTGGGTTTTAGACGATGGTTGGAACCCGAAGGAACCGTGTTGATCAATGCAATGGACAATGCAATAATTGCCCTCCTGAACAAACAAATGTTATGGGAGATGGAGTGAAAAATCTTATTGCTATACTTACACAAGCTATGAATCATTCTGGACTTCCAAATGAGCAGAGAAGGGAACAATATTTTATTGAGTCCTTCATGAGGCAACGTCCACCTTCTTTCAGTGGGACTTCCAATCCACTTGTTGCTGAACAATGGATCAGTACCACTAAAAAGATATTTTCAGTACTTCAATGTTCTGAACATGATAAAGTCATCTTAGCAGTGTATCGTTTGGAAGGTGATGCTGATCAATGGTGGAATCTTATCAAGAATACGAGGCCAAGAGATGAAATTGAGTCCATGGAATGGGATGAGTTCAAGAACTTATTTTTCAATAAGTACTTCCCTCGTATTCTTCGAACAAAGATGGAGAAGGAGTTTCTTGAACCAAAGCAAAAGGATGATGAATCTGTTGGTATATACGAAGTGAATTTTACAAGACATGCAAGGTATGCATCTGGCATTATCATCCAACCTGAAAGTAAAGTTGATCGGTTTTTCAGTGGCTTAAAACCAAGTCTTCGAAGGGCATTGGCTATAAGAGACTTCAGTAGCTATGAAGAAATTGTGCGTTGTGCTATCAAGGTAGAAATGGAAGTTGGTGTTACATATCCATCTCAGGGTTTTGACAAGAAACGAAAGATGGAGTTCAAGGAGAAATCTCAGAATAATGGTGAAAATAAGATGAATATTTCCTTATGCTCAAAGTGTGGAAAGAAGCATGGTGGAGATTGTCTTAAAGGGACTAGAAAATGTTTTAAGTGTGGAAAAGAAGGTCATCGAGCAGCTGAGTGTCGAAGTAATGGAAAAAGGAATTCTAATGATGTGAATAAAGCAAACACTGCAGAGAACGCACCACCAACACTTCAATGCTTCAAGTGCAAGGAAATGGGGCATTATGCTAATAAATGCCCTAATCCAAGGGTTAGTGATGATCAACATGAGCAACCACTGAAGGCAAAGGACAAAGGGAAGTCACATGCGATCACTATTGGCGATGTTGAATATGACAACGATGTGGTGGAATGATTAAGTGTTTATGTAATGGGATTCCAAAATAATGTTGTATCATAAAGTATTGGAATATTTATGTGTTGGTCTAATGTGGTATTAAAAGTGATTGAGATATTTTTGGAAATAAGATGATATGCGCATAATGAAGGGAAAACGAGAAAACGAAATGTTTAACAGTATTCATGAGCTCATGATTGATATAAGGACTAAGTGATATCATGGTTTGAGTATATAGAATTTTGAGGATTTTGGTATGTGGAAAGTGTTAACTTTTAACTGCATTCATGTTTTCACTAAGGTTCAATCGGTATTCATTATTCAAGAGAATACATGATTAAGGTATTCACATGTTTATAATTTGACCAACAAGATATATCTTATGATATATGGGGGATAAATGATGGCATTCACGTGATTATTCTGTGACATTTCAAGTAATCATTTTCTTTATACTATGAGCTTGGACTGAAGTATTTTAGATAAGCCTAAAGATTAGAATGGATTATGTTGGGAATAAGTTAGGATAAAACGTTTTTCAATATTATTGATGGGATGTTATAGTAATATAGCTTTAGAAAAAGGACAACCTACAGGACGGGCGACAACCCATTGCGTCGGACAAGGACGTGGGAATCGAACCCACAACCGAAGTGCGACTGGCCTTTATCACCTACCACTGGCCTACATGAAGTCCTTGTTTAGTAGAAACTAGTTTTATTATATTAAGCAGTATGATATATGAAGTATAAGTCCATTTTAGGAACCATATATGATTAATCCCACTATAGAATGACTTATGTATATTTAATAACTTTTTCTAACCTTTTGTTTGAGACAGATGGAATGACCCGTCATTCTATCACATGATCTGCTAACACTTCACTAATAACAAATTCAACTTCATTTATTTAAGAGATGAAGTGGAAATTGTTCAAGGCACGAACAACAGTGAGATTGTACCAAAATAAAGTATGTATTTATTCTAATTCTAATTCTTCAACTTTAGGGAAATGATCTTGAAAACCAAAAATGTTGTCCTAGTGCTCTTATATCTGATTAATCAGATGGTACCTTAGATCATCACAAATTTATGTATTTGTGATTGTTGGCTTTTCCATAGCCATGTTCTCTACCACTCTCCATCAGAACATGATGGTTAGATTTCTCTTCCATATCCATATTTTCACCTATGTGGAAACCCATTGATTAGTTTATTTGGGTAACCGTTACGTTTCATACTTTTGTTTTTAAATATTGGTTTTGGTATTCTTTTTTACAATGTGGGTTTCGATTAAAGAAACTTTCGAATAGTAAACCATTTATAACCCCGACGAATTTCGAGGGCGAAATTCATTTTAAGGGGGGTAGAATGTAACACCCTGAGATTTTATGAAAAATATTCTTTTTAATTTCATTAATGTCTTGTGTTATACGCTACACCAAAAGGAGCTTTCACAACACACATCTCTGACCTGGCTTGAATTACACGCAATCGCGACCTTCCACGATAGCGTGTGTTGTACGCAACACCAAGTTTCGCTAAACAACGATATGCTATTAAAATATTATCAAAACTAGCCGTTATGAATAGTAATAACCACTTTTTGAAATTTTTTAAATTTTATTTTTCAAAATGGAATTCATTTTTGGATTCGGAATATCGAAATTAGCCTAGGGTGAAATTTTGGTATTTTTCTGAAAACTTTCAATTTTTGATGAATAGTGAAACCACTAAGTGGTAGGTTAAAAACTGAATTTTTTCATAAAACTTAATTTTACCGCTTCTGTGAATGGAATTTCGAAAATCCGACAGACACGGTTAATATCAAGGACTAAAATGTGGTTCAATGAGATGAAAATAATTTTTGATGAATAGTAACTTTTTACTTTTTTTACCACGGTTAATAGTAAATAGGGTAACTAAGGGTAAATATGATATTACTATTACCCTAACACATGTCCTAATTATATTGGATAAGTGTAGTTCGACCAAAAACAACCTTATGAATATAATATGACCATTTAGGTACACTTGGATTAGATTATGACATTTAATATTATTTTATTTAATGAATAGTTAAAATAGTTAAAATCAAAGTTTAATAAATAAAAAATTTTTAATATGGGGTTATACATAAGATAAACTCGACTATAAATATTCATTAGAAAGATAAAAAGATTTCCTACATGATGGTATTTTATTTATAATTTTTAGACATTAAATTATTTACGTTATTTATGACACAATGATGATGCAGTAATTATCTTATTAATGAAATATTGACATAATTGATGTTATAAACACCAAAATAAATGTAATTTGAGACTTTTTATGAATTCCACTAATTTTCTAGATTACTATGATATATTATTGTTGATTTAATCAACTTGGTTCGAACATATAATTCTGTTATGACTTTCACAAAAATCATATATCAAATAGTGTCAAAATTGACACAAAATAGTTTTTAAATCAAATATTATATTATTAATTGTTATTTTATTCCTAAAAATCTAAGGTTCGGCAAAATGACTTAGATAAGGATATATATATTAATAATAAACAATTTGGGGTTCGTTTGGCATGTTATAGTATGTGTATTAACCATATAGTGTAAGAAAACAAAAAGACACGGTAAAAGTTAAATTATTTAACTTAGAGTTAAATCTAATTGATAAGGTTAAAATAATAACCTAAACTTGTCTAAATCCTATTGGTTGATAGGATTTCGACCCATCCCCACTTTAGATTCGAAATAAGACCCTTTGGAACCATTATAAACCGATTTTGACTTTAATATAAAATAATATTTTGAGATATTCCTAAGGTGACCCTCTCCTCCCTTATAAAAGGACACCTCCTCCCCCTCCTCCTCACACCAATTTGAGCACTCAAGCTCGGCCAACCCCTGCCAAAATCTATTCTCCACTTCCCTAGAATAATCCTAGAGGTCCTGGTCTTATTAAAATACCAATCTTAGTTCCCTAAGTGGAGGATTCAAAGAAGCGTTCCAAAGAAGAGGTAATATCCATTACCGATCTTTTCAATTTCTTTCTTCTTCAACTTCTTCTTCTTTAGTTGTTTCATGATAATGTAATAACATCAGTATTACTTACATACTGATATGTTATTATAAATATGAAACAACCCTAATTAACCTTCTATCCATCCTACGGAAAAATGAAATCACCGCGCGTGCGTACGTACGGAATACCGTCTCCACACTGTGGTGTAATCTATTTTCCACCATCACCTTACAAGGATGGGTATAATGGTGTAATGAGTAACTATTTATGATTATTATAAAGTAATATTGATACTGAAATAATATACATATACTCCAATACAATTCCATGATCATAGGAACGATATCATCACTCGTGCATACGTACGGAATACCGTCTCCACGATGTGATGCGACTCGTTCTACATGATCATCATTAAATAGTAATTATATAAATGAATTGAATGAATAAATATGATATATGTTACACTAATACCATTCTGGATATAAGGTATCTATAACCTTAAAAGAAGAATAATAATTTATTCGACAAAACACGCATAAGAACAAAAAGTTATAAACACCCAAATAAAAAGTAGCAATGAAATATTACTACTAAGAAGCTAAGAATATTACCATATATGATATAATATCAATATGTATGATTCTGGAATAAGTCAATAACATTATTTAAACCATTATACAGGAGCTTCGGACACGTACAAAGAAAATCGGACCTAAGGTAAGGGAAATATCACAATCTCATTTTTATTCGAGATTGTTTTTACTTTGGTAATTACTAGGGTGTATTTTATTATCCACATCAATGTTCCCTCAATGTGTAATATTATTTCCATCCTTCTACAACAGTTTATATCCAAGTTTACCCTTCAGTAAGTTTTTTGTAAAAGATATGAAAGGAATCTTTTGTCGTTTTTCGTACGAGGTATTTTTTGACTTTTCCGAAAAAAGTATGAGAAGAATGTTTTTTTTAACTTATACGGCACGAACGGATTTTTACGGTTTTATAAAGCCTTATTTTCATGAACCTTACTCCAAATTATTTCATGACTATTTTCAATAAAATCTCTTTCTTTTAAAATTGCATGATGTTTTGTGAAAAGAAATTGATTTTGAAGAAGAAAGGATATTTTCCTCAAGAATTCAATTCAAGTGTTTTATCAAAATTATTTTCCATCTAAGATAATAAAGGGTTCTGTTTCTATCCATATTTTTACATTGATTTGACTATGTTGTGATGGAATTATGTTTATGAATTCCTTTATCTTATATGAATGGTTTTATGCTGTCATGATGTTTCAAGAATTCCATTTTTGTTACATGTGTTATGCGATGATGTATGATTTATGATTATGTGGCACACATAAGAAAGGATTCATTATAAGATGGGTGGGACCTATATCTCCCTCCAATGCATTGGGTAAATATTTTATATCTCATGAGATAGACATGGCTGGAATGGTAGGTTATACCGGTTCAGTGAAACAGGACTGAAACGAGGGTTACTCGATTCAGAAAGGGACTTTGTCCACTAAGATAGTCTTGGCAATGAGTCTTGACTAACAAGAAATGATTCTCTATGATTATGTGTGAATGCCACAAAGTTCCATGTTTTATGTTATGATTATTGTGATTACATTTCACTGCCATGATTTATCCCATGTTATGAAATTATGCTCTCTTTTGCAGGTTATGATTTCCAAAATGTTATGTTCTTATGAATATGATGTGATTGATATTTCTTTTGTTTACCCTTACTGAGCATTTGAGCTCACCCTTTTATGTTTTCTTTTCCCCAGGATATAAAGAAAGGTTTTAGGTATAAAAAAGGAAGATCTTTATGGGAGATGTTGAAGATCTTTCACCACGATTAGAAGATTATAGTCCGAGTTTCCAAAGACACTAAACTATTACGGTCCTTGTGTGTGTATTTTTGTAATGTACTAAGTATTCCGCAAAAGTAATGTAAAGTCCATGTACTTCATGCTTCGGGTCTCTACACCAAAGGACCACCACGTGATAGGGATCTCAATGCAATAGATGGTGCGTCAATCAGATTCCTGGTATGCAAGTTATTGGCCTTTTAGTCCTGAGGGTCTGGTTGGATTCGTGTCTGATCTGACCCGTTCGTACTCCAACCTTATCCAAAACTCAAGTTGGGTATACCAAAAGGACTGCCTCTATCCAAGGTTTCTGGCACCGTAGACTGTTCATCAAACGGATGCCAGTAGCTCAGGATATTGCCGAAAGAATGAAAAGAGTCGATGGTGGTCCCGGTCTGGTCCGACTCGGTAAGACTAACCTGGCCAGCAGGGTCCGGCCTAGCCTGTTGGGTGTGCCATGGTGCGGCAGCCTGCTGTGGCTGGCCGGACGACCACCCTCTTCCACACGGTGCGGCCGCGCGCCATGACACCACCGACGGCTGGCTCTGCCGGCCGCCATCCCTTGATCATCGTGGCACCAGGACGTAGCTCCTACTCTCCCAATGGCACAGACGCACGCTACCGCCTCCCCTTCACACGGCCAGCCAATAGGCCACGACCCATCTCCAGCAACGAGGTTGCACCACCACTGTCTTCGCGGCCGGATGTGATGTCGGCCGCTTCTCTTAAGTCCCACCGTTGCCAATCACCGGCACCAGTCGTTGTCCTTCTCCATCATGACAATCGCATCATAAACCACAAGGGTTGCAGAGAGGTTGGGCCATGTTCGTTTGGACCACACCCTATGAGTTAGAGTGGTAGCAAGTAGCTCATGGGGAGAGATTCAACATAAAAGAAAATTAACGTAGATAAAACAAAATCACATCCCTACCTCAAAGGTTCCTAGATGTCAGTGAGGAGGTAATGACAAACATCAGTTCATTGTCATTGAAGACGTTCCTCATTGGAGAGGGCGTTCTTCATTGAAGACGGCGTTCTTCGATGGAGAAAGCGTTCTTCATTGGAGAAATGTGTTTCTCAAAATTTCTCCTCCTTTTCCAACATTTCCCCCAAATTCCACCAAAAAGAAATATCCAACTTATTAAATTGTGTTTTATTAATTTAATTAGAGTTAGATATTAATTAAGTTTATGTTGGTGTAATTAAATTAAGGGAAGGTGGCATAATTAATTAGGAGAGAACCAAGAGTCACCTCCCTCATTAAAGAGGGAGTTCAAGGGTCATGCGGTCCCCGATATTAATTTCAAATTGGGGGGTTTTCCAGCTTGGTAAGTCCCCACAACCGAGCATTCAAATGGGAGGTTAAAAATAATATAATAGCCTATTATATATTTTATTTTTATTTCCACAAAAAACACGAAAACTAACTTTCACCCTCATCCTAGTGCGGTCAAGGTGAAAGTTTTCTTAAATTAATACTGGCACTACGAGTTCAATGGTGTCCTTAGATTTTAATTCTGAGCACTGGTTCAAAAGATACAAAAACCCACTCGCAAGTTTACTGAATTTACCTAAAAGAATTTCATATATTCATTTTGGGAACATCGGGCCTCAGAATCGCAAACTGTCAATTTTTATGGACTCGTAAAATTACCATATAATTAAACAAAATTACATAGAACTTCATAGGTCTTTACATTATCCCCACCTCAGGGATTTTCTTCCTCAAAATCCAAAACACAAACTATGAAAACAGGTGGGGGTACTGAGCATGAATCTAAGCCTCCCACTCCCATGTGCTCTTTTGTAGGTTCCTGTGATGCCAATGTATGCACACCAAAGGTATAGACCACCCATGAATGACCCTCTCTTGTAGATACTCAATCTGTACTAGAACCTCTATAATCGTCTCCCCATCATTGATGTCCATATAACCATTTTCAATGATGTGTGAAGGGTCATACACGAATCTCCTCAGCTGGGATACATAGAATATGTCATGCACTTGGTGCAATTGAGGTGGAAGAGCCAAGAGGTAAGCCACCTCACCAACTCTGCTGAGGACCTAAAAGGGTTCAATGAACCTCAGAGATAACTTGCCGCCCTGGACAAATATCTGAAAACCTCGTTGGGTTGAGACCCATAGAAAGACGTTGTCACCATCCTTGAACACCAGAGGTCTCTGTCTCCTATCAACATAAGACTTCTACCTGCTCTATGCTGTCTTCATCTACTCCTGGATGATCTGCACCTTCTCTGTGGTAGCCCGTACCATATCTGGTCCCATGAGTGCTGACTCCCCTAGGTCATTCCAGCACAATAGTGATCTTCAAGGTCGGCCATACAGAGCCTTGAAAGGTGTCATCCCAATATTGGAGTGATATCTGTTGATGTATGAAAAATCCACCAAGGGAAAGTGATCCTCCTAGCTGTGACTGAATTTCAGGATGCAAGAACGCAGCATGTCCTTGAGGGTCTGAGTGGTTCACTCTATCTGGCCATCCGTATAAGGATGGAAGGTGGTTCTCAAACAATGTTGTGTCTCGGAAGGCTCCTTCAACCCCTTCCAAAGATGGTAAGTGAAACGTGCATCATGATCGCAGATAATCGTCACGGGTAATCCATGTAACCGCACAATCTCCTTCACATAGAGGCGTCCCAAGCTCTCTACTGAACCTTGCTCTCTGATTGGTAGAAAGTGGGCCAAATTGGTGAGTCGGTCGATGATCACATAGATAGAATTATAAATCATGGATGTACATGGAAGTCATATCATTCAGTCCATGGATATCTCATCCCACTTCCACTCCGGGACCTTTAAAGGCTGAACTAAGCATGCTGGTACCTGATGCTCCTCCCTCACTTGCTGAAAAGTGAGGCACCGAGAACAAATGATGCTACTACTTTATTCATTCCCATCCACCAGTGCTGTAATTGTAGACCTTAGTACATCTTCACCACTCTTGGATATAGCGCTAGAGGGGCGGTATGGAAAACCCTCAATAATTTATCCCAATGTGACACTGGTACCATGGTACATTCTTTAAAGAGAATGACGTACTCCCCACCTTCAGAAAATACATCAGGTGCCTGTCCTTTGGATATCTAATCACGTCGAGCCTTGCAGTCAGTGTCCCGACAGTGTTCCTCCTTGACATGCTGAAGAAGTTGGGGAGTGACCATAAGATACTGAAGAAAAGATTCTCCATCTCAATCCACAAAGGTTATCTGCGAAGTGGCCAGGTGCTCTATCGCCTCACCTTGCAGTTGTATACCAAATCCCATGCTGAGTACATTTTCTACAACATTCCCCTTTCTAGGAGTATAGACTATCTTGAAGACATAGTCCTGAAGGAACTCAAGCCAACACCGCTCTCTCAAGTTCAGTCCATTTTGAGAGAAGATATACCAGAGACTCTTGTGATCAAATTATACTGTAAAACATTCTCCCATCAAGTAATGTCGCCACATCTTCAAGGTGAATACCACTGCTGCTAACTTCTTGTCATGGGTAGAATAGTTCTGCTCATCCTGTCACACCTGTCGAGAACCATAATATCTAATTGATCACTCACGCATCAGGAAACATCTAAGCCCAGTCCCTGATGTGTCTCAGTAGACTAAATATCCAACACCCTCCTCCGGAAGACTCATGATGGGGGAACTAGTCAGCCTCTGCCTCAGCTCCTGAAAACACCCCTGGTATCTCACCGACAACGTGAAGGGTTTCCCCTTCTTTTTCAATGTGGATAAAGGTGCTGAAACACTATATAAATCTTGAAAAATACTCTGGTAGTATCCAGCCAAACCCAAGAAACTCCATACCTCTGTCACACTACTAGGTGGATCCAAAGAAAGTACCGCCTCAATCTTCGCTGGATCCACCACAACTCCATCCTCCGAGATGACATGTCCCATAAAGTGAACCTCTTGAATCCAGAACTAGCACTTCTAGAGCATACCATAAAGATGGTTCTCTTGGAGTGTGTCCAGAACTATCTTCAAATGAAGGGCATGCTCCTCCTTGGTAGCCGAGTGGATCAGAATGGTGTCGAGGAAGACTACTACAAAGCGATCAAGGTATGGTTGAAATATCCTTTTATTGAGTCCCATGAGCACTACTGGAGTGTCGGTTATGCCAAACGGAAAGACCAAAAACTCTTAATGGTCGTACTGACATCTGAAAGTCATCTTCTGCACATCCTCTTCCTATACTTTGAGCTGGTGATAGCCTGATCTGAGGTCTATCTCCGAGAACCATTATGCTCCCTTCAGCTGATCAAAGAGGTCATCAATCTGCATAAGTGGGTACTTTTTCTTCATGGTCACCTATTTCAGGCACCAATAGTCAACACAAAGTCTCAAGATCCTATCCAACTTCTTGGAGAACAAAATCGGGGCTTCCTAAAGAGAAACATTGGTCTAGATTAACCCCTTCCCTTGTAAGTCCTCTAGCAATACCCACAACTCACAAAGCTCTGCGGGAGCCATCTGATATGTTGGTGTAGATATCGGTGCCATCATAGGGTACAAATCAATGTAAAAGTCCACCTCTCTATGAGTAGGTAGACCTCGAACATCATTAGGGAAGACATCCGCGTACCGGTCCACCACTACAAGATAGCTTGGACTCTCCTCATCAACCGCTCCGAGGGTAAGGCTAGACAACTGATGGGTGATTAGTAGCACTATCCTTCGGGTTATTCCATCCTATGCTGCAAAGGCTCCCTTCTTGACAGTGAAGGTAAACCTAGTCCCATCATTATTGACACACCTCACATTGTGCCTAATACAGTCAATATGTGTATAGATTATAGATAACCAATCCATACCCAAGATGATGTATTAGGCCTCGATGCCACTACTAGGAGATCCCAGCCGAAGATCTCGCCTCATAGAGTTAGCTCACACTTTCGAAACCTGTGCGTAATCATTGAATCCTCTATCGTAAGAGTCTCTAGCCATAAAAATCGAACCTTTGACTCCACCAGAATATCCGAGCTCCAAATGAGGGCCGTGTAAGTAAAAGAATGACTGGAACCTGTGTCTATATGTACTGCAACTAAGGTGGAGTAGACATAGATCATACCTCATATCATCTCCAAAGCTCTATGGGTGTAGGCCTCAGCTGACTGGAGCTGAGAACGCCCCTATCTACATATCCCCTTTGGTTGGGGTGGACCACCCAGTGGTGGTGGTAGTAACATCTCGAATCGTCGCCCAGTGCCAGCTGCAAGTCCAGCTCCTCTGTCACGTCCACCTGCTCCCTGTGGATGTCCTTGGTCAAACTTTTATCTCTACTTGGGAGGTCCTTCGACCGTCTTATGATCATCTGTATGGCGGGCCAGGCAGTCATGATCCATGTGACCCTGCCCATCGCATGCGTAACACTGCCTGCTCCTCGCATGACTTGCTCTGTCTCTGGTGCCCAGTATAACCAACCCTGAATCCTGTGGTCGTCCACCTATAGGTCTAGTACTCTTGGACCTCTATGACATCTTTCTGTTTCCATCTACAAAAGATTTTTCTATATGACACCTAATGGTGGGTCTCGCTACTAGTGATGCTTAGCAAGAAAACTCTCCACTAAGAGGGATCTCTCTAACACCCCCGCCTGCGTTGGGATGCTGAGGAAAATCATCGAAGCCCTGATCTCCCACCTGAGTTCCTTGATCGATGGTCTGGGCCCTGAAGAATGGGTCCCACACCATATCAGTGGGGTAGTGTGAGAGGTCGATGAACCTCGATGAGTACTGAGCCATAGTCATGCTGACCTACTGTAGATGTAGAAGCTCCTATATGTGCATTGCGCAATTGGTCATTGGGAAAAACTCTGTCCGAAACAAGCTCTCAATGTCTTACTAGAGAAGTGTGACATCATCGTGAACCTAAAGTATCATGCTTCACGATCTTCCTACTGCTTATTGTAGAAGATCGGCGGCATGGATCACCATGAGATCAACTGGGGTCCCTACCAGTCAAAAGACTCTCACCACGGCCTCCAACCAATCCTCAGCCACCTGTGGGTCTGTCTCGCCCCAGAACTTAGGTGGCCTCTAGCGTTGGAACTTGTGCAACACGCTAAAGCGGAGTGCACCCTCTGCTGCTGGGGATGGTGGCATCGGTGGCCCAACAGGTAATGGTACCACTGGTGCCTCCACTGGTTCTCCTACTGATAAAGGGCCCTGCACCGAGGCCTCATCACTCGGTGGGCTATCAGTATGTACTATACTCGGAACCCTTGCTATATGTCTATGTGGAGGCATCCTTAAAAGAAATAGGTGCCCCATGATCAATAAGTTGTACCGGGTGAGATAACTCAAAGAGTTCATAAAGAAAACTTTCCAAAACATGCACACAATCATTGTTTTCCTGAACTGAGTTTGAAATCAGAAGTAAGCGTCCTGGTGTATGGATACGTCGAATGCCGCACCAAAACTGGATTCCCTTAACTGATAACCACACTCACTACACTTAACATTATTATCATCAAAAAGATCAGAGTCCAATGTTTTACGGTAGAACCGACTCCTCTTATACCAATTTGTCACGACCCATCCCCCAGGGCCTAGGGTGTGACTACCCCAAGGCCACCTTCCATAGTCCAAGAGCTGGCAACTAGCACCAAAAGGCGTATTCCCTAAAACCGAGAAGGAATTTCCATTATATACTGTAAACACACTCAACCAAGCACACATAAAGATGCGCACACAAGTGAACTGTAATGTAAAAAAGTATGTATACAGTATGTAAAAGGGGACAGATTACAAGCCCAGCTAGAAAGTACAAGAAAACTGAAATGTACTAGTAAACTGAAATATCTCCTGTGGACACTAGATAAGGATCCTACTTGAAGGGTAGGTACAACACTTGAACGGTCATCGCTACGGTACGCCTCATATAATTTCCACCTCGAGCTACCTCCAGGCCTGCTAATCCCATCCTTAGTCAGTGTTGTCTGTCGTTTGCACCAAACAGAACAAGGTGCGGGCGTAGCCTGTACAGGGGTGAGTATAACGATACTTAGTAGGGACCCTGAGACACTCGAAGGTCTCAAAAAACCCACATATGATAAACCAAAATTAATGAAAACATATGAAAAAACTACATATTTTTATGCCCATATATATACCAAAGTTATCAAGTATACCCATCTCATTCATGAAGAAACTCAAGGCCCAATTACTCAGACAAAGTATAACTATTCCACAAAGGAAATAATACCACAAAGGTAACACCACAAAGGTAAGTACCACAATGGTAACACTGCACAAAAGAATACCACAAGGGGTATCTCCACGAAGGTAAGTATCCTTAAGGAAACAAAAAAAGGTAAGTACCACATAGTTAATGCCACATATAAGAATACCACAAAGGTATCACCATGAAAGTAAGTACCACAAAGGTAGAACCACAAAGGTAAGTACCACATAGGTAACGCCACACAGAATAATACCAAAAAGGTATCACTACGAAGGTAAGTACCACAAAGGTACGCCACAAAGTAGATTACCACAAAGTTAATGACTCATCTCACACCAGGTATAACTTAGGTACGTTAACAAAGATGATTAAATTTAACTACTAAATCATCTTACTCTGGTAAGAGGCAGACCCACGTAGGATCCTAAATCATCAGACCCACGTAGGATCCTAGTACAGCAAACCCACATAGGATCCTAGTACAGCAGACCTGCGTAGGATCCTAGAGTAGTATCATGTGGATTCTTAGAGTGGATCCAAATGAGACTCTCGACCACATACCAATATAGGATCCCAAAGCATATACCCACATAGGATCCTTTTCTCTTGTTACATCTAGTTACAGGGTTCCCGCACTATGATCACTTGATTCCAGGAGGGTCCACTCCCCAAAACATAGGTTGATGCTCCAATTTCTATGAAGTCTCACAAAGAAGTATCCAGAAGGACTGCCACGTGATAGGGGTCTAAATGCAATAGACAGTGCATTAATCAGATGTCTGATCTGTGAGTTATTGGCTTTTTAGTCTCGAGGGCCCAGTTGGATTCGTGTCCAATCCAACCCAGTCATACCTAAATTTTATCCAAAACTCAAGTGGGGTATACCAAAAGGACCTTCCTGATCCAAGGTCTCTGGAGCTGTAGATAGTTCGTTAAACGGTCACTCGTAGCTCAAGATATGGCCGAAATAGTGAAAAGGGGTTGAAGTTGGTCCAGGTTCGGTCCCACCCGGCCAGACCTGGGTCCGACCCGGCCTGCTGGGTGGCGGTCCACGGAGCGGCGGCCCATAGTGTCGCAACCCTCTGTGCAGCGACCTTTTGTGTGGTGTCTTGCGGTAAGGTGGCCAATGGTGTGGTAGCCCGCCATGGATGGCTGGATGGCCAGCCTCCTCCGCACGGTCCGGTTGTGGGTCGCGCCACCATCGGGGGACGGCATTGCCGGCCGCCCACTCATTGCTGCCACAGAACAAGGGCAAAGCTCCTGATCACCCAGTGGCACAGAAACACACCGCCACCTCCCCTTCATGTGGCTAATGGATGTTGGACGCTGCCCTTGCTCCACTACGGCCGACGGGCCACAGCCCTTCTCCAGCAGCATGGTTGCACCATCGCCATCTTCACGGCTGACTGTGGTGTCGGCCGCTGCTCTCGAGTCCCACCGGTGCCAATCTCTAGAATCGGCCACCATCCTCCTCTATCGTAGAGATCTCATCATAAACCAGAAGGGTCTCATAGAGGTCTTTCCATGTTCTTTTGGCACGCACCCTCCGCGTTAGAGTAGTATAAATTGGCCCATGAGGAGAAATTCAATGTAAAAGAAAATTAAAATAGATAAATAAAAATCTCACCCCTACCTCAAAGGTTCGTTGATGTCAGTTAGGGGATAAATATAGATTTCAATTCATTTTTGTTCAATACATTCCTCATTGCAGAGGGCTTTCTTCGTTGGAGATGGCGTTCTTCATTGGAGAAAGCGTTCTTCATTGTAGAAAGGTGTTTCTCCAAAGTTATACCCTTTTTCCAATACTTCCCCCAATTCCACCAAAATGAAATAGCAAACTTATTTAATTAGGTTTTATTAATTTAATTAGATTTTTCTATTAATTATGTTGATGTTGGCGTAATTAAATTAATAGAAGGTGGCACAATTAATTAGGAGAGAACCAAGAGCCACCTCCCTCATTAAAGAGGGGGTTCAAGGGTCGGGTGGTCCCCACCATTAATTTTAAATTGTGGGGTTTTCCATCTTGGGTGGTTCCCACCACTGAACATTCAAATGGGATGTTAAAAATAAAATAATAGTGTGTTATTTAATTTATTTTTATTTCCACGAAAAACATGAAAACTAACTTTCACCCTCATCCTACTGTGGTCGAGGTGAAAGTCTCCTTATGAGAATACTGGTGTTACGAGTTCAATGGTGTCCTTGGATTTCAATTCCAAGAACCAGTTGAAAATTTCCATAAACCCACTCACAGGTTTACTGAATGTAGCAAAAAAATGTTCCAAAATTCATTTTGGGAACACCAGGCCTCAGAATCATGCGCCGTCAATTTTTTTGGACTCATAAAATTCCCATATAATTAAAAAAATTACATGGAATTTCTCAGTTCGTTATAGGTTTGTAATTACGTCATTATTTTGAACGTTATTATTGGTTACTATTGAGTTTTTTTAAATATTTTACTACTATTATGAGTTTTGTGGAGTTTCCATGACTAGTTTTGGGAAACAAATTTATGAATGGGGTGTGGAATGAATAGGAAAAATTTTAGAGTGAATAGTTTGGAAAATCATTATCAAACCATATGTAAATTATTTCATGACTTCAATTTGTACTCTCATGGATGGTGAATGTTCTATCAAACCATGAAACCAAAATACCTATAATGGTATAATTTTGGATTTTTTTGATATTTCATTCCTTTGGTTTTCTAAAGGTTTATCTTTTTTTATTTGTTTATGTGTAATTAAAGGGACATTTATAGTTTACTAATATTATTGGTGTTGAAATGAAATATTGATTGAGTCTTTTTGATTTTATAGACAATCCCTCCTACGAAATCTCCTTTGATTTTTTTAGAGGGAACTATGAATAATTTTCAATGTGGTAACCCTCCATTTGATCCCACCCTTATTAAGTTGGTTATTCAAAAAATTCAATCACTAGGTAAGGACATTTCGTGATCATGTTTATGTTGTATATAACAATCAATAGTTCACTATGAAAATTCAATCTTCATTCAATGAAAATTTTGGGTCTTATTATCCCAAAGAATAGATGTAAAATATCAATCATATTTTGAGGTTTTAGAAAATAACCCAGTCTTACCAATTGAGTTTAAAAACCATGATTCTATAAGGATCTAAGTGAAAGTGTTCGGATAAATAAATGTTATTCTTGTTTCGTAATGACCTCACATGGGCCATTTTCAAAGAGACACATAATTAGAATATTTTCATTGAGGATTTTAATTTAGTAAAGTGTATATCCTGTTTGAATTTAAATAAGGTTAATCATGTTATTCTATAATATAGTACTTTTTTGTTGAGTTATTAAATTTTTTTATAGGGCTTTACTCTTATGGTTACCTCATGGATAAATGTAATTCATTGAAACCTTCCAATACACTGAGAAAGATGAAGGAGAATAATTTTATTTACTTTTCATGCTATTTTTTATTTGTAATAATTTAGAATTTATAGTTATCGATATAGGTATATTTGATCATATATTCTAAATATACTATATGATCAACTCTAAAGCTATGATTTTATTTGATCATCATAATTTTTTCTTCATTTCAATTGATATAATTAATCAAATCTGCTATGGTGAGTGGTATCGATGTTCAAGAATGGAAGTAAATATAATTCAATATATAAGGGAGATCTCATATTATATATCCAATAAATTTCTAAATTATGTTTAGGGTAGTTTAGATGGACTAAATATTATGTCGGGGGATATAAACTTTAATCTTTTCCATTGTATTTTATTTTCCTTTACACCAAAGTGAGTGGTGTAAATCTCAATCAACTTGCTTCTAAGGAAGTGTCCCATCACCTTTCCTTATAATAATATATATCCCAAAGAAAATAGTAGGATAAAAATTCAGATGAATGAGTTTCAGAGAAAGGTTATTATAAGAGCAAAAATGTCACCATAGGTGGAACTATTTATCTTTACAAGGAATTTAAATGGATTTATTTATCACTAAATCTATTATATTAATATAAGAAAAATATTTTATAGATTATTTATACATTACCTTAGATTTGTGAATTATTTGAGAAACTCAATTGAGAAATATGGTTTTTGAAATTGAAACTCTGATTAAGATGCTACTATTTGATAGTAGTGGTAGCTATAATTCCTAATACATCATTTAAAAGATGATCTAGAAATTATGAATATATTAAAATATATTTCTAGATTTTAAATTACTTATGGGTTTCAAGTAATTATTGAATTATATTTTCTATAGCTATAATAACATATTTTTAGTCATGATTTTGTAAAGTATCACCGTTTACTCTAAGAAATGGGAACAACATGATGAACACAAAGTCATTTTCATAAGGATTTTTAAGGGATATCTATCAATTTAAATGTTATTTGAGATCCAATTATAATTATAATAAATGAAAATATTAATTATGGTTGTATTTGAGAAATTAATTCTTATCTCTCCTGATAATTTCAATGAAGTTATATCTCAGGAAATAGAAAAGAATGTGTTTGATATTATGTAATTTCTATGAGATTTTTTATATTACAAATGGGTTGTTTATTAATATTCAAAGATAAAATATCCATTTAATGCAATGGAAGTAAATAGATTGAATCATAAATATAATAAAAATAGAATGAAATATATTGTTTAGTTAAAATAAATCTAATAATTATATCAAATTATATTCTTTCAATGAGCACGGTGAAGGATATTTGATTTATTTTGATACATTAGGTATTGGTCATGGGTATGATTTTATATTTTTTTAAGCTATAGTAGAGTACATATTATGCATGTTTTTTCAACGAGAAAATAATTATTACACATGTGACTTGGAGATGGAGGAAATGATGTATCCATAAAATACATCTTATCACTATTTATTTGGGTATAAGTTCATCATATATATTAATTATATGATACATAAGTAGATATTTCACTGAGTGTCTTAAACCTCATATAATGATTATTGGTGGATTATATTTTTTATGGATTTTAATTTAACATATAGTCTGGGTAAATGAAATATGGTTACTAGTTCTATACAAATATGTTTCCACCCTAGGTATAAGAAGAATCTTTAGATGATTGGAATTTCATGATCTATCTATCCAAGAATCATTTTCAAAATAATGAATAAAATTTATTAAGACTTATTTAGATGATTTTCATTCCCAAATTCATTAGATGGTTATATTTTATAGGAGTAAGTTAATGAAATTGATTTATAGTATGTAAGAGGAACACTAATTATTGAGTATACCTCAGGTGATTTTACATTATATCCTTGTGCTGTCATGTGTTTTAGAAATATGTTTTCATCCCTTTATCATTGAGTCCGGATTAGTGGATAGAGAGAATAAATTATAATTGGGTTATCACCCCAAGGCCACCAAGATATTCCATGACATCATGTGAAAGTAAGGATGGATAGGGTTGGGTAATATATTATATAATTCTTCTGTAATTTCTTTACCATTAAAAGGATAAAATCTAATCCTAAAAATAAATCATGATTTATATAGTCATATACCATTATTTTATAGAAATGGTATGATAAATCTAGTGATTTGTTTTGTTTTCCCCAACTTCATAGTTGTAATAACACTATTTGTGTGATCATTGATTATATGAAAAAAAAACTAAAACAAAATTTCTTATACAAGTGATGAACAAGGTTTAGGATCTTGGATAGATATATGTTGATGAGACGTTTAAAATCCACAACATTCAATCCACAATTTTTATTAATTTTGAACTATTAATTACTTGTAGATTATAGAAACTACATTAATTAATTAATTGGATTTATTTTATAGAAGATCATGGCTTATCACCTATAAACATTTTTTCAGATAAAGTTATAGGGTCATATTTTTTAAGAAATTATCAAGGCTTGTGTGCTCAATCTTGGTAGTTTATAGGATAATCATATATCATTAGATGACTTATGAAATAAAATAACTTATAATATATTGATAAATATAGATTCTATCTTTTATGTCTATTAAAGGTCATGATGGTCCCCTATTTTCTAGAAAAAATTGGGAGATATCTCTTTTTTAGGACCAATCATTATCTAAGAAATGATTGATAATTATTAACTAATGAGGGTGAGATTTAATATAGAAAAAACCTCAAAATTAAATATTGACTATTCATATAATTAATTGGAGTAAATAGTTTTTGATTAGGTATTTATAAAAGTTTCTCCATGAATGGGACATCAACAATTTTGGATGTAAGGTACAATTTTACAAAGATATTTCTGGTAATGTTTGATTTTGTTTCATGTTCAAAAACTGGAATTTTAGTTAGTCTCACTTACTCAGTTGACACTCATTTATGATAGGTTTCATATATACTAGATGGAGAAGTATAATCCATAGAAATATCTCATATTTGAGTGTGATGATTTTTATCTATAAGTTGAAACCACTATTGTTAGGAAACCAATATAAATTCCAAATTTTCATAATAAGGTTTTGCGAGGAATATTCATTCCCTTAGATCATGTAAAATGCCCATATAGAAAATATATCCATTATATACTAACATGAGAGGCATTGATGAGGGATAAATGGACTGAAAATTTCATTGATGAAATTTATTAATGAATTTATGGTGGTAGAAAGTGGAATGGTGGGGAAACATATTGACACCCATGGGTAATTTTTATATATTTATTGTAATTATTTAATTTCTTTATTTGGGAATATTCAGGGAATTATTAATCAGAAACATAAAAATATGGGGAAGAGTAAGGTGTACTATTAAAAAAGGTCATTACTAACTGTTTACCATATTCTTGCAAAGGAGCAGAGGTAATTCTAAAGGAAAATGCACGGTTGGTGCACGGTTTGATAAAATATGCATCCAAAAATGTGACTTTCTAGGAAATCTAAGAGTAATCCCTATTTTGAAAAATTTTATTTTTTCCCTTATTTTATTTTCCCCACTCCATTCGATTCCTCTAGTATCCTCCCACAGATATGGTCCTACCACTTCTAAACACTCATGGCTATCTTCATGCGATTCATGTGTGAATCTTCAAGATAACACTTTTATCTCTTCATTTATTTTTTCCCATTTGTCTTTCTTCCATCTAATTTCATTTCCCTATTGTTATCTATTCCTATTTTTCCCTTATATACAATATCATAACTATGGTTTTATTTAAAATTGAATTTTATGGATTACATTGTTTGAGGGGATCCCTAACACTCTAATCACATAATAATTTATAAAAGTGACACAATTTTAATATATTTGATACATGTGTCTCTATATAATAACCATTATATTGTTATATTATTTTTATATTATATTTATAAAAATATTCTATATAATGTTATAATTTAAACAAATTATAGAGGGATGGTTATATTTTTTCCCTTATGCTCCTCGAATTTGTGTCTTCCAAAGTGGGGAATTTAAGTGGGTTCAATAATATATATAATTATATTTTTTGTATTACCACAATTTATGATTTAAAATGATTAAAAATATAATTTTGTTTTAAAATGGATTTTCAAGTGATATTTTAGAAAATAAGTATGAAAATAAATTTTATTTCATGTTTTTTCATACTTTATATGATACAAATACTTCTTTGATTATGCAATTTTTTGATAAAAATATTGATTATTGAATATTGATAAATGTTATTTCGTGTGATTGTTTGAATATTTATTGTTATATTGATTATTGATCATGTTATTATTTGAAATTATTAAATAGTATATATATTTTGATTATTTATGGGGGATTTTTAGAAGTAATGTTTTGAGGTATTTTTTCGTGCCATAGTTAAGGGATTCTTAGGTAGTTATAGAAGACATGATATCATGGTTCTTACACCCATGTTTTGAGATGTGTTAGGTTTATAATTCATTGTTATTATTTATTTACATTAGAAAATGTATTTATTGTAAGGCTATGTTGTGGTCCAAGAAAAATAGGTTCACCATAGGAAAAACTATGTTTTGATATATCATGTTTTACAAAACTCATTTCCATTCACCCTCCCAAGGATATATCCCAAGGTTAGTTACCATTCTAGACATGTTTTAATTGAGTCTTTTTAACATTTTTGATATTATTTTGTTATATATTTCATTAAGTCATTTACATATCCATTTATTATACTTATTATAAAAGTATTGGATATTTTACTAGAATGTCAACTTATATTTTATTTTATATTCAGGTGAAATTAAATTAAATTTTTCTTACATTAAATTTAAAAATAATTCTAATAGTGTTTTCATATGAAAGATATTATGAAGATTATTGATGGTATCCTAATCACATTTTTCTTGACACACTACATATATTCATTGGGAGTGTATAGAAATTTAAATGAGATAAATCATTTGGTGGTGCATATTGATTCCATATTAACACTTTTTTGTGTGGTGATCGAGGGGTGACTGTGTGTCAAATGTATTTGGATCATTTGGGGATATTTTTTATCCCCTCAATGTTATTTTAAGGTTAGTTTTGAACAGGTAACTTCATCCTTTTATTTATTTGGGTACATATATTTATAATTCATTTTGTATCTCACTTTTTATTTTTGTTATTAGAAATTGATTGTGGTTTATCATCCTTCATTTATTTATGTTATTTTAGAAATTTTTTTAGTTTAAAATTTACAATTTTTTTAAAGAATAGAAACTTTTTTTGTGGTGGAGTAGGAACCTTCAGAGAAAACAAAAAATAAATTGAGGCTAAAAATAGATATAATTTAGAAGAAAAAAATTCCAAAATTAAAAATTCATAGGAAAAAATGAACATAATGACCAACATATTGAGACTAGGCCTACCAATGATACAAAACATGACAGATTTCTATGGTTCATGACACTTACCTATGATTCTGATTGAATTTGAAAATTTTTTCACCACTGTGACCATCTTGTATTAGAGCTTATGAGGCCATCATCAGTGAAAAATCTATTAGAAAACCCACATCGTCAATGTTGATGACCAAAACCCAGCTTCATTCCAAAGAAAATCATACAAAATAAATCATACATCCCACAATGATCAAACTGGGGAAAAAACCAAATAAATTGTCATCATCATAAAATAGTATCATAAGGAGTAAAAATTCCCAATATTCATGAAAACTCACAAAATAAATGCCATCAATATGGAATTGTCAATTTGAAAAAATTAAAAAAAAATCAGACAATAAAAATAAAAAATTCAAACAATCCCAAATGAAACAAATAAATGAATCATACATACATGCTCCACTATAAAATACCCCACATAAGAATGTGGTATCTTATAATCAATGAAAAAATGAAACACTACTTGTAGTTGGTTGCACTACAATTGAACCCTAAAAAGACCACTAAGGAAAACCCCTAATATTACCTATAATGGTGGTAACCACCAAATAAATTCCATCAAATAATGAATACCGACATGTAATTTAAGATTTATTATTCATGAGTGATAAAACAATAGGCAGTAAAGTGAAGCTCATGTGAGACATGAGATGAGAAGGCATTGGGAGAAGGTAACCAAAAATATCAAAGCAAAAAAAGTTTATAGAAACAATAACATAAAAGAGGAGAATAATATAATAAATTCATGTTTCTTAGGGGGAATTCCAGTCACCAAAAAGTGTGACAACATAATAAGTGTAGAATCTTAACCATGAGGAGGAAAGTTCATAAGAGAGAAATTAATGGAGAGCGATATAATTTTAAAATTTTTAGTAGTGTTTTTCTCAAACAAAAATTCATTACATTGGTGTAGAAGTCCAATATGTTAATACAATATATCTAATTTTTGGTTGGATTCTGTAAGAAAAATCATTTCATTTATTGGGTGATATTTTTATGAATTGTCATGTATGATTCCTAAACATTTCTTTATATACAATTTTGATCAAAAAAATTTAAGCCATATGGAAATATAAATATGGTAATGTGTAGAATTGAGCCTGGGCTAGTTCACCATTGATTCTTGATAAAAAATTAATGGATGATATAATTAACCCAATACATTATAAATATAATTAATAGAATATAAAATTTCATCACAAATCTAGGAATGACAATATTTCTCCCTTTATTTCATTATAAAAAAATTCAAATCAGAATTTTCCACATTTCTAATAGAAAAAAATTTATATTCTATATATTTTCTATAAAAAACTTGTGGTCTTAAATCTCCATGAAAAAAACAAATTTCTGATTAGGTTCTCCTTATTTTGAATTAGATACGAATTTCTAAATTTATAAAAAATTTACAGCATTATAAAAAAGTCATGTGGTTTTTAGTTTTAACCCCATGTGATTTCAATATATAATTATCCATTAAATAATACTCTATGTGATAACTTATGAAATATGTAACACTAAACTAAAATGAGATCTAAAATAATATAATAAAACTTTGGTGACTAAAAATATATTAGTCAATTATGATTCTTACAATGTTTTTTTTGACTGGTGAAATTTAATGATTAGAAAATAAGTAATTAATGTGATATGATTAAAATCATTGAGTATTCAAGCAGGTATTTTACCTTTAATTATTTTTTATGTGTTTTTTATTTTATAAAATTGATCAATTTTAATGAAATTCAATATAAGTTCATATAAATTAACCCTTAATTAATTATAAATCGATATAAAATAAGATCACAATCCATTGAATATTAAAAATGTAATTTTTCTATAAAATAAGAATTCTTGATAATTCATATTTTTATTTAAAAGATTTATTTATAAATTTAAAAATTAAATTTTGTGAAATTGTAAATATTTTTTTTCATTATATTCGAATTGTATTTGAATGGAATTTTGATATTTGTCTAAAAATGTCGATTTTTGGAAAAATATTAAAAAATTATGATATTTCAAATATAATTCCATTTTTGGTGTTATCATGGTATAAAAATGGCTTTAATTTTTATTTTAAAATTTTATTTATTTAATATTTATAAATAATGTAATATAATTTTAATGCCTTAGTTCTGGAACCACTGAACTAGTTCAATATGTTAGTGAACCAAATGGCCTTATGGACATCTCCCAATATGATAGAGGATGAGGTCGAATAGCACAGGTCAATAGGGGTATGGTTGGGATACTATACCAATATATTAGAGTCATAAAATCTGTAAAAAATAATATTTATATTATAAACAAGATCAATTTCCATTATAGAAAAAGAATTTAATGTGCAAATAAATAACCAAGATATCAATTTATACAAAATAAGGAATTAAATACAATCCATACCTGATCCCACTGTGTGTGGATCACATAGAATGAGTAATTAAAGAAAAAAAAACTAAACTAATCTCCTACATAAACTACTCTCGAGTCCTACCCAATCCCATCTTCCACACTCTATATAAGACAAACCAGATAGATTCATTCAATAACTATGGATGCATTCACATACCAAATTTGGGGAAAATATAGTCTTCTACTCAAGTAAACACATTCAACGGTGGCATAATCAATGTGTGAGTATAACTCTTTAGGACACCACCAATGGTTTCCTTATAATATAAAGTATATATAGAAAGATCATACAGAGTAGAAAATCATAATTAAATTCCACATAATCAAATAAATAAAAATAACCTCTAATTTTTTTCTTCTAGGGTGATGCTTGTGGTCAAACCTACTTTCTTTGGATTGTTCTAGATATCTCAAAATAAGGTTATATGTCTCATAATCTCAGGACAGTTCTACGGTGCATAACCAATGAAACTGTAACCATAATATATATGGGAATACCTAGTATATGAAATGGAATAATTTGTTCTTATTTATACCAACAAAAAAACCATACTCATAAAAGCACATGGGAATCCTTGGGGGAACGACTTTGCATTCCCATTTAGCCAAGCCACCTAGAATCCATGGAAACCACCCATTGAATCATTGTCTATAAAATTTAGGTGAATCCAAGGGTTCCAACCTTGTAAATATCTATAATTAATATAGATAACTATGATTACATGTCATTCAGAGTCTCATGTCTTAACCAGAGTCTAGGTCAATAATCTTTGATATTCCATCTCATACCATCATGAATAATTTCAGGAGCTTATCCAACAATATTCACAAGGGTACCCTAAGAGAATCAACCACATTATTATATAGAATTAAATACATAAGAAATAACCTAAATCATATGGGGATTCACCCAGAGGCATTCATATTGAAGTATCATAGAGTAATACTTGGAATCACATTGGATTTTTTTAGATGTGGATATCCTTGGATCCAATGAGGGTCCAGCCCATGGAATCCAAGAGAGTCCTCTAATTGTATCAACACTCAACTAAAGAATTCCCCCAATTTCATATCTGAAACTAAATATAATGGTTGAATCCCATGCCATTCCATAAATAATGACCATTTCTAGATTATTATTTTTACCATATACTTTTTTAACCAATAATACTTTTTTCATTCAGAAACATCATTATTTTTTCCCATTCCATTATGTTATTTTACTTGTCATCACATAAGATCCTCATCTATTTAACTAAGTAAAGATTAAATATGATTTCATTTCCAATATATATGGGAATAAAACTTTTAGATTTTTTAAAGATGTTATATCTATCTAACACCATCATTTATTATAACATGACAATTCAGATGTTAACAATTCTCTTTATAACATTTGGTTCCCATTTCAGAACCATGGGTTATCACATAATCAAAATTAAGGTAATTCAATAAAAAATAATAATTTTCACCAAAAAATAATTTAAATCATAAAACCCCATTTCAAGATATCATTTTTTATTCCCTCAGATTCATATCAAGAGTCCAATATATTTTACAATTCATCCCAAAAAAACCAATAGATACAGTTTTATGGCCAACCTATTATTGACTTACCAATTATTGTGAAATTACACTTCACAACCCCCAACCCCAAATGAAACTTTTTTTTATAATTTTAGATTATATATCCATTTCTTACCCAAATTCCATTTACAATTATAACCAAATCAAGACCATTCCTCACATGAAGACTATTTTTAAAGGGTTTAAGGCATAAATTTATGGTTATTCAACTAAGATAAACTCAATTTAAAAAAATTAATATAACAAAATTTGTGGAATAATATAGAAATCTGGTACATATCTTAAATATTCTAATTACATGAAAATATTAAGTGTTATGTGTTAATGATTCTTACCCCATGCATAGATAAGCCCACCGACCTAATATTATTAGTAAGTTTATCATAAAACTGGAGAAATCAAAAAAAAATAAAGAGTCGCCCTAAAAATAGGTCATATTATCCAAACATGTAAGAATTCCATATGTATGTAAAGTAAAAAAACTAAATAGATGAAAGGGAGGGGTGTTATCTCCAAGGTCTCTCTAATTCAATGAACTTTGATTGGAATGGGTTTGGGAAAAAAGATATCCAATGGGAAGGAGAGAGGGGAGGTAGGGTTGAGTATTAAATGTTCTGGCTAAAGGGAAGGAGAAAATAGGATTAAAATCTTAAATGGTAAGATGTGAAACTCTTAATTTTACAATTTTTAAAGCATCACATGGTTATCCCCCATGGTTAGATAAACCATGATGACCTCACTATATGGGACACTCCATTCTCTAGGTATATGAACCATAATTTTACAAACTATTAAGAAACTGTTTGAATTGGATCTGAAATATTCCATAGAGTCCTTAGTGATTTTTTTAAATCCACTCTCTTAGTTTAAATAGACCATTTTTCTATAAAAACCAAGATTAATGGTTTGGGTGTGTTGTTAGCACCAACCAAGCACTGACCGTGAACCCCAGGCTACTACCCCCAAATATTAATTTCAAAACCTCAAAGCTCTTCATACTTAACTGAGAACCCTAGATGCCACTCAGGCCAGAGAAAACATCCAAAAAACACCATTAAGAAGGTGAAACTATTTAATTATTTATCAAATACTTGGTTTTATATATGGTTCAACAACTAAATTAAAGTTCAAATTTCTCCTAGAAATTTCAACTATTGGTATAAAATTTATATTACAAACTCCTCACCATAGCACCTATCATCCTAGATAAGTCCTAGTATCCATTAGTTTTCATACCTTACATATATTATTTGTGATATATAGATTCCTAATGACCATGTTCCACTCTATAATTCCAAAAAAATTTCCATAGAGTTGGCTCGAAAGCCTAATGCTTTTCATATCAAAACAAGATCCAATGCAACCATTTAAATATCAAAATACTAAGATAGAGATCATTGGAACTCTTTTAAATTAAAAATCTCCATGTTTCCATTAAATTAAACATCAATCATATGGTTCTACCCAAAATATGACTTAGCCTATAGAAGAATATTCCAATGCACAGATCGTTCCATGAACAAAGTTGTTTTACCCAAAACCTGTTTTCAGTGGCCCACCAACCTGCTCGACATGGTTACCAACACATTGTAACTCCATACACAGAAAATATCCAGTCAATTCTGGTGAAAACTCTTATTTACCAACTCATAAACCATAATGGATGTTCCTGCGCTATCTAAAAACAACTCAAACATTCTGACCATTCACAAAAAATTCCCAAATAACTCCAAAAATTCCATTTCACCTCAAATTCGACATGTTAGATGCATTTCTCAACTCATCTGATCCATACACAGACAAAACAAAAGTTAGACATTCTCTGACCAACCGTCAATAATAATTCATGTTTTCCACTATTGACATTCCATTAGACAACTAAACCATGATACCTTGATCACTTGAGGATTCCCCTTCTTATCTAAAGACTAATAAGGTCTAACCCTAACCCAATGATGCCATTCCATGGTAAAAACATAAACCACGTAAATTATCTTCTATAGTATCAACAGATATCCAATATTACAATGAATCAAACCATTATTGGTTCACACAATTGCATCATGAGCCCAAAATATCAACTTATAATCTGACCATCACCACAATGAAACAACATCTATCATTCCAAAATTAATCCAGATTGCATCGAATGCACATTCGCACAGACATCCAGTTTTGCCATGGATTTATAAATAATGACTTACACGCTAATAAAATTTGAATAACATTATTTACATGTACCTATTTGAATTATTATCTCCTTAATTAGACTGACCTTACCATCATTCCATAGAGCCAACGCCCTAATCTTTGTTTCTCACATCACATTAGTCATTGAAAATAATTATCTAATGTGGTCAACCAAACTCATACCTAAGATATAATACAAAAATCAACATCATCTATTCCTTACTCATAGAACAAAGTACATGGTACTTAAAAAATAATCTAATGTGAGGGTTATACCCCCCCCCCCAAATAGATTATGTTTGCCTCACCACCGTATATATTCCCTTACACTACTACAAGAGAACTGACCACAATGGATCATTACATTAGTGCATTTTTTTTCACTCCCCCTAATCCATGCACACAATCCAATCATAAACTAACTAGGATTGATATATTGGACTGATCATATGATAAAACTTTGATCCAAACTGCGCTACCCCTCACAACTGGGTGTTTTCTCCTTTTTTCAACCAATCCTAAAGAATTCAATCTATAACTTTTCTTCAAGGTAATTATCCCTTGACCCACACATGGCCTCTATACAACCTCAAAAGTGGTATGAAATATGATTACTAATGTGAAATTCCTTGATCCCTTGAAATAAAATTAGTGCACTCAAACACCATCAGGTATTGTGGTATGAATTAGTATCTCATGGGTTATTTCCTTTCCAAAACTAGCCTCACATGACAAAACCACTGACTAAGGTCACAGAAAATCCAACCTTACTTATCTTGGTTTTTTAGTACTCTTAAAAATATGGCCCCCCAATTATCCATTGTCTGAACAGATGACCACCCTCCAAACAAAACATTCTAAAAACTATAGGATTCTATACCCACTCTCACCAAGTGGATGAAAGTGTACTCTGAACTCAATACGACCAGTCACTTAAATTTTCCTTCCCTAACACCCAACACTGATACTGCGCATCGGTACCCCATGTTCTTTCACATTTAAAACCATCCAAGGCTTCGTACATCCTATACCATACACCCATTCAAGCATCACATGCACTAAAAATCCTCTAAAATAACATATTTATTACATATAATCAATGAGTGATAATTGTCATACTTACCAATCTCAAGGATGGTATGAATTTCCATTCAACTAAAACATGTTCTAAAAAATGACTCATTATCCCATGGGACAAGTGTCATTAATCCTAGGTTCACATACCTAAGTAAGTAATATATAATATGCCTTTAATGCCTCCTTAACCAATCGAATGAATTCTAGATTCCCTCATAGAATAACCCTGATATCTATCATGTTTCAAGGATATATGTCGGACCACTGATCACCCTTTTCATAATTTTCGAAGACCAAACCACTTAACTATATGGGGACCATGTACCCAAAAAACATATGTAACTTATAGGGTGAGGAATTTAAATGGTTTTTCACATTCATAAGAAAATTTTATAGAGTTACCTTTGATAATGAGTGATCAACCACAACTACAAAACAATTTAAAAAAACCAAACATTCGCCAAACACACACAACCAGCATCTATCCCAACCTCATAACACTATGGTTGTAAGGACCTGACCTTAATAATTTCATATTCTATGATATTGGAGCTAAAAATCACATTCATATAATCTCATTGGTGTTTTCAATTTTGGATTTTTGAGAATTATGAAAAACTATTACATATTAAACCAATACATTAAATGTGAACACTTATACTCAGTTTCCATTTTTCTCACAAAAAAGCAATTATAAATAAAACATTAAATCTTTTCAATAAAAATCATCATAAAATTCATCTTAACCTCATTCTTGTTTCAAATCTTCCATAAACCATATTATTTTTTTAAAATGGGGGATGAACATAAAATATCAATAAATGAATTAATATTAATTAAAGAAAGGTTTAGTCTATGAGATCTTCAATATTTTTTTCATTTTTAAAAAATAAACATTGGGTTGAAAATAAACCCTTTTTTATACTCACGAAATCAACTTCTCTACCCAAAATAATTTATACAAAATTTTATTAAAAATATTTTATGTTAAAATAAAATTATTAATATTTTTCTGAAATACTCAAAAACAAATTAGTACTTTTTCAAAAAGTTTTACTTTTCACTCATAAAATGGGTTTTTAATCTTTATTATAAATGGATTAACCATCACAATTACATTGATCTTAACCATCACTATTAAATTTAGATTAATCATAATAGATAATCAGGATATACATTCCCAATTATCTTATGAACATTTCATTTGATTAAAAACCATAGATACACATGGATTAACCATCATAATTAATCTTAGAATAACATTTACGATCTACTTCCAAACATTACCTAATGCATTGGAGAGCTATAATGGGGATCTCCCCTTGGCTAAGTTCTATCAGACTCACCCATGATATTTAATTGGTCTATACCCTTAATAAATAATTTCATAGAACCATATAATGAATAAAACCCTTGATACATCTTTTAAACTCATGTGAAAAACACTTTCAAATATCAAAATACATTTTCTCAAAAAAACATTTAAAATATAATAATTGTGCACATAATAAAGAAAACATTTTATTTGAAAATACCCTTGAAAAAATAAAAAGTAAACATCAAATACATGAGGTTTCATAATGGTTTGAAATTAATTTCATTCTATATATGTTAAATAAACATTTTTTTGACTTGGGTAAAAATAGTAAAATGGGGTACTTTTTATAGAGGATTTAAATGAATGTCCCTCTACTCAAGTATAATTCATCAGGTATGTGATGTATCATCATAAATAAGTAAACTTAAGAAATTTTTTAAATTCATTAATAACAATTTTAAAGTTAATTTTTCCATTTATATAACTTATTACCATGATATATAAAATTACTTTTATTATTTATGTTCATGTTAGATGTTTTGATGATATTTGGTTAGTATAACTTTAGAATGACTTTGGTATACTAAATATGGTCCAAGTGGTCACTATTACATCATCCCAAGAAAAATAATAATGGAATAATTATCATATTTATAATTAAATTATAATTTTTAATCCATATATTAAATATGTTAATTAAAAATTAACTATGTAAAATCATAGAGACGACAGACCGTATGCACACACGAGTAACATTTCCATTTTTCAATGATAATTAATGAATGGGGGAAATTATTATTATTTCTTTATATAATGATAATAATATAAAATATGAAATATTGGTATATTAAATATACTTATATATATTTTATATGTGATGTGGAGATGAGAAATTAATTTCATCACTTCATGAAGGTGGTAATCTACATGTATGTACAAACATCATTACCATTTTTCTTTTCATGGAAAAGTAAGAACTAAATGAAATATTATAATTTCATAATGATAAATATTTCATGAAAATAATATATAAACACTAAAAATTTTATTATAACCAATATTTAGATACGATTATGGAAAAAAAGTACATCAGTTCGCGAGGAGGTAGTCTACCATTCACACGAACGATGAATTATTTTCCCATTAGATGTAAGTGCACATAGATATAGGTCATGACACTAATATAATAACACCTCAGTATTTTATGGATACTATAGTTATTATTTTATCATGTTTTTGGAAGTATTTATATATGTGGAATAATATAAAACATAGAAACGATTGATTAAAAATGATATATCTTTTTCATACAATCTCAATTGCTTAACACACAAAGACCACAAAGGGTTGTATTATGTCAAAAATTAAAATACATTATGAAAATAGGGAGGCCTTCCAGGATAGAATTTTGGGTAATATATTTTTGAAAAAAATGGTTATTATGTTTGAATACATGATAATAAGAGGTTCCCTGTTATAAGAGAGGGAAGGGGAATTCTTTGAATTTCTCAGAATAAGAAATTAATTTCAAATAATGTCTCGTAAAAAATGGAACCAAAATTATTAATTTATAATATAACATGTGAATTGGTATATATAAAATCATCCAAAAATTTAGATAATTTTTTTCTATATTTCTACTATTATCTTTTGGGGTTTAACCCTTATTTAACCCCTATAACTCTTACCATGTCCACATGATTTTTTACACTTTATGGGTTAATATAGTTAATATAAAATGAAATAGTATATTGAATTGAAAATGGATTATATTTGAAAAATTATCCCAATAAATGTACCAAATTTAATATTGTATGAATTTTATATCATTTAATAAAATTTTATATTTTTTAAAATATCAATAATGTCCATTTTTGGAACTATTCATTACATTGACTTTAATAACATCAAGATAACACTTATAATTAGAAAAAAATTGTTTTAATATTTCCATAACATGTCAAGGTAAAATTTCATGTTTTTATAACATTAAGTATCCCAAATTTTATTTATTTTAATAATATTTAATATCAATTACTTGAGATTTCCATTAATTAAATGAATAATTCATACATATAGTGCATGAATTTAATAAAATTACTTCTTTACTAAAAATTAAAAATAAATTACCATCATGATAATATATATATATATATATATATTATATTTAATGATACTATTTATAGGAAAACATATCCTCTATATAACTCTTTATTAAAAATATAATACTTATTAAAAATAGTAGTGTGACATGTTTTCCCCAAGGGTGTAGCCTAGTGGTTTCATATATGTGGGTTTCAAGGGAGGACTCAGGATTGTGTCTCCCTTAGTACTTTTAGGCATGGTATTACTCTTCTTTTATATGTAATCCCCCTCCCTGAACTATTATAATTGTGTGACATGTTGTAATTTTCTTCAAATAAAATAATATAAAGGTCATAAAATTACACATTTTACCCAAAAGGGTTATAAATTGGAATATTGGAAGATTATGGTATATAGATGATCATCCCATAAGATTTAGGTTAGTGTTTGGATCATTTTATGGTTATTATCATTTTATTTTTTACCAAAATTATTTGATGTAACCTTTTCCATGGTAACAAAAATAAATAATGTAATTATTCATATTTGACCAAAATTATAAAGGAAATATTTACAAAATATGGACCAAATGATAAAAAATACATAATCTATTTTTCAAAATACTAAATATAGATGTTTTAAATTTTAATTTAAAATTAAATTTGTAAAACATAATGAGATAATTTTTTTCATAAAAATGTTGTTTTTAAATATAAAATGTTTTTATAATTAATTCAAGTATATAATTCACTTCAAAAACTGGATTTAGATTATTTTAATTCCAAATAAATTATTGTAAATTTAATCAATAATACAATACACAGTTTTACCATGTAAATACATTAAAATAAAATACCATTTTCAATAAAAAAAACATTATGTTTCACCATTCCTTAAAAAATTAATATTTTTATATAGTTATCCAAAAATATTCCTAAGATAATTATTAAATGCTATATTAAAATGTGAGATTCATTTTTTAAAACATATTTTTTGAAATTTCAATAAATTAATTGTAATAATTTCCCATAAAAAGATATAAAATACAATTTTGATGAAAACCTATTTTTTTGAAGAATAAAATGAATTTGCTAAAAACATTTTACTTATTTAAAAATAATTAATTAATTCATTAGAAATGATTAGCTCCATTATATATTTTATAAAGCGGTTGATACTATTCATTCATTTTATTTTAATGGTTATGTTATAACTATAACATTTATATAGTAGTATTTATTTTTTATTTTATGATTAGTGATGTGTAACTTATATTCTATCAAACATAGAATTTTTTTTAAAATCTATGTCTGTTACATTATCCTTATTTTTGAAATTGATTCCTTGCTATTTGAACATGGGATCAAGACTAAGGGTTTGAAATTTCATAAATATCTTTATTGAAAACCCCCATTGTAAAAAAGAACCAACAAATCTTCTTTTAGAATAGACAGAAAGGATAGTGTTAAGGTCACAAGAGATAACACAAATAGGGTTTCCATTTAGAAAAATATTAACATGGAATAGAAAATCTAACACCCCTATACAAGTGTAGAGTGATAGATATCATGGTTATTTGATTTTTAACCATAAAAGACTATAAATATCTGATGGTTTAAAATGTCACTGGTTACTTTGTAAGAAAAATAAATGAATAACATTTTTCTTCAAAATCATTTTCTAGAATTTGTAAAATTATTTTTCTACATATACTAAGAACATTAGAAAATATAAATATATAATGATTATAATTTCATCACTTAATCAATTTACACAATATTATCATATTTTTATCTAAATTTTGAGTCTTCAAGATGATTTTTTCAATCTTGAAGAACTAAATTCATCTTCAACATATAAAAAAACAAAATAAGAATAACTATATATTTATATTGTTTTTTTACATTAACCAAAACCAAAATGGTCAGAAAAGGATAATATAATTCTTCAAAATTACTAACCTTTATATATTGAAAAACAGCATCAATTCCACAAATTTAAAATTTATACATAAATTTCAACATAGATTATTCAAAAAATAAATTTTATTAAAATTCCTAAAAAATATTCTAAAATAATTTTGAAACCCAAAAATCCAATGGATTTGATCACATAGTCTTCTAAGATAAATTTAATATTTATCTTCCATAATAATATCAATCACACTAAATATATCATACCAAAAATGTAATTTCCTAAATCCTATAATATCAAAGATGTGATAACCATTTCCATAAATAACAGGAATCCACATAAATCCACAATAAAATCATATATTCTTCCTAAATATAATTTATCCTTTATTTCTAAAATAAAGTACCACATTATTATTTTTACCTTAATCATATAGGGTTCCCCAATTAGTGAACATATTTTGATCTAACAATTGTGACTTAACACGTAATCAATATCCAATCCAATGGTTATCTCTATGATAAAACATATGTTCCCAAAATAAACAAAACCATTATTTATCATATAGTTTTAAAAATAAAATAAATTTCATATTAACTAGGCCATCACATAAGCCATTTGTAAGAAATTCACCCTTATCACCCTTTGGTTTTGGTTTCAATCCATATGGCCTTATTGGGAGTGAAAATGTTATGACCCAACATACTATGTTCTGAGCCATGACTACCCCAAGAATTCATCCACTATGCTAGGGGATGGTGACCAGATCCAAATAGGTATATCACACCCATAGGACTCATTATCATATGGTACATGTATACAAGCATCCACATACGTCTCTAGTAAATAGTGAGAAAAGAAAAATAAGGAATAAAAAATTCATGCGAACATATATCCCACAATTAGAGTACAAAAAAGTACTAAATGTGTAAAAAGGGAAAAATTAAAGCCCACAAAAAACTACAAAAGAGTCTGACCTACTCAGAAGGGTGATACTGCTGTCAAAAATGACCACTAGAATAAGCCTCAGTCAGTTCCCGATGTACACCTTGGTCTTTCTAACCCACTATGCTCCTGCTGCTCTAGGTCCTCCTCGAAATCTTCCCATAGGTCTGTTGTCTACATAAAACAAGACTTCTGTGGGTAAATCCTGTGAATTTTTGTGTATAAAAAATACCCATTAGGTTCCCCAAAACCCAAAATAAAATGCATAATCTCAATGGAAATAGTTATATTGACCCTAACCAGATGTAACCCAATGATAGAGAAGAAAGTACATCTCAACCATCATAAGAAATTTCTAAATAGTCACCTCATCTACATATGGTGTGTCAAAAGAATATGTGACATCATTGGAAGGAATTCCAAAATCACCTACATATAATATTCTCAAACACAAAATCTCATGATGTCCTAACCTCATTTCTATCCACAAGATTCTACTCGAGGCTCAAATAAAATGCACAACCTAGAACACACACAGTATAAGCCCTATCATCACTGAAGACACTCGTGTAGGGGATACACTCCATCTGTAAAAAATCTATTGGTCCAACTATAGTGGCCAACACTAGAGGTCCTCTCACCACTAACTTTCACCTAGTGTAAGATCACAGAAACCCAAGAATAGTGGACCTACCCTCTCCACTATAAGAAAATGGAATAGCACTGCTCTAGATTATGTACCACATGCATCATCTTTAACGATAGGGTAAGGAGAGACACAAACCTCCTCACTGACCCACTATTGAGGGAGTACTATCTTTTACCCATCCCATGAATCCTCTGTAGTACCCATAGGAAGAGTCCCTCACCTCACCACATCAATGGGGAAATTACTCCTAACTAGGTATCTAGCATAAAATGTGGAGGGGACCACTGCTCACAACTATTCTCTATAGAAAAGGGAGCTGCAGCTATAGTGATAGACCCACTCCCTCCCGTTACTGAAAGATGGGATATTATCATTACATAGATAGGGGACCTACACCATGTGTGTTGGAAAGTTCTGTATCTACCTTTATGATCATAATGGGGGACCCATACCCTGACGCGGTAAGGGATTACTATCCATGGAATAGAGGACCCACACAATAGTACAATATTGGAGAATCTAATATTCTAGAACATCATGTATCTATGAACCACACCATGGAATGGTAGGGGAGTACCAACTCCATGGATATAGGACCCACACTATGGAACCAAAAGGGCTTATCGACTCTACTTGATAAACGAGTATTGAGGTCCTGCATCACGGTACTTCAGGGGAGATACGTGTCCATCTACACAAATGATATGGAGGTTGCACACCCTGGTATGATAGAGGAGTACAGAACCTAGGGGAACTACTCCATGGCTAGAAGACATGTGTCCATTGTGGGGGAGTTTTGTGTTTATAGATCAGACACGTGAGGGAAAACCTCACCCTAGTACGATAGAGGATTACCGGTTCCAATGTGTCATTAGAAAACTAATATAACCTCTATCATTGGATGCATACCAATGGAAGGAGTTTCACAATCATCATACCTCACATCAAAACACTTCCACTGGTAGGGTACTCATGCCCGGATACCATGGGCGCATCTCTCTATAGGTATAAAGTGTCTATGAGGACCCACATCTAGGGGCAACACAAAAGGATAGCAACCCCAACATATATCTTGTTATATACAAAAATCACTACCCATCACTAATCACCACTAATGTAGGTTCATGATTTAATCACACCCTTTCATCAATCCGAAGAAACCATAAATGATTACATCATGTTCTATTGTTAAAAATACTATAGATATGCTACTCATAATCCTAAATCCACCTCCCAAGGAGGAGATACTCTTAGAATATGTTCTCAAGAATATTATATGACAAGTAATGGGGTACACATTAAATTTGAACCCATATGAACACCTAGATGTTTCCTATACAACATGTCTTGGTTGGACATGTGAACATACATGGAGTGTACATGGTGAACATGATGTCTATTTCCTCACCCCATGCCCATGGATGTGTCCTTCCCTACATGGATCATCCATCCATGTCATTAACACGACTTGTAACCCTGGTACCTAATGTGTTTGGGTTATCCATACTATTGGACATGTACTCATCCCATGCCCATGTACGACACCCTGGGTTTTTATCTCAATCTATATACTTTCACACAATCATGTACCTTGAAACAAATTGTTTAACCATGTTGCTCGACAACACAAACATGTCTCACTACATGGTGCGTACCCTTGGTACATATCATGTATTCACCAAAGTTCAGGTTCCCAAATCATAAATAACACATGATATGTCCTCCAGTACTATACACCATGTTATTAGGAATTCCAATGAGTAATTCCTGGCGAGATGCTTTAAACTCCTTGGTTTCTACTATAATTCATTGATCTTGTTCTAGGGATCAATAGAAGTTATCTAAGGTCTCTAAATCCATAAAAATGAATCAAATATGGTATTGATATGTAAAACAAAAATCCCCCTACCTCATGATGGAGCCTTGAAAACTCAAGTTGAAAGAGATGCTCGAAACATATTGCACCATGATCTGGTGAAAATCAACATAAAAGATGGGAATTGAAAAAATCTCCTCACCTTGGTTCAACCTCAGGTCATCCATCATGCAAGGTGGATCCTCTCCTACTCTATGGTGAAAATCACCTAGGGGGGAAGTTTATTGTTTTAATTTTTATTAAATCACTAAACTCTATTTTACATATAAGGGATCCAATCCACATGGAGTGACCCTTTGCTTGTTTTCAAAGACATAGGTACTCAGAGAAGGCTCAAATGAAGTCTGGATGAGTTTGGTCATGAGAATCTAGAATTGAGGGGCTATATGACGTGACCAAGGGGGAAACTACATGTATCATTTGGGTTTTAAAAAAATAAAACAAAGTGATGAGGTGACGTGTCTTTCATCGTAAGCCTCCTCAAGGTCGTATACATCATGACAAGGAGGTACACATCGTGAACTTCCCCACCATTGTGTATTTTAAAGACACCTAACCACTTGGGTTTTCCAAACCCTACAGCTTGAGCGCACCCCCTCTCTACCCAGATGACCTGGAGTCTCTCTCTTCAATGTTTGGGGATTCCTTCATCCTAGATTGGTTCCCCGCTAACTTTCTATGATATGTCTTCAATTCGAGGTAAGATCTACCTCCATTCATTAGTTTTATTCGATCCATCTTCTCTAATTTATCCTTACCATGTTATGGAGTTTGATCTCCATGTTTAAAAAGGAGTTTCTTTTCATTGTTGTTGATTTGGTTGTGCTGTGAAATCCTTGGATGTATGCAGTTGTTGTGGGGAAGATGATCACGATTCACTCCATTGATCATTTCTTGAGAGAAGAATGCCAAAAACCTTTTGAGGTAGGAGATTTTTTGTTTCTATAGTTATTTAAATTAAATCGTATAGTTAGAATGATTTATCCTTTGGATCAAAATGGAATTGAATGAATTAAATATTTGAACTGAATAAAAATAATTGGGTTGATTGCATGTTTTTTCTTGGCACCATGATAATTTTCTCCTCTTGATTTGAGAGTGTGATATCGACACATTTCTTGTTAGAATGTTGTTCTTGATGAAATTGGTAAATAATGTAAAGCCATAATTAATTGATAATTAAATAGATAAATAAAAATATTCATGTAAATGAATCTGGTTGTTTTTGTTGTAATTTGATGTTAATCAAACTGATGCTGATGTGCATGTTTAATTAAGATGGTTGTTAAACCCGAGGAATGTTGGGTCTTGTTATTTAAAGGCATGTCTATGTTATTGTTTAATTAATTTTTGGTAGTTATGATAGATTGTTGTTTAGGATTCCCATATTTCAAACATACTAATAATGAATCATTTAATTCAATATGGATTAATGAACCCATATTTTTATAAATGATAACACCTTATAGGGTTCCGAGTTACCCTTTTTCTTGAAAGGACGAGTGCCTTCTACTTTGGAGCCTTGAGAACTCGTCGTGTGTGAAGGATAAATGCATTGTTTAAGGTCCAATAGCCTAGTCAGTATGATGTTTTATTCCTACTACTTATGTTGTGATTAGAGCCTTTGTGGATGTTGTGATATGTGGCGGAAGAGACCCCCATTGGTTGTGGAAATGGTTGATGCCTAGAGTGGGAAGATGCATTGTTTTATGCATGTGGGTGATGGGGAGGACACCATACATGATGAAATGGTTTGCATATGAATTTTGGATTCTTACTGAATCTTGTTGGTTTTTTATGTTCTTTACATTCCCCGCTGCTCAAGGTAGCTGGTTTTCTAAACTTTTTACAAAAAGAGGTGAATACACACGATGTATTCCATGTGATTTCCATGTTTATCTTCTTGAGGGGGTGGATCTACACTCTTGCGTATATGTGGACAGGAATTCATGGGTAGTTCACCTACTCACCAAGTTAACCCCCTTTTGTTTAGTAGCATAGAAGGTTTTATAGAATGTCTGGTAATATAGGAATGTAATAATTCTCTTAATAAATAATTGAATAAATGATGTTAACCCATGTGGCTGGATCTTGGTGGAATGTAGGCTGAGGTTTCAATTTAATGGAACTATGGATGTTGGTTGGAATAATAATGGAATGAAATACGGAATTGATAATGGATCATTAATGTTTATGGAACTAGATAATGTAATGTTCAGCTGATAAAAATTTAAGTAATATAACAAATATCTTTAAATGGTTCTGTTCTTATAGGGTACCTAGTCTTAGCAGTGGCAGTTGAGATTCTGAGAGATGTTAGATATAGTTCAGTCAGAGACTAGGTTATGCCCATAATATGGTTGTGAGCTGTAGTGTATTTTGTACATTTTGTGTTTTTGTATACTACTCCACCACATCAGTTAGGGAATTTGACACCCTAGGGATTCTATGCGCTGGGGGTGTTTTCCCTAATATTCAAGTGGGCGGATGGATGTCTAACTACCCCCTTTGGCTCTGCTCTCTTCTCTTGGTAGTTACAAGTGCTGGTAGGCACAACGATTTGTTTTCCCACATATGTTTGTAGTGGGCTATAATAGCTTGTGGTTATTCAAACACATATATTCTTCATATAGTTTCATATGGACTACTATAGGTGTTACGTGTGTAGGTTGTGAGGGCTTGAGGATCCTTACTCAGTGTATGATCAATAATTTCTGGAGGGTTTATGATCGATGTATGATACATGTTATATGAGCGGTAGTGGCTCCCAGTAACTACATGGTTACATTGGTTAGGAGGATGTGGTGGTTGTGCTGCATGAGGTGAATATTGTGGTTCTTCACCTTGGTGACTGCGAAAAAGGATTTTTTGAGAGAGATGCTTAGGACGTGCGTTGTTGGGGAAAAGAAAAAAACCAATGGGGAAGTATGAGCATGGTACCCTCGATCTTCTTTATTACATTATATACTCTTTTATTCAATACCTGGTGAGAGTATCCATGGTGAGGCTTGGAAGATAGTATACATGTTTAGCTGATGAGTTAGTCTCACTTGTTGTTCACTGTGCTTTAGCATGATTTATTTACTTTTTCACAAGAAGCTCCAAGGACGATCCTTTTGAGTATAAGGTTATTCTCACCCTTTGTGTATATAAATTTTTTTCAGGTCACTTGGATTAGGTTGGAGATAATCCTGGATTCTCCTAGACTACCGTTACTGGATCTGTTCGGGCTTTGTGGTCGCTACTATTTTTACTTTATTTTGGAACTTTCATCTTTCACTTGTAGTTGTAGTATTTTTTTCATGACATTAGTTATGTTTACTTGGGATTTATTTTCTACTATAGTGTGATTTGGAGTTGGTTGGGTGTCTGAATTATCTATCTCTTTCTCAGGAGTTTTCTTAGAGGGTAATGCCTCTCATTTGTGGGATTACTATACCCTCAATGGTAGTTGGCAACCCGGGGCCTAATAAGGGTGGGACTTAGGGGTCACTACCTCCCTTCTCACATTTATATAATAGGAGGGGTAAACATTTTTGGGGGAATGTGAAAATGTGGTATCAGAGATCTAGTGGAGGGATAGGATGAAGTTTGGTGTCATGCATAGGTGAGGTTTTTGTGGTTGGTTGGAAAACTATGTCAGTTATGTTTAGCAAGTGTTGTAAACGCTAGAGACCAACTGAGACATAAGAAGTCCCCCTATGATCTAATGCATGTAAATTTATGTTTATGGTGGCTACTAAATGAGGTGATAATAGTTACATGGTAGAGACCTAAGAGAGGATCTTGCATCATTATTATTTGTGGATGTGTTTGAATTTGTAAACCTTAGGATGGGTTAACCTAAAATGAATAAATTAAAACAATTAATTAATTAATGTAGAGTCATTAATATTCCATTATGATGTTCCAGTAGAGTGTCATAGGGTAGAGGTTGATGATGATGACACTTCTAGGAGGACACTTCGAGAGTTTCAGCACTAGAGTCTGCAGAAGTATGAGGGATCCATTTCAATTACAGTCATAGAATAATGGTTAGAGGAAGTTGAGATAGCCTTCAGTTTGATCCTTGCTCAGAAAAAGAACTGTGTGCCTCTGGTTGTGACTATGCTACATAGGGTAGCAAGGTAGTGCTGGTTCTTGTTCCTCAGGGATCGTGGGGAGTTGACGATCTCGTGGGAGGTGTTATGAGACAAGTTTAGAGTTAAGTTTACTTCATAGGCTACAACGGCATCTAGTCTCTAAGATCTACATACCCTTCAACCTGGGATCATCTATGTGTGAGATTTTGGAATCCATTTTAGGAGCCTTTTATGATTTTCTTAGGACATTTTTCCAGATGAGGATGCGAGGGCAAGGCACTTTGAGGAGGCTTTACGTCCAGCGATCCAGCACCAGACTACCCCTTTTATGCTGAATACATATATTGAGGTGTTGTAAAGGGATAAGGTCATCAAGTGGAGTTATCTAGAACTATATATTCATAAGAGGGGAGTTATCAGAATTACTCATGAAGAAGATATGTGGTTCGAGGTTCTTGGTTTTCAGGGAAGAGGATGTTTTGTTCAGCTGAGGGTGGGTCCTAGCCCTCAGCATCCCATTTCTCCAGGGGCGGCATCTCTCAGGCCTATTCCAAGGGATCATGCTCTTGTTTTCATTGTGGGGTCCAAGGTCATCAGCAGTGAGTGTTCTTAACTTTTCATAGCAGTTATCATGCACCAGGTGTTCCGCTCCAGGTTCCTCCATTGAGGCAATTCTAGCTGAGGCAGTAGCAGTTTGTTGCACCAGCTTTAGATCTATTGAGATCAAATGAGTAAATCAAATGACATCCCCATGATGGTACCCATCCTCATAGAAAAAAGCATGGATGTGGTAGTGGTCATCGGTAGGTTATAGAGGTCGTGAAAGAGGATGTGGTCTGCTTCATGCTTTAGCGTTACTACCACCAGGCGATCCAGACGTCGTTTGAGTTACCCTTTTATTTTTTTTATACTTGGATATATTCCTTTTTTATTTAGGGTGATCAAACCCTTCATATCACCTACCATTTTCCATGATTTGGGACATGAGGTAGAGAGTATTTCATTGCCCTTGGTGTTGACTATGCCAGATGGAGTTCGAGATGACTTGTTTGAAGTATGTAGAGACGGTGAGCTAGTTCTTGGATAGCATTGCTCTTGGGGAGATTTACTTTATTTACAGATAAAATCATATGATGTCATACTTGGAATGGATTAGTTGTATTTGGTGGAAGATATCATGGATTACTACCGGTGGAATGTGGTGTTCTTCGATGCTCATTGAGAGTTGGTGGTTTTTGTTAATGAGTGAGACCCTCATATGGGTATTAGGCATGTTACGTCCTCATCATCCTTGATGTCTAATATGAGGCTAAGTTCTTTAGAGGTTCATCAGTTGGCATTTCATTGGGTCATGGAAGAGTACCCTAATGTCATTTTAGAATAATTTATACCATTTCCCCCTCGATGAGAGATCAATTTTGTGATCGATCTATATCCAGGAGCATCTCATATATCTATGTATCTATATAGGATGACCCATTCTGAGTTATGAGAGCTACGTATATAGCTTGATAGTCTATTAAAATGATTCTTTGTTCAAATGAGTGTGTCACCGTGGGGAGCACCAGTTTTTTGTGATGAAGTATTATGGTAGTTTGTGGTTGTGTATCAATTATCGTCACTTAAACAAAGTGACGGTATATAATCACTATCCTCTACCATGGTTGATGAATTTTTCAATCAACAAGTAGGTTCCTAAAGATAAAATAGCGGTTAGGAGATCATAAAATGCATGTGAAGGATGATTATATCCAGAATACTACATTCTATTATCGTCATGGTCATTACGAGTTCACTACAATGCCATTTTGTGTGAAGAATGATCCAACTTCATTCATGGGATTGATGAATATCATGTTCCGTGAGTTCCTAGACTAATTTCTGGTTGTTTTCATCTATGAAATCCTTCTATCCTCCATGTTTGAGGGGGGAATTTAGAGTATCTGTATTCCATTTTGGGAGTTATTTGTTAACAAAAGAAGTTTGTGAAGTTTTAAAAGTGTGCGTTTTGGGCTCGTGAAGTCCGTTTCTTAGGGAATTTTTTATCCCAACAGGGGTTAGTTTTGGATTCGTCGATGGTAAAAGTATTTGAGTCTTTGGAAGCCACCAAGACAGTGGTAGAGGGGTAAAGTTTCCTAGATCTTGTAGGGGACTACATGAATTTGATATCCAATTACTCTCAGGTTGTGACTCCTCTAACAACATTTATCCAGAAGGATCAAGTGTTCATGTAGACAAATTAGTGTCAGGAAGCTTTAGAGTATCTGAAGGAGAAGTTGGTCAGTGCTCTAGTTTGTTGTCTTCTAGCAGAGGGAATTCTGTTTGATGTTTTCTATGATGCTTCACATCTCGGGTTAGAATGTGTTCTGATGCAACAGATATTGGTTGTTTCATATGGGTCTCTTAAGTTACATCCCCATGAAAATAACTATGCCACCCATGATATTGAGTTTGCATCCATGGTGTTTACTCTATTGTTGTGGGGAAATAACCAAATTGGAGAGCACTTTGTGGTTTTAACTTATCATAAGAGATCAAGGGATGTCTTCTACCGGCGTGACTTGATGTTGAGACTATGTTGGTGGATGGAATTCCAAAAGCAATAAAAATTTGAAATATCATATACACCTAGAAAGGGGAGTGTGGTAGCTAATTCACTGAGAAAGAAGTCATGTAGTGATGCAGTCTCTGAATCTATTGATTTAGAGAGAGTGATGGAAGAATTTTCAACTTTACATATCGATATTGGATAATTTGGGAGAATAGGTTTCCTTTTTTAGATAATCGTGTAGTCATCTCGAGTGATGCAGGTGGAATAGTCCCAGTTGCATGATCTAGAGGTGGATGTCTGGTGAGACTGAGTTGTTTGTGGTGATCCCGTAATGGTTTGTCCAAGGACTAACTATACCAAGTGATGTATTAGTGAAGGATTTTCATTCCATCAGAGATGCATTAGACTATTCTTAGTGGGTTCCATAGTTCACCTTTAGTGGTACATCCTGTCATGAAAAATATGTACCAAGCCTTGAGGTGTAAGTTTTGGGGGCCTGGGCCAAAACATGCAGTTTCAAAGTCTCTGTCTTGATGTTTGATCTTCAAGAAGGTGATGGTTGAGCATCATGTACCTAGTGGTTTTCTCCAACAGTTAGATGTTCCTCAATATAAGTGAGAGGACATCTCAATTGACCTTGTTACTAGTTTACCTCGAGCTCAGGGATTCCATGATGTTATTTGGGTGGTATTGGATTTTTCAACAAAATCATCCTACTTAATTGCAACCAAGGAGTCGAGCTTAGTGGTGGTTTTTAATTTAGTATTGGGAGGAGGTGGTGAAAATTCCTGGAGTATAGAGGATGATCATTTCTGATTGAGATCCTCAGTTTACCTCTATGGCATGGAGAGGTCTCCAACATCCTTTTGGTTCTTAGTTATTCCTTGGAACTTCCTTTCATCTGTAGATGGAGAATTATATAGAGCAGACCATCATGAATTTGGAAGACTCTTGTGTCCAAGATTTTGGAGGTTTGTGGATGAGTCACTTACCCTTGTTGGAGTTCTCTTACAAAAATAGTTTTCACTCCACCATCATTATGGGTCCGTTTGAAGCTTTTTATGCCCAACCTTTCCATTCTCCATTATGCTGGACTGGGGATGGAGAGTCAGTAACTCTCAGACTGTAACTAGTGCAGAATACGACAGAGATGGTTTAGATGATTCATGAGAGGATGAAGCCAGTGCGGGATTGTCAGAAATCATATGCTTATCAAAGGAGGAGACCATTAGAGATTGATGTTTGGGATCACATGTTTTAGAAGGTGACTCTACATTGTGGGTAGCGATAGTTTGGTCAGGTTAGTTGGTTTTCTTGCCAATTTTTTGGGCCTTTTGATCTGTTGGCTTGTGTTGTAGTTGTGGTGTATCGGGTAGCACTTCCCCCACAGATAGTCAGGGTACATGATGTTTTTCATGTGTCACATCTTCATCGTTATCTTCTTAATGACTCTCATGTCATCGATTGGATTGATAACAACGTTGATGATGATGCAACCTTCGAGGAGCGGCCTGTAGAGATCCATGACCACAAGGAGAAGTTATTTTGTGGTTGTGTTATCCATTTGGTATTTGTCTTGTGGCGACAAGGTGGATTGGAGGAGTGTACCTGGGAAACTGAGTCATAGATACGTGCTCAGTATCCCAAGTTATTTGATGTTTTACTCTTTTCATGTAAATATATTCTATTTACGGTTCTTTAACATTCATTTTTATGTGATGGATTTCTTTTGTTGATTTTTGTGGCATGATCTTTTTGGAGAGGTATCCTGATGGGTGGTTGTTCAGACCCTATTTCTTATTCCTCACTAGGATGGTTTTGGACTCTCAAGGAGGATAATGTTTTGAGAGGTATTTGATGTAAGGGTTTGGATCTGAATGGATCATCCCTTTTCTTTTATTTGAATACTAAGGTGCTCATAGAAGGCATGAAAGAATTCTAGAGGGGTTCAGTCACAAGAAGATAGAAATATAGGGTTCACAATGTAACCAAGGGGGACACGACATGTACCATTCCGGTTTTAGAAAAAAAAAGTGAAGAGGGGATGTGTTTTTCAGCATAAGTCTCCTTGAGGCGGTACATGACCTGTCAAGGAAATACAGGTTGTGTACTACCCCACCCCTGGGTTTTTCAATGACACCTAGTCACTCAGTTTTTTCAAACCCTATGTCTTGAGCACACCCCCTCTCATCACCAATCAACTCGGATTCCTCCCTCTCGAAAATTTGGGGATTCATTCATCCTAGATCGGTTCCTTGTTACCTTTATTTGATCCATCTTCAATACGAGGTAATATATACCTCCTTTATTTGGTTTTCTTTGATCTGTCTTCTCCCGTTTCTCCTTTCAGTTCCATGAAGTTTGATCTCCATGGATTTAAGGGTGTTTCATTTGGTTGTTGTTGTTGTTGAGGTTGTGTCGTGACATCCTCGGCTGGATGCAGTTGTTGTGGGGAATGCGATCGTGATCTGCTGCATTAATCTATCATTGAGCGAAGAACATCAAAAACCTTTTGAGGTATGAGATTTGTTGCTTCTCTAGTTATTTACATGTAATCGTAGAGTTATCATGGTTTATCTTTTATATTGAAATGGAATTGATATAATTAAATCTATGAACTAGATTAAATGATTTGGCTTGATCGCAGGTTGTTTCTTTGCACTGTGATAACAGTTTGCCTCTTGATTTTCTAGAGTGTGATATCTATGATTTTATTATTAGCATGTTGTTCTTGATAAAATTGGTAAAGAATGTAAATCCAAAATTAATTGATAATTAAATGGATAAAGATGAAGATGCATGTAATTGAATCAGGTTGCTTTTGTTGTAATTTGATGTCCATCAAATTAATGTCAATGTTCATGTTTAATTTAGTTGGTTGTTAAAGAAGATGCATGTTGGTGCTTATTATTTACAGGCATGTGAAAGAAATTGTTTAATTAATTTTTGGTAGCAATGATATCTTGTTCTTTTGGTTTCCTATAGATGTAACCTATTAACAAGGAATTGGTTAATTCAAGATATATTAATGAACTAGTTTTTTTATAAAAGATAATGCACTGTAGGGTTCTAAGTTTCCCTTTTTCATGTAAGGTTGAGTGCCTTTTGATTTGTATCCTTGAGAACTCATTGTGTGTGAAGTCTGGATTCTGTGTTTAAGGTCTAAGAGCCAAGTTGGTATGATTTTTGTTTCCTGCTACTTGTATTGTGATGTGAGATTGGGTGGATGTTGTGATATGTGGGGGCAGTGAGGCCAATTGGTTCGGGCAGTAGATGTTTCATTAAGTGGTGAGATGAATCAGTTTTTGGATGTGGGTGTTAGGGAGGACACTAGAGATGATAAAATGGGTTGGATATGAATTTTGGATTCTTGCTGAATCTTGTTGGTTGTTTATCTTATTTACATTAACCAGTGCTCATGGAAGCTAGTTTTTCAACCCTCCTTCCAAAAATTTTCAAAGATGCACAGAGTATGCTACATGATTTTTGTGTTTAGATTATATATTAAGTATGGGTCTACGCTCCTGCTATAATTGGAAAAGACATTATAGATAGTTCATCTAATCATCAGGTTGATCCCCCTTTCGTTTAATTGCTTTCAATGTTTTTCAATAATGTCTCGGAATATGGGAAAGTAATAATGTTGTTTATATATGACTAAATAAATTATTTTATCTGATGGGGTTGGGACATGGTCACATGCATTCTGTGGTTGAAATATAAAGTAATTGTGGATCTTGTTTGGAATACTAATGAAATGAAATGTGGAATTGATAATGGTTTATTACTGTTTAAGGAACTTATTAATGTAAAGTGAAACTGATAAAAAGTGAATGAAGAAATATCATAAATCACTTTAAATGGTTTTGTGGTTATAGGATACCTAGTATTAGCAATAAAGACAGGAGTCTGAGAGATATTAGTTTTTATTTAGTCTAAGACTAGGTTATGCTCGTAGTGTGGTTTTGAGAAATAGTATATTCTATACCTTTTGTGTTTCTATATTCCACTCCACCTTGTTAGTTAGAGAAATGACACCCTGGGAGTTTTGAGCCATGGGGGTGTTTTTTCCCCAACATTATAGTGGTGCGATGGATGGATGACTACTCCCTTTGGCCTTGCTCCCTTATGTTGGTAGTTATTAGTACTGGTAGGCACATCAGTTAATTTCCCCCATATAATTGTGTAGAGGGATGTAATGGCTTGTGGTTATTCACACACATATATTTTGGATATAGTTTCTTATGGATTACTATAGGTGCAACATGTATAGGTTGTGATGGCTTAAGGATCCTTACTCGGTGTATGGGCTATAATGGTTTGAGGTTTAATGACTGACATATGATACATGTTATACGAGATGTGGTGGCTCCCAAAAACTACATGGTTACTTTGGTTACGTGGACATGGTGTTTTTGTTCTAGGAGGTTCAGGTTGTGGTGCTTCGACAAGGTTTCTGCGGGAAAGAATTTTTTGAGAGAGATGCTTAAGACATGTGACGTCGGGGAAAAGAAGCAAACTAGTGGGGAAGTATTAGCGGGGTACCTTTGATATTACTTATTATTTTATATACTCTTTTATGCAATACTTGGTGATATTATCCATGATAAGACTGGGAACATAGTATACCTATTTAGATGACATGTTAGTTTAAAGTGTTGTTCACTGTGCTTTAGTCTGATTTCTTTTCTTTTTCATGAGAAGCTCTGGGTAGGATTTTACTAACTATACTATTATGCTCACCCTACATATATAAAAACTTTTTTTCAGGTCACTTGGAGTAGGTTGGAGATCAGGCAGGTTTTTAATATATTGGGGTTTCAAGAGCTATTTTGGATTCATGGTCACTGTTGTTTTTACTTTTTTTTCATTTGTTGCAGTTTTTCCTTTCAGTTATAGTATTTTTTGCATGGCATTACATATGTATACATTGAATTTATTTTATATTGCAGTCTAAGTTGGAGTTATTTGGTGTCTATATTTTCTCTCTCTTTTACTTATGTTCTCTTAGAGGTTAATTCCTTCCATTTGTGTGTTTATTATACCCTCGATGCTAGTTGCCAACTCAGGGCCTATGGGTGGTGGGACTCGGGGGGGTTATTATCTCTCTTCTGATCTTTATGGCCCAAGAGGGGTGCACATTGTGGGTAGGGGGCCATGACATTACACACCACCAACTCCCCATCAACTGATCACCTGATGTAGGAAACAAAAACGTCACACCATGGGTAAACACTATTTTATAGACTCAACTACGGTCTCATATTTCTGATCATAGACTCCAATTGGATGTTTTTTCTATATTTAAAAACAATCTCCCCACATGTGATAAAATATTTTTAATATTTTTAATTTCATCCCACCGAGGATCTATGACCCTTGAATTTCTGAATTAACACAGCACTTTTCTCAAAAAATATTACTATAAATATTTCAAAGTCTCACAAGGAAAACATTATGTCACAAAATTCCCCACACATTAATAATTTTTATCCCCAAAAAGAGTAATCCAATACCCAATGGTAAAATTGAGCTCTTAACTGGACCTCCCATGACAGTGAGCTCACTAGAGGGTCCCCAATCTTCCAAAAAACATGTAATTGGGGAAACCTCAAAAGGCCACCCCACTCAATGTTCATCTCAGACCAGGTCTGCATCATGAAATGAAATATAAATATGTCTCCTTGGTTATGATATTTTGAAAATACCAGGAAATCATCCCATATAGGGTCATAGGGTCTACTGGTACACCACATCATTTACCTGATGTAGATACTAACATAACTCGGTAGTTCTGATCCATGCCTATATGAACAGCATCATTCCAACCTCATGTTCCTCACATACACATTTGACACTAAGAGCATGAGGGTACCAATGAACAATATAAGGCTTCCCATGCATACTCACTAGGCCTTTTTAGGCCCTTCTTTTTCAAACCACCATTTTCATCACACCTCATGATGGTCCCTGGTAGTTAATCTATATGATGATAAAAACATCAGGGCAGTCATTGGGGAAAAACTAAGATGAAGATAACTCTAAATGTGGAGGTAAACCATGAATGTCCTTCGAAAAAATTCCTCAAAACCACCTCCATTTCAAGAAACTTATTTCTCATTGAACAACTACTCAAATGGTCATACAAACCATTTGATAAAATTTGGATGTATCTTCCTATATTTGAGCTTGTTCTGCTTGGCTCAGGATCACAACAACACAAAGGATATCTCTATCAAAAAAATCAAAAACACTTCCAAAACCAGTAGCATCATAAAATTTGATCATGTATGGTAGATAACACAACCATAATGAGAAAACCACATTGGGCTTCACTCTGCTGCTATGGAAAGATCCTATGTGAGGAACTCTCCTCCCAGAGTCTGGTCACATGGTCTATAGAAGTTTCTGGTCACTAATCCTCTTGTTATGATCCTCTAACATATGTTTTGAGCATAATGGATCCACTGGTAATGTGATTTGGTACTCAAACACTCCAACACCCAACTCCTCTTCGAACACACATGTCAAAGGATCTCGTCCACCACACATCAACATTGTCATCTTTGGGTATAACTGACTCCCCCCACATGATTTTATATCACATAAAAATAATGTTTCTTGGTGGGGGAAGGATTCCTTTTAATCATTATCCTAAAGATATGTTAGTCCAAAAAATCATAAGGTTATACTGACGACCTGCATCACCCAAGATAAGCCTCGATAAAGAAGTGTCAATAATAGAGTACCTCACACCAATGTTTAACAATACCAATGAAAAAGTAGAAAGGACATAGTACTCACCTCTAATAATCCTAGGAGAATCTAGGTCATAGGCCTCTACATCCTAGAGTTATCCTATCCCCTTTCCTAAAGCTACCTGAGCCTAGCCCAGACAATTTGGGGACAGTGGTGGAAATATCTCAAACTGTCAGTCACATCCTTCTAATCTACCCACTCCTCCACCAAATCTACCATCATGTAGAACTCCATACTCCAAGTGATGCCTATGCTAGGGTTGTACATCAACTGTATCCCTCTTAGAAACATGAAATATCAGGAAATCATGAGAATGATTTCCCCATCTATTGCAACCATAAAACCTCATCTCCAACTACTAACGAGATCCCCTATTCAACTCTTGCACTGCAGACCCTCATGTCGTAGTCGGGGCATGGGTATGCCTCATACACCATGATCCTATAAAAAACAGTTTTATATATACTACAAATATCTCATCATGATGATAACCACTACTGGATCTATCATTATTACCCACCTATAGGAAGCTCTCTATCACTAGATCTCACTCCAACACCCCTTCATTAGAGAGAAGGTTTAAGGAGCCACACATTCATGTATGTCTCCACAGAGGCCCTTTTCAAAAAAAATATCAAAAAGTAAATATCATAGAATATCCATGGATTATCACAAAAGTTCTATGAATATCTTCAAGTACTCTTCCAGTGAAAAGATACCCTACAGAAGCTACAGAAGCTCCTAGATACACACTGATCTAAACATGGTTGTATAAAACTCTTCTGAAAAGATCTTTTCAAACTCTTCCAAGGGAGAATCATCTCATTATGGTTTTTCATCAACAAAATCCACCATATCTCAGTCGATACCACCATAGGACTCTCTGTTAGGACCACCATTAGATCAAGAGGTTCCCTAATTAAATAGAAAACACATGTGAAAACCCCATTCTAGTCATTAAATGCATGTGGGACTAGATAACCCTTATTCCTGGGATGTTGCTGATTCTAGAACTCATGTATCACAATCATCCTGTGCACATCCTTAGTCTAAACTACTAACACAACCTACTCCTTGATAAGAAGTAGACCAACTGGCATACCAACCGGAGGTACTACCTCATGCTCAGTACCCTACACTAAATCTTGATCACTTTGAAGATATTCATCATAATATAGTCATGAAACCCTTTCTAGAATATTTTTTGGTGGTATATTGAAATAAAATTAAGACATCCCACTATCATTTAGTATATATAGGGATAATCTTAAGAAGTACATGGAGTCCCTGGCATAAATTATGAACTTGAGAAACGTTAACAATGCCACCATAAATCCCAAACTAATATCACATCTAGAAAACCTCCACACAATGGTACCAATGTGGAACTCTATCTAATACAACTCTTTCTTGAACCACCCCACCGAGGCCCAAGGTATGACTACCCCAATCACACTTCCACAAGGTCAGGGGATGGAGACCATTTCTTAGTAGACATATCACACATATGGGAGGCCTTAAAATATGTTACATGTACGCGTGAACCCAAAAATATCTCCATATAATAGAGCATAGATAAAAATATGGAATATAAAATAAATTAATCAATCTATCCCATAGTTAAAGTGCAAAAAAATATTGAAAAGTAAAAAAAAGAAAATGCAATCCCAGTAAAAACTGAAAATGTGTCCAACCTTATTAGTAGAAGGAAACATTTATAAGATTAAACCACAAAAACACACCATGGTTAGGACCTGATATAAATCTCAGCCTTTCAATCCAATAAAGCACTACCTACTCTGGGCCCTTTTGGGACCCCATTGAACTGATTTTCATCTATAAAAGACTTTACTTGTGTGGTAAAAGACCATGCATGGGTAAATATTACAATAACCAGGAGATACCCCCAAACTAAAAATAAAATGGAGGAATAGAAAAGAAATAAGATGCTCAATCATAGCCATAAAGAACCCAATGAGAGAGAGAAGAAACTTTATCTTGACCACTCCTCATATATACATTAATAGTCAGCACATACCCACATGGTGTGTCAAACATGATTTGTGACATCACCATAAGGAGTCCCAAAATCATCCATATATACTCCTTTTAGAATCCAAGTTTCATGTGGTCCCAACCTCACAACCATCAAAAAAATACTACTAGAGGCACAATGGTAACACTTTCTTATGAGCACACACTTCAAAATCCCTACCATCACATATGGAACAAATCTTAGAGATATTATCCTTCAGGAATAACTCTCTTCATAAAAATCTAGTAACCATCACCACAAATCCTCTCACCCCTATTTTCACCCATTGTAATCTTATTAAAACCCATACAGAGATGTCCTCCCCTCGTTTCTTCACAAAAATGAATAAGTGCTACTCTAGAAAATTCACAATGTGAATCCTCTCTAAAGAGATGGAATGGTGGGACACACACCTCATCGTTTTCTTGTTGCTAAGAAATTACTATCACCTAACCAACCCACAAAAACTATTTAGTGCCCATAGAGAGATTCCCACACCTCAACTGTAACACCCGAGACTTTTATGTTATATAAATCATCAAAGGAATCTTTTTCTACACAACACTTGCTTGGCTTGCTTTACACGAAATCGTGACCTTCCTCGTTAGCTTGCGTCGTACGCAATACCGAGTTTCACTAAACAACGATATGCTATTAAAATAAAACTAGCCGTTATGAATAGTAAAAACCACTTTTTAAAATTTTATAAATTTTATTTTTCAAAATGGACTTCATTTTTGGATTCATAATACCGAAATTAGCCTAGGGTGAAATTTTGGTATTTTTCTGAAAACTTTCAATTTTTGATTAATAGTGAAACCACTAAGTGGTAGGTTAAAAACTGAATTTTGCATAAAACTTAATTTTACCGCTTCTGTGAATGGAATTTAGAAAATACGACAGACACGGTTAATATCAAGGACTAAAATGTGGTTCAATGAGATGAAAATAATTTTTGGTGAATAGTAACTTTTTACTTTTTTTTTACCACGGTTAATAGTAAATAGGGTAACTAAGGGTAAATATGATATTACTATTACCCTAAAACATGTCCTAATTCTATTGGATAAGTGTAATTCGACCAAAAACAACCTTATGAATATAATATGACCATTTATGTCCACTTGGATTAGATTAGGACATTTATTATTAATTTATTTAAAGAAGGGTTAAAATAGTTAAAATCAAAGTTTAATAAGTAAACCATTTTTAATATGGGGTTATACATAAGATAAATTCGACTATAAATATTCATTAGAAAGCTAAAAAGATTTCCTACATGATGGTATTTTATTTATAATTTTTAGACGTTAAATAATTTAATTTATTTATGACACAATGATGATGCAGTAATTACCTTATTAATTAAATATTGACATAATTGATGTTATAAACACAAAAATAAATGTAATTTGAGACTTTTTATGAATTACACTAATTTTCCAGGTTACTATGATATATTAGTGTTTATTTAATCAACTTGGTTCGAACATATAATTCTGTTATGACTTTCACAAAAATCATATATCAAATAGTGTCAAAATTGACACAAAATAGTTTTTAAATCAAATATTATATTACTAATTGTTATTTTATTCCTAAAAATCTACGATTCGGCCAAATGACTTAGATAAGGATATATATATTAATAATAAACAATTTGGGGTTCTTTTGGCATGTTACAGTAACTGTATTAACCATATAGTGTAAGAAAACAAAAAGACACGGTAAAAGTTAAATTATTTAACTTAGAGTTAAACCTAATTGATAAGGTTAAAATAATACCCTAAACTTGTCTAAATTTTATTGGTTGATAGGATTTCGACCCATCCCCACATTAGCTTCGAAATAAGACCCTTTAGAACCATTATAAACCGATTTTGACTTTAATATAAAATAATATTTTGAGATATTCATAAGGTGCCCCTCTCCTCCCTTATAAAAGGGCACCTCCTCCCCCTCCTCCTCACACCAATTTGAGCACTCAAGCTCGGCCAACCCCTGCCATTTTCTCCTATACACTTCCCTAGAATAATCCTACAGGTCCGGGTCTTCTTCAAAGACCAATCTTAGTTCCCTAAGTGGAGGATTCAAAGAGGCGTTCCAAAGAAGAGGTAATACCCGTTACCGATCTTTTCAATTTCTTTCTTCTTCAACGTCTTCTTCTTTAGTTGTTTCATGATAAAGTAATAACATCAGTATTACTTACATACTGATATGTTATTATAAATATGAAACAACCCTAATTCACCTTCTATCCATCCTGCGGAAAAATGAAATCACCGCGCGTGCGTACGTACGGAATACCGTCTCCACGCCGTGGTGTAATCTATTTTCCACCATCACCTTACAAGGATGGGTATAATGGTGTAATGAGTAACTATTTATGATTATTATAAAGTAATATTGATACTGAAATAATATACATATACTCCAATACAATTCCATGATCATAGGAACGATATCATCACTCGTGTGTACGTACGGAATACCGTCTCCACGATGTGATGCGAATCGTTCTACATGATCATCATTACATAGTAATTATATAAATGAATTGAATGAATAAATATGATATATGTTACACTAATACCATTCTGGATATAAGGTATCTATAACCTTAAAAGAAGAATAAGAATTTATTCGGCAAAACACGCATAAGAACAAAAGGCAATAAAGACCCGAGTAACAAGTAAAAATGAAATATTACTAACAAGAAGCTAAGAATATGACCATATATGATATCATATCAATATGTATGATTCTGGAATAAGTCAATAACATTACTTAAACCATTATACAGGAGCATCGGACACGTACAAAGAAAATCGGACCTAAGGTAAGGGAAATATCACAATCTCATTTTTATCCGAGATTGTTTATTCGTAAGTATTTATTGGGGTGTATTTTATCATCCACATCCATGTTCCCTTAATATGTAATATTGTTTCCATCCACTTACACCAGTTTAAATCCAATTTTACCCTTTGGTGAGTTTTTAGTAAAAGATATGAAAGGAATCTTTTTTCTTTTTTCGTACGAGGTACTTTTTGACTTTTCCGACAAAAGTACGAAGAATGTTTTTTTTAACTTATACGGCATGAATGGATTTCTAAAACATTATTTCCAAGAAGCTTCCTTTACAAGTATTCAAGTTTATTTTTAATCAACTTCTTTTAGTTTAAAATTGTATGACATGTTAAGAAAGGAAAATTGTTTTTGAAGTAGAAAGGATATTTTCCTCAAGAATGAAGTTCAAGTATTTTATCGAAATTATTTTCCATCTAAGATAATAAAAGGGTTCTGTTTTTATCCCTATTATTACATGGTTTTGATTATTTTGTGATGGAAATATTTTTATGAATTCCTTTATCTTATATGAATTGTTTTATGATGTCATGTTGATTAAGAATCCCATTTTTATTACATGGGTTACGATATGATGTATGGTTTATGATTATGTGGCACACATAAGAAAGGATTCATTATAAGATGGGTGGGACCTATATCTCACTCCAATGCATTGGGTAAAGATTTTATATCTCATGAGATAGACATGGCTGGAACGGTAGGTTATACCGGTTCAGTGAAACAGGACTGGAACGAGGGTGACTCGGTTCAGAAAGGGACTTTGTCCACTAAGATAGTCTTGGAAATGAGTCATGACTAACAAGAAATGATTTTCCATGATTATGTGTGCATGCCACAAAGTTTCAAGTTTCATGTTATGATTATGGGGATCTCATTTTCACTTCTATGATTTGTTCCATGTTAAGATATTATGATCTCTTTTGCAGGTTATGATTTCCAAAAAGATATGATATGATTTTTATTTCCTTTACTTGCCCTTGCTGAGCATTTGAGCTCACCCTTTTATGTTTTCTTTTCCCCAGGTCAGGAAGATGGATATTAAGTAGAATATGCTAAAAGGGACCCTAGATATGATGATATAAATGGGAGACACTGTAGAAGATTTATGAACCAGTTGTTTATGTTTCCCATTTTCTAAAGACACTATACCTATACGGTCCTTTGTGGTTTTGTCATATGTTGTAATAAGTGTGCTTCAATTTTGAAGTATTAACAATGTATGTAAAGTATGGGTCGTTATAGTTGGTATCAGAGGAAAGGTATAGTCAACCTTTGGAAACTAGGATGTGAAAGACTTAGTAAGAACCCTAAGGATAAGTATAAGCATAGAACACAATCTTAGTGTTTTAGAAATGTCCATGAATACCCTAGGATAAGACCTTAAGTGTGAAATTTTATCCTTGATTATGTGGTTTTCCTATTATAATTAGTGTTGCTCACACTATTCCTCTTGGTTTTAGTCAATGGCTGGAACCCAAAGGAACCGTGTTAATGTGGAATGCGACGGGAAATGCAATGATTGTCCCCCTGAGCAACCAAACGATATGGGAGCTAGAATGAAAAATCTTGTAGCCATGCTCACACAACTTTCTCAATCTATGAATCATGCAGGACTTCCAAACGAGCAAAAGAAGGAGAAACATTCTGTTGAATCCTTCATGAGGCAGCGTCCACCTTCTTTCAGTTGGTCTACTGATCCATTAGTTGCTGAACAATGGATTATTACTACTGAAAAGATATTTTCAGTTCTTAATGTTCTGAACATGATAAAGTCATCCTAGCAGTGTGTCGTTTGGAAGGAGATGCTGATCAATGGTGGAATCTTATTAAGAATACGAGGCAAAGGGATGAAATTGAGTCTATGGAATGGTATGAGTTCAAGAACTTATTTTTCAATAAGTACTTCCCTCGTATTCTCCAAAAAAAATGGAGAAAGAGATTCTTGAACTGAAGCAAAGGGATGATGAATCTGTTGGTACCTATGAAGCAAATTTTACAAGACTTGCAAGGTACGCTTCTGGTATTATTATCCAACCTGAGAGTAAGATCGATCGATTCTTTAGTGGCTTAAAACCAAGTCTTCTAAGGGCGTTAGCCATAAGGGACTTCAATAGCTACGAGGATATCGTTCAATGTGCTCTCAAAGTCGAGATGGATATTGGAGTAACCCATCAGTCACATGGGTTTGATAAGAAGAGGAAGATGGAATTCAAAGGAAAATCTAAAGAGCACACTGAAAAGAAGATGAACTTTACCTTATGCTCAAAGTGTGGAAAGAAACATGGAGGGAGTTGTCTTAAAGGGACAAGTAAATGTTTCAAATGTGGAAAGGAAGGTCATCGGGCATTTGAATGCCGCAATGATGGGAAGAAGATGTCTAATGATGCAAACAAAGGAAGGGATACACAGAATGAACCTACTACACTTCGATGTTTCAAGTGTAAGGAGATGGGGCATTATGCCAATCAATGCCCAAATCCAAGGGTTGATGATGATGGTCGGCGTCAACAAACTCTTAAGGCTAACGACAAAGGAAAGTCACATGCAATTTCTATCAGCGATGTGGAGTACGATAACGATGTGGTGAAAGGTACAATTACCATCCACTCTAAAGTAGCAAATGTTTTATTTGATTCTGGATCCACCCACTCTTTTATTTCTGAAGAATTTTCTAAGGGTATCACCGTATTACCTCAACAATTAGATGTTGAGTTAGCTATGACAACACCTAATGGCACATCAATCGCATCAAAAGTTTATAATTCTTCTCCGATCGAAGTTTGTGGGAAAGTGCTTCCTGCAAATCTTGTGATCCTTCCTATAGTGGAATTTGATGTAATTCTTGGCATGGATTGGCTTTCTTTATACGGAGCTCATATCAATTGCCAAAGAAGGGAAGTCACATTTCATATTCCAGATCAATCTACGATCGTCTATCGATGCAAGGATGAATATAACCTTCCAGTGGAAATTTCTTCCATCTTATGGGTCTTGATTCCACTAAATGAAGGTTATTTATCTCAAATGTTTGGTGAGAAACTTACGATTAAGAATATGCCCATCGTACGGGAGTTTGATGATGTCTTTCCGGAGGAATTACCGGGTCTTCCACCAAATCGTGAAGTTGTGTTTTCAATAGAACTCGTACCGGATGCTTTGCCTATTTCAAAGACACCTTATAGAATGGCCCCAATTGAGTTGCAGGAATTGAAGAAGCAACTCCAAGAGAATCTTGATAAGGGATTCATACGCCCTAGTGTGTCACCTTGGGGAGCACCTGTTTTATTTGTTAAGAAGAAAGATGGATCAATGAGACTCTGCATTGATTATCGAGAACTTAACAAGATCACTATCAAGAACAAATATCCTCTCCCACGCATTGATGACTTATTTGACCAACTATGCGGAGCTCAATACTTTTCCAAGATTGATCTTCGTTCAGGGTATCATCAATTAAGGGTCAAAAGGGAGGATATACCAAAGACGGCTTTCCGTACAAGGTATGGACACTATGAATTTATAGTGATGCCATTTGGTCTTACTAATGCCCCTGCTATCTTCATGGATCTAATGAATAGAGTCTTTAGAGACTATCTTGATCAATTTGTGGTAGTCTTTATAGACGATATTCTTGTCTATTCAAAGAGCAAGGAAGAGCATGAAGATCACTTGAGAATTATATTGAAGACCCTGAGAAAGGAGAAGCTTTATGCCAAATTTACCAAGTGTGAATTTTGGCTTCAAAAATTTGCATTTTTGGGTCACATAATCTCAAAAGAGGGTATATCTGTGGATCCAGCAAAAACAGAGGTTATCGAAAGATGGTCGAGACCAACAACAGTAACTGAGATCCGAAGTTTTCTTGGTTTGGCTGGATATTATCGACGTTTTGTAAAGGATTTTTCATGATTATCTAATCCACTCACCATGTTGACTCGGAAAGGAGTTAAGTTTGTTTGGACAGAGGAATGTGAAGAGAATTTCAAGGAGTTGAAAAGAAGGTTATCCAGTGCACCTGTGCTCACACTGCCTTGTAGTGGAGAAAGGTTTGTGATCTACAGTGATGCATCCAAGAAGGGATTGGGGTGTGTTCTTATGAAAAATGATATGGTGATAGCTTATGCCTCACGACAGTTGAAAATCCATGAGCAAAATTACCCAACACATGATTTGGAGTTGGATGTGGTAATCTTTGCATTAAAGATTTGGAGGCATTACCTTTATGGTGAAAGGTGTGATATTTATACTGATCATAAAAGTTTAAAGTATATTTTCACACAAAAGGAGCTGAATATGCGTCAAAGAAGATGGTTGGGGCTGATTAAGGATTATGACTGCTCAATCCATTACCACCCTGGGAAAGAAAAAAAGGTGGCAGATGCATTAAGTCGACAATACCATGCTAGTTTATCCATGATGAGGATCACAAAAGATCCAATATTTATGGATTTACAAAGGATGGATCTTGGAATTATAATGGAAGGGGGAAAATCTTATCTTTCTCAAATGAATGTTCAACCATCTATACATGTGAAGATTAAAGAGGCACAGAAAGAAGATGTCGAGTTACAAAAGAAGGTGAGAAATGTTCCTGAATTCAACCTTGATTGTGATGGGATAATAAAGTGCAGGAATCGGGTTTGTGTTCCTCCCATCCCCGAATTAAAGAAGGAGCTGCTGGATGAGGCTCATAGTTCTTCATTCTCTATTCATCCTTGAAGCACGAAGATGTATAGGGACCTGAAAGAGTACTTCTGGTGGAATGGCATGAAAAGAGATGTTGTTGAATATGTCTCTCGATGCTTGGTTTGTCAACAAGTTAAAGCTGAGAGACAGAAGTCTAAGGGGATGTTACAACCATTACCCATACCCGAATGGAAATGGGAAAACATCACTATGGACTTTGTCACAGGACTTCCTAAAACATCCAAAGGCAATAATGCTATCTGGGTCATAGTTGATCGTCTTACAAAGTCTTCACACTTCATTGCTATTAGAGAGGATTTCTCTCTAGATCAGCTTGCCAGGATATATGTAAAGGAAGTGGTAAGATTGCATGGAGTACCACTTTCTATTATATCTGATCGGGATCCGAGATTTACCTCAAAGTTCTGGCGAAGTCTTCAGCATACTCTGGATACAGAGTTGAGTTTTAGCACTGCTTATCATCCTCATACAGATGGTCATTCTGAGAGAACAATTCAAACCCTAGAAGATATGTTGAGAGCTTGCTCTATGGATTTCAAAGGAGGTTGGGATCAACACCTACCTTTGGTGGAATTTTCTTATAATAATAGCTTTCACTCCAGTATTCAGATGGCTCCTTATGAAGCTCTCTATGGAAAGAAATGCAGGACTCCAACTTGCTGGGATGAATTTGGGGAAAGAAAGCTATTAGGACCTGATCTCGTAGATGAAATGGCAGAAAAGGTCAGATCTATTCAACAACACATAAGAGCAGCTCAGAGTCGACAGAAAAGTTATGCCGACAACCGAAGAAAAGACTTAGAGTTTGAAGTGGGTGATAAAGTGTTCTTAAGAATATCACCCTGGAAGAGGGTTATGAGATTTGGAAAGAAGGGGAAGTTGAGCCCTAGATATATCGGTCCTTTCGAAATACTGGATCGTGTTGGAAAGGTAGCTTACCGATTGGTGCTTCCACCGAATCTCTCTCAAGTTCACGATGTGTTCCATGTATCTCTCCTGCGAAAGTACATACCTAATCCTTCACATGTACTCAGCTCATAAGTTGTACCGCTGGAGCAAGATCTTTCTTATAAAGAACAACCGATAGAGATTCTGGATCGTAGCGAAAAAGTCCTACGAAACAAGACCACTCGATTGGTGAAAGTTTTATGGAGGAACCACCAACTTGAAGAAGCTACATGGGAGCTTGAGGATATGATGAGGGAGAAGTATCCTCATCTGTTTGTTACAAAGTGACGAATTTCGAGGGCGAAATTCTTTTTAAGGGGGGTAGAATGTAACACCCGAGACTTTTATGTTATATAAATCATCAAAGGAATCTTTTTCTACACAACACTTTCTTGGCTTGATTTACACGAAATCGTGACCTTCCTCGTTAGCTTGTGTCGTACGCAATACCGAGTTTCACTAAACAACGATATGCTATTAAAATAAAACTAGCCGTTATGAATAGTAACACCCACTTTTTAAAATTTTATAAATTTTATTTTTCAAAATGGACTTCATTTTTGGATTCAGAATACCGAAATTAGCCTAAGGTAAAATTTTGGTATTTTTCTGAAAACTTTCAATTTTTGATGAATAGTTAAACCACTAAGTGGTAGGTTAAAAACTGAATTTTGCATAAAACTTAATTTTACCGCTTCTGTGAATGAAATTTCGAAAATCCGACAGACACGGTTAATATCAAGGACTAAAATGTGGTTCAATGAGATGAAAATAATTTTTGGTGAATAGTAACTTTTTACTTTTTTTTACCACGGTTAATAGTAAATAGGGTAACTAAGGGTAAATATGATATTACTATTACCCTAACACATGTCCTAATTCTATTGGATAAGTGTAATTTGACCAAAAACAACCTTATTAATATAATATGACCATTTAGGTCCACTTGGATTAGATTAGGACATTTATTATTAATTTATTTAAAGAAGGGTTAAAATAGTTAAAATCAAAGTTTAATAAGTAAATAATTTTTAATATGGGGTTATACATAAGATAAATTCGACTATAAATATTCATTAGAAAGCTAAAAAGATTTCCTACATGATGGTATTTTGTTTATAATTTTTAGACATTAAATAATTTAATTTATTTATGACACAATGATGATGCAGTAATTACCTTATTAATTAAATATTGACATAATTGATGTTATAAACACCAAAATAAATGTAATTTGAAACTTTTTATGAATTAAACTAATTTTCTAGGTTACTATGATATATTATTGTTGATTTAATCAACTTTTTTTGAACATATAATTCTGTTATGACTTTCACAAAAATCATATATCAAATAGTGTCAAAATTGACACAAAATAGTTTCTAAATAAAATATTATATTACTAATTGTTATTTTATTCCTAAAAATCTAAGGTTCGGCCAAATGACTTAGATAAGGATATATATATTAATAATAAACAATTTGGGGTTCGTTTGGCATGTTACAGTAAGTGTATTAACCATATAGTGTAAGAAAACAAAAAGACACGGTAAAAGTTAAATTATTTATCTTAGAGTTAAACCTAATTGATAAGGTTAAAATAATACCCTAAACTTGTCTAAATCTTATTGGTTGATAGGATTTCGACCCATCCCCACATTATCTTCGAAATAAGACCCTTTGGAACCATTATAAACCGATTTTGACTTTAATATAAAATAATATTTTGAGATATTCCTAAGGTGCCCCTCTCCTCCCTTATAAAAGGGCACCTCCTCCCCCTCCTCCTCACACCAATTTGAGCACTCAAGCTCGGCCAACCCCTGCCATTTTCTCCTCTCCAATTCCCTAGAATAATCCTAGAGGTCCTGGTCTTCTTCAAAGACCAATCTTAGTTCCCTAAGTGGAGGATTCAAAGAGGCATTCCAAAGAAGAGGTAATATCTGTTACAGATCTTTTCAATTTCTTTCTTCTTCAACGTCTTCTTCTTTAGTTGTTTCATGATAAAGTAATAACATCAGTATTAATTACATACTGATATGTTATTATAAATATGAAACAACCCTAATTCACCTTCTATCCATCCTACGGAAAAATGAAATCACCGCGCGTGCGTACATACGGAATACCGTCTCCACGCCGTGGTGTAATCTATTTTCCACCATCACCTTACAAGGATGGGTATAATGGTGTAATGAGTAACTATTTATGATTATTATAAAGTAATATTGATACTGAAATAATATACATATACTCCAATACAATTCCATGATCATAGGAATGATATCATCACTCGTGCGTACGTACGGAATACCGTCTCCACGATGTGATGCGACTCGTTCTACATGATCATCATTACATAGTAATTATATAAATGAATTTAATTAATAAATATTATATATGTTACACTAATACCATTCTGGATATAAGGTATCTATAACCTTAAAAGAAGAATAAGAATTTATTCGGCAAAACACGCATAAGAACAAAAGGCAATAAAGACCCGAGTAACAAGTAACAATGAAATATTACTAACAAGAAGCTAAGAATATGACCATATATGATATCATATCAATATGTATGATTATGGAATAAGTCAATAACATTATTTAAACCATTATACAGGAGCATCGGACACGTACAAAGCAAATCGGACCTAAGGTAAGGTAAATATCACAATCTCATTTTTATCCGAGATTGTTTATTCGTAAGTATTTATTGGGGTGTATTTTATCATCCACATCCATGTTCCCTTAATATGTAATATTTTTTCCATCCACTTACACTAGTTTAAATCCAATTTTACCCTTCGCTGAGTTTTTAGTAAAAGATATGAAAGGAATCTTTTGTCGTTTTTCGTACGAGGTACTTTTTGACTTTTCCGACAAAAGTACGAAGAATGTTTTTTTAACTTATACGGCATGAATGGATTTCTAAAACATTATTTTCAAGAAGCTTCCTTTACAAGTATTCAAGTTTATTTTTAATCAACTTCTTTTAGTTTAAAATTGTATGACATGTTAAGAAAGGAAAAGTGTTTTTGAAGTAGAAAGGATATTTTCCTCAAGAATGAAGTTCAAGTATTTTATCGAAATTATTTACCATCTAAGATAATAAAAGGGTTCTGTTTTTATCCCTATTATTACATGGATTTGATTATGTTGTGATGGAAATATTTTTATGAATTCCTTTATCTTATATGAATTGTTTTATGATGTCATGTTGATTAAGAATCCCATTTTTATTACATGGGTTACGCTATGATGTATGGTTTATGATTATGTGGCACACATAAGAAAGGATTCATTATAAGATGGGTGGGACCTATATCTCCCTCCAATGCATTGGGTAAAGATTTTATATCTCATGAGATAGACATGGCTGGAACGGTAGGTTATACCAGTTCAGTGAAACAGGACTGGAATGAGGGTGACTCGGTTCAGAAAGGGACTTTGTCCACTAAGATAGTCTTGGCAATGAGTCATGACTAACAAGAAATGATTTTCCATGATTATCTGTGCATGCCACAAAGTTTACAGTTTCATGTTATGATTATGGGGATCTCATTTTCACTTCTATGATTTGTTCCATGTTAAGATATTATGATCTCTTTTGCAGGTTATGATTTTCAAAAAGATATGATATGATTTTTATTTCCTTTATTTGCCCTTGCTGAGCATTTGAGCTCACCCTTTTATGTTTTCTTTTCCCCAGGTCAGGAAGATGGATATTAAGTATAATATGCTAAAAGGGACCCTAGATATGATGAAATAAATGGGAGACACTGTAGAAGATTTATGAACCAGTTGTTTATGTTTCCCAGTTTCTAAAGACACTATACCTATACGGTCCTTTGTGGTTTTGTCATATGTTGTAATAAGTGTGCTTCAATTTTGAAGTATTAACAATGTATGTAAAGTATGGGTCGTTATATCAACACATTGAGAGAGAACTAAATTTGTACTAGTTACTACATATAAATATTTTAGGGGCACACTCCTCACCATTACACTCCACATCAAAGGGTTCTCCTACTTCAGTAGGGGACCCACTCCCTGCAACTACTCAAAGATGGGGGAGTACCAATGTATAAATAAGGGACCCCCAAACTGTGTGTAGGGGAGTTCTGTCTCTAGCATTATGATTGTAATGGGGATCATACACCCTGACACGACATGGGAGTACTATCCCTAGAATAGATAACTTTCACCATGGTAGGACTGCTGAGTAATGAATCTTCCAGAACATCATGTATGGAGAAACTTCTTCCTGGTAGGACAAGCGAGTTCCAACTACATCGATAGAGGTCCCCCACCAAATCTCTACATAGGAGTACCAAATCAATATTTTATATGAGTATAAAGGGAATATTCCTTGATATGATAGCGAGATCCATCACTCTCTATAAGAATGTTATGGGGTTCCCATAACCATGTATGATATTGGAGTACCATCCTTGGGAGAGCTAATCCTTGGCCAGAAAACTTACAATCACATTATTGGAGTTCCTACTCTACCAATCTGATAGGTAAGAGAAACCTACACCCTAATATGAAATGGGAGTACTAGTCCCACCAACTCTCAAATAATCCAAATGGACCTCCTGAATGGTCACACAACACTATAAAGAGTGACTCACTCTTCACGGATTGCATCAGAGAACCTCCATGGGTATGGTACCCACACCCTAATTGAAATGGATCACCGCTTTACTAGCCTAAAGAGTATAGGGGTACACACATCCTAATATTACAGGTAAGGGTACTAACCCTGAAATCTCTACATGAATCCTACCTAACCGTTACCCTGGATTAAGAACCACTAATGAAAATTCATTCTTTAATCACTCTGTGTCATATCTCTAAAGAAACCAGAAGGTTACCATCACATTCTACACATAAAACTGTTTAGGTTACGCTATGTGAATTCATGAATATGTTCCCTAGAAAAGGATATTCATTTGGTAAAAGTTCCCATGAATAGTAGATGACATGTAATGGGGTCCATAGGGCATGTGACTCCACCTGAACACTTGTTAGTGTCCTCTACTATATGGATTGACTAGACATGTGAGCTTACACATAATGTATAGGGTGTACATGACATGTCTCACCTCACCAGGGCCCCTGGCCATGAGTTTCCCCACATGGCTTAGCCAAAAATTTGATCAACATGACATGTAACCAGATTAATAGGTGTGTTCTAGAGAGCTGGAATCTTTCGCATCCCCTCAGATAGTTCAAATCTACAAAACCCCATACCAGAGTCTCTGTCCATGTACTTTCTCATGGCCATGTGGTGAGACATGTAATGTCTAGCCATTTCCTTTGACAACATGACCTCAGATCACTACATGACATGTACCCAAAGTACACAACATGTAGTCCCTAAAGTTTATCTTCCCTGAATGGTAAGAAAAGACAACATGTTTGTAGAGACCCTAAGCTTGACGTACATTGACATTACATTACTTTTTCGGAATACTTAGTACATAAAAAAACAGACACACAAGGACCCTAATAGTTTAGTGTCTTTGGAAACTTGGAACGTAATCTTCTAATCGTGGTGAAAGATCTTCAAAATCTCCCATAAAGATCTTCCACTTTTTGTTTCCTTACCTAAAACCTTTATTTATATCCTGGGGAAAAGAAAACATAAAAGGGTGAGCTCAAATGCTCAGTAAGGGTAAACAAAAGAAATATCAATCACATCATATTCATAAGAACATAACAATTTAGAAATCTTACCCTACAAAAGAGATCATAATTTCATAACATGGGATAAGTCATGGTAGTGAAATGTAACCCCAATAATCATAACATAAAACATGAAACTTTTTGGCATACAAACATAATCATAGAGAATCATTTCTTATTAGTCAAGACTCATTTTCATGACTATCTTAGTGCACAAAGTCCATTTCTGAACCGAGTTCACTCCTCGTTTCAGTCATGTTTCACTGAACCGGTTTAACCTGCCATTCCAGCCATGTCTATCTCATGAGATATAAAATCTTTACCCAATGATTTGAAGGGAGATATAGGTCCCACCCATCTCATAATGATACCATTATTATGTGTGCCACAAAATCATAACCCATATATCATAGCATAACCCATGTAATAAAAATGGGAATCTTAAACATCGTGACATCATAAAACAATTCATATAAGATAAAGGAATTAATAAAAATAATTACATCACAACATAATCAAATCAATGTAATAATAGGGATAGAAACAGAACCCTTTATTATCTTAGATGGAAAATAATTTTGATAAAACACTTGAACTCCATTCTTGAGGAAAATATCCTTTCTACTTCAAAAACACTTTTCCTTTCTTAACAAGTCATACAATTCTAAACTAAAAGAAGTTGATTAAAAATAAACATGAAAACTTTTAAAGGAAGCTTTTTGGAAATAATTTTTTAAAAATCCATTCATGCCGTATAAGTTAAAAAAACATTCTTCTCGTACTTTTTTCGGAAAAGTCAAAAAGTACCTCGTACGAAAAATGACAAAAGATTCCTTCATATATTTTACTAAAAACTCACCGAAGGGTAAAATTGGATTTAAAAAATTTTATGTGTATGGAAATAAAATTACATATTGATCAAACATGGATGTGGATGATGAAATACACCCCAATAAATACAAAAGTATAAACAATCTTTGATAAAATTGAGATTGTGATATTTTCCTTACCTTAGGTCTGATTTGCCTCGTAAGTGTCCGAACCTCCTGTATAATGATTTAAATAATGTTATTGACTTATTCTAGAATCATAATTATTGTTATGATATAATATATGGTTCACTTATGACTTTATATTACCCGTTCTTTTGTAAATTCCATGTTAAAGAGCGTTTTAGGTAAAATTGTTTCATTTGTCGTCCGTGTTTTGACTTGTAATTATTCATGTGATTACTTAGATCATGATTACTTAATTACAGAATATAAAACATGATTTATATATAATATATATTCATAATATACATATATATATAATAAATCAGTAAATGGAAAGAAATACATCGTTCATGGAGACAGTAGGTCGTACGTACGCATGAACGTTGTTTTCGTTTCCTTATTTAGTAGAATGAAATTAAGTAGATGACATACATATATATACACATAAATCCAGTATCATTATTATGTCATATATTTCATGATTACTTATTATATATACTTTATAATCATTCATGAGTGGTTAACGTGGAGAATGAATCTCATCGCGTCGTGGAGACGATAGTCCGTACGTACGCATGAGCGATGATATTGTTCCCATGATCGTGGAATTATATTGGAGTGTATGTATAATATTTCAGAATAAATATAACTTTACAATAATCATATATAGTTATTATTTACACCATTATACCCATCCAAGTAAGGTGGTGGTGGAAAATAGATTACACCACGGCGTGGAGACGGTAGTCCGTACGTACGCACGCGCGGTGATTTCGTTTTCCGTAGGATGGATAGATGGTGAAATAGGGTTGTTTCATACTTATAATAACATATCAGTATATTATTGATACTAATGTTATTACTTCATAATAAAAAACCGAAGAAGAAGAAGTGGAAGAAGAAATAAAGATGAAAGAATCGGTAACAGACATTACCTCTTCTTTGAAGCGCCTCTTTGAGATCTCCTTTTAGGGCACTAAAATTGGTCTTTGAGGAAGACCAGAATCTCTAGGATGTTTCTAGGGAAGTGGAGAAGGGAATTTGGCAGGGTTTGGCAGAGCTTGAAGGCTCAAAGTGGTGTGAGGAAGAGAGGGAGGAGGTGCCCTTTTATAAGGGAGGAGAGGGGATCCTTTGGAAAAACTAAAAATATTATTTTATTATAAAGCCAAATTCGGTTTTAAATAGCTCCAAATTGATTTATTTCTAATCTAAGGTGGTTATGGGTAGAAATACTCTCATCCAATAGAATTTAGACAAGTTTAGATTCCTATTTTAACCTTATCATTTAGATTTCACATTAAGTTAAATAATTTTACTTTTACCATGTCTTCTTGTGTTCTTATACTATAAGGTTAATAAACTTACTATAACAAGACAAACGAACACAAAGTTGTTTATTATTAATATATATAACCTTATCTAAGTCATTTGGGAGAACCTTAGATTTTTAAGAATAAAATAACAATTAATAATATAATATTGGTTTTAAAAACTATTTTATGTCAATTTTGACACTATTTAGTAATTGATTATTGTGAAAGTCATAACAGAATGATTAGTTTGAAAAAAGTTATTTACATCAATACTAACATGTCATATTAACCAATAAATTTAGTTTAATTTATAAAAAGTCTCAAATTATATTTATTTGGGTCTTTATAATATGAATTATTCTAATTTTTCACTATTATGGTAATAACTGCATAATCATTGTGTCATAAATTAATTAATTTATTTAATGTATAAAAATTATAAATAAAATATAATTATGTAATAAATTTTATTAGCTTTATAATGCATATTTAAAATTGAATTTATCTTATGTATAACCCTATATTAAAAATGTTGTAGTAAATAAACTTTTATTTTAACTCTTTTAACTCTTCTTTGAATTAAATAATAATAAATGTCCTAATCTAATCCAAGTGGCCCTAAATGGTCATATTTTATTCCTAAGGTTGTTTTTGGTCGAATTACACTTATCCAATAGAATTAGGACATGTGTTAGGGTAATAATAATAACATTTTACCCTTAATTACCCTATTTACTTTTAACCGTGGTAAAAAAAGTAAAAGGTTACTATTCACCAAAAATTATTTTCATCTCATTGAACCACATTTTACTTACTGACATCAACCGTGTCTCTCGGATTTTTGAAATTCCATTCACAGAAGCGGTAAAATTATGTTTTATGAAAAATTCATATTTTTTAACTACCACTTAGTGGTTTCACTATTCATCAAAAAATGAAAGTTTCCAGAAAAATACCAAAAATTAGGCCTAAGCTATATTTGATATTATGAACTCAAAAATGATGTCTATTTTACCAAATTCAAAACAAATCAGTTTCATTAATTAATTTAAAAATTAATTCCCGTCGTCAACACAAATAGTGTGTTCTTAAGAGATAGTAACTATCAAAAGATTGACACTTGTTTATGTCTGGTTTAAATGTGAAATTACATCCAATGACCAACATTGTATTAAATTGTAAAAATATATTCTAAATATACTTTAAAACAACTAAAATTAATAATTTATCACTATTAATTATTTCGATTAAAAAAGTTGTTTTTAATTAAAATTTAGTAATTTTCACTATTCATCAGAATATGAAAGTTATCCGAAAAGTACCAAAATTTCACCCTAAGCTAATTTCGATATTCCAAATCAAAAAATGAAGACCATTTTGAAAAACAAAATTTAAAAAAATTCAAAAAGTGGTTATTACTATTCATAACGGCTAGTTTTAATAATATTTTAATAGCATATCATTGTTTAGCGAAACTCAGTATTGTGTACAACACACGCTATCGTGGAAGGTCGTGATTGCGTGTAATGAAAGGCAAGTCAAGGATGCGTGTTGTGCAAGCTTCTTTTGGTGTAGAGTACAACACAAGACATTAATGAAATCAAAAAGAGTATTTTTCATAAAATCTCGGGGTGTTACAATGTTCTCCAGTACACACTGTGTGATCAGGAACTCTGAATGGGAATTCCCAATGAACCAACTCAAACTCCCTAGTCTCTACCAAAACCCATATACCTACCCAAAGTGATCACTAAAAGTTATATAAGGGTTAAAAAATCATAACACAATGCATCATAATGGGTATTGGTACTTAAAAATAAAATTCTCTAACCTCATGGTGCAATATCAAAGCCTTAGATACAAAACTATGCTCAAAACCTACTTCACCACAATCTGGTGATGATTGGAATCAAAAACTGGGGATCGATGGACCACCTCACCTCATTTTCACCTTGAGTCACCCTTATCTCATGGTGGTCTCCCCTCCTCCTCTATCTTGAACCTCAAAAGGGGGTGAGGACATGATGTAGACAAACATTATATCATTCTTATGGTAAACACCTTGTTATGTACTAAACTGTGGTCTCAAATTTCTGATTCAAGGCCCTGATCAAGAGTTATTGCACTTTTACAAAGAAACATTATTTGTGTGACAAAATATATTTAATATTCTTAATGTCACTACATTGAGGTTCTTTGGTCCCCAGATTTCCATGCTAACTCAACGCTTGGCTTTATTGATATTCTACGAAATATTCCAAAGTGTTAACAAAAAACCAAAGTGACTACATATGACTTTTCACCCATACTATGTGTATTAATTTTTCAAAAACTATATTAATAGAGACCTTATTAAATTCTAGAATCATGAAAAATATCCTAAAAATAACCTTATTATAGTCAACATTAAATGAAATGTTTTAACCTCAAAGGTTATCTCATACCATTAATTTTTTATAAAAACATGTGTTAACCCGTAATTATCTCAAAATAAAATATCATAAAGGCTACCAATACCTTTAAACATATGTACACCAAAATTAATGTAAATCATACAGAAATTACATTTTCAATATAAGCTATATGATACCTAAGGGTTGTATTACAATAAATGTATCTGAAAATATATGTAATTTTTATAGTCATCCACTACTTAAAACCCAAATAGGGGTGTCTAAGCCATTGAACATAAGATAAAACATAAACATTTAAATTAAAGATAGTAATCATAAATCTTCAAATTACAACACCTAAATATATCAAAATCTCTAAATTTATCTAAACTCTCATCTGATACAAACTATAAGGACCCAGACTTATTCATTACATATTATTGCATCTTTGAGCTAGAATTCACTTTTTTAGAAATCTGAGAATCATTTTAGTTTATACTTTTATATAATTAGGAAAATTCATATATAGTAAACCCATACGTTACATGTGAACAATTATAATCACTGTCTATTATTCTGACAAAAAACCCTTTAAAATAAGAAATGATTTCTTTTCATGAAAAATCATTACAATATTCATCTTTAAATCATAAATGTACCTACTCTTCCATAAACCATATGAATTTTTTTAAAAATTTTTTGAGAAAAATATCATTAAAGGAAATAAAAATAATTAATTAAACCATTAGTCCATGAGTACTTAATGTTTGTTATTTCATTTTTCAAAAAAATAATGGGTTTAAAACAAACCCTTTTACTTACCCAAGAAATTAGTTTATCTTCCCAAAAAAATTTATAAAATTTTTCCTTAGAAATTTTTATGGCGAAATAAACAAATAAAGGGTTCTTTCCAAACGTGAATATCATATGATTTTTTTCACAAATTTATAATTTTCACTCTTAAAATGGAATAACCATCAATGTTGAAAATGGAGTAACCACCATAGTTACACTTGTATTAACCATCACAGTTAAATTTAGAGTAACCATCACAAATACACAAGGAAGAAATTTATGGATTGATATTTCATATTACTTTAGAGTAACCATCATAGTTACTAATGGATTAAAAATCCTATATAATCTTGGAATAACCTTCACAACTATCTTCGAACTATTACCCAATGCATTGGAGAGATATAATGAGGATCACCCATCATATAATCCACATATAGATCACTCATGAGATATAATTGGGATTAGACCTTATAAATAATGTAAAAGAAACATATTGTGAATAAAACCCTTGAAAACTTTTTTAAAACATCTGAGAAATGAATTCTACTATCAAAATACCTTTTTATCTAAAAAATATTTTAAACCTAAAAACTTTGTACATAATAAAGAAACAACTTCCAATAAAAATAACCATAAATAATTTAAAAAGGAAACTTAAATTCATTGAGGTGTTAGTATGGATAGAAATTCCATTCCTGTCATATATGTTGAAAATCATTGCTTTGGACTTAGGTAAAATTAGTTAAAAGCAGATATTTTTAAAGAGGGTATAAAAGAAAGTCCCTTACCTCAAGTATGATTTTTCATGTATGTTTTTTATCTCCTTGAATAATAAATTTATATAAATTTTTTTACTTTCATAAGAACATTTTTAGGTATATTATTATTTTTATATTTCTTGTTACCATGTTATTAACCTATAATTAATCATTTAAGTTCACATCAAACGTTTTTATGATATTCGATACTTAATCCAAAAATGAATTTTGTATGTTGACTATAGTAAAATTTTCCATTAGTCCATCATTTCATGAAAAATAATCCTGAAATAATTATCATTTTTATAAATCAATTATACTTATTAATATAACCTTTAAAAATGGCTAGGAAAAATGTAGTACGTTACAATCATGGAGAGAGTAGTTTATACGTATGCATGATTAATTTTTCATTCTCCCAGGATCATTATGGAAAGAAGTTGTGAATTGTTTTATCATTGAAGAATGACCATAATATTATATAAATCATATTACTTATTTAAATATAATTATATATATAATCAATGTTATGTGGTGATGGAAAATGAATCACATTTCTTTATAGAGGTGGTAGTCCAGACATTCACATGAATGGCGTTATCATATTTCTATGAATGGGAAGGTAAGAACATTGATGATATATTATCTTTTCAAAATGATAAATATTTCCTGAAAATAATTTATACAAATTAATTACTTTATTATAACTATCCTTGCGACACAGTGATGGAAAAATAATTACATTCATTCGTGAGGTTGTTGTCTGATGTACATAAGAATGATGAATTATTTTCCCATTTTTTGGATGTGGAGACTGATATTGGTAATTAAACTAGAATAATTACATCTCAACATATTTTGGAATATACAATTGTTATTTTATCATGTTTGAATAAGTAAGGAGTGATGTTTATAAATAAAAAATAGAAACACTCAATTAAAAACAATACCTCTTATTTGGATAATCTCTGTTTCTTAACACCTTAATGTTGAGCATGTGTTGATTCATTAATTATTTTAATTTATTTTTAGTTTTGATGTGCACAAAATAAGACAATTATATTACTAATGATGTTTCTGTTAAATAAATTTTAGAGAAATAATATTAGTTTGAATATTTATTATGGAAATATATTCAAGTCATTGATCTATAAAAAATAATTTTGAAGTATAATGGATGTGTTTTAAACATATTATGAAAACACTATCCACCCCATAAATTTATAATAATAAAATAAGGTTTACAAATCATACATTTGAAACAGAATGTATGGATCATGAACTCTATGTTGTTGGTAATTTATTTATAAAAAAACCCTACATTTGGAAGGAAGCCTATATTTTAAGAATAAATCTTATTTTACATAAAACCTAATTTTTAAATCAAATATATGTTTTCAACCCTATGTTTGGAATTCTTTCATCATATAAAGGAACTTCATATATGACTATTCAATGACAAGCTTTTAAATCTATGATAATTTCCGAGCTTTATGAAATGGTTTTGATGGAATTAAATATCTATTAAAATCTATTTTACAATTGATTCAAAGGCTCGTGATGATTATTTTAAAGTATTTTATTACCTTTAGAAAAACATTTCAATTCTTATAGGAAGTTATAACCCTCTTTAAGGATTTTGAATTCAAATATTCATGATTTTTTGTGTGATATTTATGGATCTAGTTTTACTTGGTGCTATTAAAATTAGAGTATAAAAATTTAGACATTCTTCCTCAGAATAAATATGAGAGATATATATAAGAAAATTTTATTTTTGGTAACAAGAAGTTTTCCATTTCATTTTGAGCTACACTTTGGAGACATAAATGTTTTGATCTATCTAGTCGACTCATTGTTATTTTTATTAATGCTACTGCATCTTATTGTCACATCATTTTCTACAAGATCTAAAAAGCATTAGTGGGATATACAATTTAGAGACATACATGTTTAAACATATTCTTGGTGTTTTCTATGACACTTTTAGAAGAAAGACCATGTATTATTGAAGATGTATTTACTATTGTGTGAAACTGAAGATCAAGTACATATATCAGATTCTATTGCAAACATTGATGGTTAACCAATTTTCTCAATCAAATCAATCTCTATTGATTTATTAGAGTATCGACTTCCCAGACTCAATCAAGTTTGAGTTTTTACTGCTCGAACTCATTCATGGTGAAGTGTCATCTTCTAGTACTAAGATTTGAATTTACGATTCCTTGTAAAATAAAAAGAAGGCCCTCCAAAATCCTTATAATGGTTCCAAATACCCAAACTCGGTTGTTTAAGTCTTGTGAGAATAGGGCCTATCTAATGAAATCACCGATCTCGAAAAGAAAGTGTTGGTTTAGTGGAATAAGGGATCTAGGTGGCCAAAACCACTATACCTTTCTGTGTTCTTTTCCTTCATTAATTATTCTTCTTGCCTATCTTTAGGAGATAATGAAAGGTTTTGTTCATAACATGATCAGTATTTGGAATATTTTGATGTTTTTATGTACACAATTCACCCCCTTATGTCTTGGTCTTCATTACTTCCATACTGACCTAACTGTTGGTATCAGCGGAAGGGATCTACTAGTATATTTTCTTCATTTAATGTTATTTTACACTATCTGATATCTATAAAAAAATATAAATGGTTGTTATCCTATTAAAAATCATGAAATTTATTGTCTATATAAAGCCTAAGCTAAATATTGATATGAGGAAATCCTGAAATGAATGATTCCAGAGAAGGCATGTCAATGATCCATGATTCTTATATTACTGGTTGTAACTATGGTTTCTAGAAAGACCGAATGATTATTTATTTGAAAAATCATTGAGGAGGGATTTATTTAAATGATGTTAATCCATTCCAAATTCACATGGAAGATTTGAGAAATGGGATGATAATCATGAAAATGAAAATGATATCAATTAAAAAACAATTAATGTTATTGTATATGGTTTAGGAATTGATGAGTTTAATTGAGTTTTTCAATGTTCTACTGCATATGATATGTGGTGGACTTTTGTTGTTTCCTATGAGGGAACTAAAAATATTAGACACATAAGGTACAATTATGTATAGATAATGTTTTATAATTTTAGAATACATGATGATGAAACTATCTCTCAAATGAATGAGATATTGATATGGATTGTAACTTCCCCAACCTAGGTTCCACTACATGGTACCCTGAGATGGGTCATCACATGACGTCAGGTGCACCTCCCTGTATGAGAGAGGATGTCGAATAGCAGTGAAGGTCTAGATTAGTCAGGTGGGTAGACTATACCATTTTTCAAGAGTAATAAATAGGAGAACAAAATATAAATAGTAGAAACAATAAGAAACAACCAATATCATGCATAACCAAACGTCTCCCAAACAGGTTACAAAACACAAGAAATAATAAATATGTCATATCATGCTACAATTCCATGGTAACAAAACCAAAAATAAATACAACAGAGGAATCCCCATAACTATCCCAACTCCATGTAGGGAACCTAATCCATGCAAGACCAATTTCCAACTCAACTCCCAAGAACAGGGCCCTTTACCTTGTCCAGACATGCTAGCATGAAATCTGCTTGGGTACCCAACAAAGCCCCGAGCAGGGTGTCAGTACAACTTAGTAGGCCACTGCAAATGGTTTCTACAAAATATCTTGTTTAGAAGATAGGGAATTCAAGTAAAAACTATCATAGAGTAATTAAAATACAATAAGGGTACACTATTAAAGAATCACCACTTTGTTATTACTATTCGGTTTATTGTGCCAAGTTCATAATATATGTCATCTCCTCATTTAGTTCATCATCAACATGTAATGCATGGGTTAAAAATTTACCTTATTCAACCAATATTCATGAAATTTATCATTTCTCATAAGATAACAAGTCATGTCCCTAACTCTCTAGAGATGGTAATAACAATTAATCACCATTAATACCTTGGAGTCGCAGTCCATGTGTTTTCATTGAATATAACCATTGGGGGCATAGAGCATTAGTTCGACTCCTCAACCTGTGCATTCTGGGTAAGGTTAGAGAATCAGTCAAAAACTACCCATGGAAGGAGCATTAGCCATTAATCAAGCCACCAATCCATGCACACAATCTTATTTATCCATTTACCATAAATTATCCATATCACAACCATTAAAATCAATGAATATAAAAATCTTGTTTCATAATAATCAATCATGGAATTCAATGTTTTGCAATAGCCCATTCATAAATTCATTTTACAATACATAACACATTATCCCAATTATCTTTCACATATATGACCCCACAAACCATATTCATCAATTCATTATCCATAACCCAAACCCATGTGTTGAAAATTTCATACACACTAACTTTCTTTGGAATTTCAACATAATTCATTATCCAAAAGGCATAACCCCTATTAAACTAATTTAACCCATTTTTATTACCATAAAAAATAATCCCTTAAGATACTATTAGACATAAGAACATTCTAATAATTCATTTCCACTCTCATTAAACATCTCTACATGGTTTTAAATGGATTTACATTGTTACAAGACAACCTTTACCATATATATATATATATCTTCTAAGTCCAAAAAGTATCGCCGCACCCCATGGGTGGACCTATAATGGTCAAGTCATCCCTCATGTGTCCCATGGAAATAATGAGGGTTTCCATTCATTATATATACTACCATTACACCAAAAATCATCAATGCTTCAAAATAATAATAAAATAAAACAATGAAATAAACCTAAGCATGCACAAATCTCAAATGAAACTATGGGAAACAACTTGTAGACCACCTAACATGGATCTTTTGACAACCGCACAGCTAATTAATACCTTGGATCTCGATTCATGTATCCTTAAAAGACTAAACCTCTAGCTCTCGAGAAAGTAAGGGCTTTAGGGATTTGTAGGGATATAAGGAAGGAATGTGAACCTTAAACCAAAAAAGGTAAGGAAGAGGGTGATTAGCCATACCCAGATATTCGATTCCCAACCGACGACACTCCAAAAGATATAAAGATGTGGGAGAACCACCCTTATAATCTTTTGGTATCATTGGTTCATGCCTTGAGTTTTATAAGGGAAGAAAGGATGAAATCTTTTGTTTGAGTTTAAAATACCATAATGGAATTTTTGTAAATTTCTCCACTTTATTGTGTTGTATGGTTTACTAGCACGATTTTCCAAACTGTGCGCAATCCCTGATAGAGATACTATCAAAAATCCCTTCTTTTTCATGGTTTCCTATGAATTTCGCATGGTTTTATTCACTGTGTGATTACCATGTGAAATCCTATATCTAAGGCTGCGTGGTTACCTGGGAAGATCCACATGTTTTTTACTAACATTGTGCAAACTGTGCAACATTCCCAGAACACCTTTTCTTCAATTGTTGTGTCCCGAATCCCTGGAACACCCCCGAGACATCACATTAACTTTGGGAAATAGTTATTTGACCAAAATAACCAACATAAATTGAAACATAAAAAACCTTATTAAAGGTCCCATATCTTACAGCCTCCCCAACTTATAATAGCTCGTCCCTAAGCGGCTCTTACCGAGCATAATTGAGCTTCTGAAGTAAAGATATCATTCCTTTGGGCCCATATATCTTACTCTCGATCCCATGATTCTTCTTAGACATTTCCATACTACCGTAGAACATGAACCAAAGGTACAAACTTTCCCCACTAAACCTTCTCACTATGATCCACAATGCGAATAAGATTCTCCACAAAGGACATTTCAAGATCAAGCACAACATCATCAATGTATATCACATGAGATAGATTAGGGTGATAATGCCATAGTTTTAAAACATAAATAACATATTTATTCACACTATACCATTTTTGAAGATCCAGTCAGTAAAGCACTAGTCTGATCCCCTCCACGAACTCGAATGTCCCCACATACCTGGGTGCCCATATTCCCTTTTTCTGAATGTGACGTTGGCCTGAAAACAGTGAAACCCTATGAAACAAACTATCTCCCACCACAAAGACAAGAGGTCTATGACACCATTCCACATATGACTTATTATTACATTGAGCTTTCGTCATGCGCTTCTAAATCAAATAAACATTCTTTGATGTCTCCTACATGAGACTCGGTCTTAATATCTAATATTCCACAACCTCTAACCATCAAAATGGAGATCTAAACAGCCTTTTATAAAGTGCCTCAAAAGGATCCATCTGAATCGTATCTCGTAAACTATTATTGTAGGAAAACTAAATTAGTGATAGATTTTTTTCCCATGAACCACCAAAATCCAAGGTAGGAGCTCTTAATATATCCTTTAATGCTTGAATCATATACTCCAAATACCCATCCATTTGTGGGTGATATTCTATACTCAGCAAAACTTGGGTACCAAGTTCCATCATTAATCCCTTCCAGAAGTCCAATGTGAAATGTAGACCATGATCTGAAACAGTGGATCTCAGCACCCAATGCAATCAAACTATTTTTTAAATAGAAAACTCACCCAACTGTTCAACTGTATATGTCTTTAGGATCAGACATAAATGATCTAATTTAGCCAACTGATCCATAACAACCCAGATTTTGTCATTCTTATAAGGCATCCTTGTAAGTACCACTATGAATTTTATCATTACATTATTCCAGTTCTATTTAAGAATGGGAAATTACTAAAACAAACCACCTGAATGTTGATTCTTGGACTTCAACTATTGAAAAATAAGGCATCACACTACAAAACCCGAAATGTCTTTCTTCATCCCTAACAACTAATAATTCCCATCAAGATCAAGATACATCTTAGTTAAACCTGGATGTACTTCCCACCTCGATGAATGGATCTCACAGAACAACTATTTCTGAAAAAACACTGGTACTACCATAATATAACTAACAGTGAAAATTCCATCACCATCCAAGGCCCAACTAGAAGTGACTCCCCACCTTTATGACTTTCTGTTATATCCAAACACTCTTGATCCTCCAGCTGGCTTTCTTTGACCCAGCACAAAAGCACAAAATTAATCTTTAATGATGTAGTGGTAATTTTTCTCTACCCATCCTACACCTCCAGGTTCTTCTCCAATAACAAATAAATAATTTTCTATTCAGATTTGGATTCCTAAACAACCTCATTCTATGTCTTCAGACTCAGAGTATCTCTAAATCTATTCGCTTCTCCTAGTGTGTAAAACAACTCAAAATCAAAGGATTATGGGTACTTGATCAACCTTAATTGTCTAATATTTTAATCCCTCTAAGAGAAGATATAATTCAGATACTTATGATTAGTAAAAACCATGAATCATTCTCCCAACAAGTAGTTTGACCAACACTTTAAGTCATAAAATACAAAAAATAGCTCAATTTCATGAGTAGGGTTGTTTTGTTCATGTGGTATCAATTATCTCATCCAGTATGCTACGACATGATCATACTACATCAACAATACCCCAATACCCACACCGGATGCATCACAGAAGAAAGTGTACATCTTACTAGGTTCAAGAAATATTAGAATCGGTGTGATAGTCAATATTTTCATCAATTATTGAAAAGAAACCTCACAACCCCTAACCACTCAAACATAACACCCTTCTTGGTTAGGAATGTGTGTGGTGCTTCAAAATGGGAGAAATACCTAATGAACCTATGGTAATAACCTATCAAACCCAAATAACTCCCCATATTAGAAACATTCTTCTCATCCTCCCAAGACACCACAACCTGTACCATCTTTGGATCCACCAACACACCTGACACAAAAGTGACGTGTCCCAAGAAATGAAATTTCTTAATACAGAACTTCCACATTGATATCTTGACATAAATCCTATGCTCTCTTAGTGTACTCAATATTATATTAAGATGTTGGTAATGATCATCACGAGTTATTGAGTACACCAAGATTTCATAAAAAAGATAACAAAAAACTAATCCAGATAAGGGTGAAATATCATATTCATTATCACTACAAGAAAAACCGATTCATTGGTCAAACCCAAAAATATCAAAAAAAAATCATACATCTCGTTCCTACTATAAAAACATGTTCGTAGTATGTCAGAATGTCTCACCCACAAATGATGGAATCCTGATCTCAAGTAGATATTAGAGAACATTGTGGCACCCCTTGGTCAAACATGTCATCAACTATGGAAAGAGGGTATTATGTCTTAACTGTAATCTGATTAACTTCCTGTAATCGACCCTTAACCACAATGACTTGTCCACCTTCTTATCAAATAGCATGGTGATCCACATTTTGATGTATTAGGTCAAATTAATCCCTTTCTCTCTAACTCTTCCAGGTGACCCTTATTCTCTTGGATTTTTCTGGGTGATATTTGATATGGTGGAATGGAAACCAGTTCTGGCTGTGGAAGAAACTCCATGGTAAACTCAAAATCTCTCTAAGGTGGTAGCCTCAATAATTACTTAGGATTCACATCATGGAACTAATAAATCATAGTAGGAAAGACATGTTTCTTCACTTCTCTATCATGAATAACAAGGCCTACACATGGGCTATGAGCTCTCCCAATGGCTGACAAAAAGGCCCTACACAGCGTGCTCGAATGTTCCACTCTTCATGGAGGAAATAAGTGTCCCCATCAGGAGACATAAATATCACCCAATGTCGATAACAATCGATATGGTCTTGATATTCCATTTTCTATTCCATTACCAAGATCATGTAAAAACCTAACATCTTCAAAACAAATGAATCCCATAGGAAATTATATCCACTAACCTCAACTCCACAACCTCTACACTGTCTGATATCCCCAACTCAAACTTCCAACAGAGTAACAATTGACATAACCCCCAAAAACATTTTCCATTGATAGGCCCAACACCAACATGAACTGTGCGTACATAAAATAGTGTGTGGAACCTATGTGAAAAATATAATTTGCAGGTGTAGGGGCTACAAGAATCGTACCTCAAACAGTAGAAAGTTAATCCTTGCCACCTCCAGGTGTAAACCAAACTATGCGAAGATGGAATGTCTATCTTGTTGGATTTGGTGTCCTGGAACCATCTATTTGTACATTGATTACATGAATATTTAATGTATTTAAATATTAAATATCTTATTACATATTGTTCATTATTCAATATAACTATAATTTAATAATTTACTAAAGTATTTGTCGCATTAATAAGGTTATAGAAGTTCCCCGCTATGATGATAACCATGAACTACTATGAAAACATTTTTAAATATAGTTGTGTGGTCGAATGACATAATATGATGGGACCCATATTATAAAAACTATTAGGTACGAGCACTCGTAAGCATATGAGTCTTCTTCTCATTAAGTTCAAACCTGGCAATCTCTAAGATGATAGATTATGATAACATGCCTGCTAGTACAAATTTCACATTTTTTTGGTGTCATCAGATATTCATATCTCCAAGAATGTGTAATTGTCCTTATAATTTAATATTATCATTAATATGTCTCATGACTCATGCACTATGATTTTATGATGAAAAATCTCATTCCATATGATTGTGGGAAGTAGGGTATTTTGGGTGTGTCACGAATGGCATGTTATTAAGGGATAAGTCGATGAGGGATTCTTCCCTTCCACTTATGGAAGTTGATTTGTTGTCCCTTTTATTTAAATAGAACTGTCATGCTAAATTCCATGGTTATGGTGTAACGGTGAGTTTATTTCGAGTAGCCAAAGAATGATTTATAAAGCATTATGGTTTATGATACTATCCTGAAACCTACTTGATGAGATATTGTTATTAAGGTATTATATTACACAGTGAGTTTTTGTATGTGGATTTAGTCATTGTGACATTATGTTATTTCTCTTGGGCGCCTTCAACCACTGGTAGATAATAATATTGGACTTTAGGAAATCCCACCTAATGCCAATGAGAAAGAATTTTAGAGGGTCATACAGTATGTGTTTTTTATGGTCTCGATTAAATTATATTTGAAGTTAATTAATGGAATAAATGTTATTCTCAAGACAGGGGGATAATTTAATTCATGTTAAAATGATCACATAAATTAAATTAATATTTATTCACTTGATTGTGAATAAAATATATTTATTTATTTTATTGAACATTTAATAAAAAATTATTTATAAGTTTGTAAATAAAAATATTTATTTATGTGAATAAAATATTTTATTTGGGTGTTCAATAAATGGAATAGGAGTTCAAATGGACCAAGACCATGTCCATTTATTAATTATTTATTTACAAGTGGGTAAATAATATTTATCCAGTTGGTTGAAGAAATAATAATAATACTACTATCACAATGTGGAACGAGAATTCATTTATGGTTCCATTTTGTGAAAATTGGTGGACCAAAAAATAATGGTGTTTTTATTGTTGTTATGTAGAATGGGATTTTTATAATTGTTGTGATTTCATATAATTGCTATTTCAAAATTAAATATTGTAACTAAAACCCCATGTTGATTAATAGGTACGTACATATATTATTCCAAACATTGGTGAATTGATAATTGTTGAGCCAAACATTTTCTATATCGAATCCTCTCATCTCTCCCTCTCAAGAACGAGATAAGTTCTTCATGAACGATGAATGATAGATCAAGAACTATAAATGTATGAAATTATTTCTGATGCACTAGCACCTGGAGAACATGTAAGGTTGATTAGAGACCATTAGAGCATGTGTGGATAACCCCTAGAGGGATTCTACTTTGGATCCTCACAAGCACTATGACTGAAATATGGATGGGTCATTACAGATGATCAATGATCGTCAGAGAAGAAAGTACTAAAACCCCGATATTTAATTTCATCATAAATTATTTAATTAATTGTAGCCATGATGTGCAGGATCCTTTTTCTCAAATCCAATAATATTATTCTCTTTGTATGAATCTGTGTTTTCAAATTGTGGATATTTGAGTTCATCATCATATTGCTCCTAGACAGGTCATCATTTATAGAAAAAGAAAATTTGGGCCCTCCCTACCACCACACTTCTGCTGCATTCAAATCCTACAAGTTGCATCAAAGGGATGTTGCATCATGATTTATAATTATTTAAATAAGTTGTTTATGATTTACATTTTAATAATTTGGTTTTTCAATTCATGTTTAATCGTCTTTGTAATTTAAATTCGTAGATCTGTTCTTCCTCTTTTCATTTCTCACAGATCTAGTAGGAATGAATAATTTTTTAATTAAAATTAAATTGAGGATCTCATCAAGAGGCACCGATGATTCTATATAGGTATCAAGATAGTACACACCATGTTTTTAGATTTATAAGATGTGTAATCTTCCATACATGTCGTGTAATCCAAATTACACATCTTGTAGTTTTTTTAGTGGATCGGGAATAATTCAACAATTACTCAAACCATGTACATTAATGAAACATTGTGTAGTTAATTCTTACATTGTGTGTTAATGAAGAAAAACTGGTGCACAATCAGATAGATTACATGCCATGTGGCCCCCTGGACACAACATGTTGTCCCTTCAGGTCAAGGGAAAAACCGTGTATCCCATACATGACTAAGCTGACTAGTAACTCTTTAACCAAGAGATAGCATGGTGTGTGGCCTGTATGACACATTGTGTACTCAAATATTTCCAAAGTACGCCTCACATTCCAAGTCCCTAGGCTTGTACTTTGGAGAAGACAGTGAAGGAAGTAAACAATATGTAGTTGGAACTACATGCTATATACTTTAACAAATTACACATATTTAAAACAATAATGGTTTTATAATTTTCATAATTACATATCATTTATATTAGAATGGGTTTTCACAGTGTTACCACCATGTTTGTGGATGAAAATCATAGGTAAATTCAGAAATTTATTAAAATAAACCCATTGATTAATTAAAGATAATAATAAATCGATTCAAGCACGATTTATCTTATTCAGAACGACTAAAAAACTGAATTCTAGTTTTATTAAATTCGTAATTCGTTTCATGTACCTAGATTATCATGAGGTAGACAAGACCTTTGTATGTGTTTGGTTTCCATTTATTATATTTTAAATTTAATTTTTGGTATGTGTGTCGTCTCTCCTCCTTAATATATAGTGTTTGTGTGCCCATGATTTCTTTTATGTAAACACCCTTTTTACTCCTCACATACATGTGAGTTAAAAATAATATGTAATGGATGGTGCTCCCATGATAGTGGAGGTGGTTGAAGCTATATTTGAGATGAAACGAATACCAAGAGATACAATGGTTGATAGATGGAATGTTGTAAACATGAACCCAAAAGAATCAAATGTTTTATCCCCTAGGTTAGGGTTAGTTTATCTACTACTAGATAAACTAACCATTAGAAAATTGCATGATCATTCCATTCAATTTATTTTATTTAAGTAAATTTCATGGTTTATCATTATGGATGTGTTGTCATGATCACATAATTAATGAATTAAACCAGAATTCATGATGAAACTAAAATAAACCAATCTTATGAATAAATATTATCAATACATAGTTAATCACTTAATTATGTTCTAATTAATTTTAACAATCATATGAAAATGATAATAAGAAATTTATGAATAATATATAAAAATCCCTCAATAAAATATTACGTCAGACTTGCCTTATGAAACTTGATTATGGGAAAGACTAAATAAAACTATGTGTTGGACCAATCCTTCTTGGGAACCATAATTTTATATAAGAATACTTTATAAACGTTTTGGGTTAACTTAACTATATCACATCAAGAGGAGTATCACCTGATAGACATGGTGTAATATTAGAGGCAAGTGTTGAGGAAATACAAGTTAGGATTTCAGGATTGGGGAATCCACTCAACCGATCAAGGAGATGCAATCCAGCAGTTTGCAAAGTCATGCTTTCCTAAATAACTCTAAATAGATTGACCAACCCTTTATGGGGTTATGTGATGAGGAATATGGATCCTTTCCACTAGAACCTCCACAAAACTAGAAATTCTGATTTCAATGGTGAGGGCCATTGGGACATGATAAAATAACGGGAGACATAATAAAATTAATTTATTACTTCTAAAAAAATTTAATCAAGAAAGTACTAATTATCTTCTATTTTAATTATTGAATAAAAATTAAAATAAATTCAACAACACTATCCTTGAGATCGTTATTAGATAATGACAACATCCTCACTAGCAGTAACTTCCAAGAATGGTTTAGACACCTTCGGGAAATTCTACTCCATTAATAGAAATCTTATTTAATAGGGTCATCATTACCTGATCCTACTGCCCAAGATGTGAGTGATGAAGAGTTCATTGTCTACTAAAAATATATAAACGATATAGTCAATGTTCAATGTTTGATGTTATCATCAACTTCTTGAGAAATCATGATGTCTCATGAAAACATTAATGCTTATAACATGCTTGATTACCTCTATGGTCTTTACTAGCTGAGATAAATATAAGAACGGTTTGAGATCTCCAAGGAACATTGTGAGAGATATCTTGGAGAGGGTTTCGTAGCTAGGCCTCACATATTCTGGTTCATTGGCTACATTGTCCATCTGGAGGTTCTAGGTTTTAAACTACCCAAAGAACTAGGTACCATTCTCATTCTCACATCACTCCCTCGGAGCTTCTCTAGTTTGTTGTGAATTTCAATATGAACAACATTTAGAAGTCTCTACTAGATATTTTTATCCCCCTTCTCCAAGTGGACAAATACATGAAGTGTGAACATCCTTCTATCATTATCTTGAATACGAGGAATGGGAACGTTAAGATCATTAAATCCTAAAGCTTCTTCACTCCCTTCCATGAAAAGGTATATCAAGGGGGAAAATAAAGGAACACAAAATTGTTTGTTTCTCATTCGGCAAGATGGGCCACTGGAAGAACAGCTACACCCAGTTAAAGAAGCAATTGGAATCTTTTGTTGCATTTTTTATCAATTGAAATTTATATATTCCTAAAAATTGGTTATTAGATACAACCTTTGGTGCTCACATATGTTTCAAAATACAAGAACCAAGTAGACTCAATAAAATTTATTGAGGGGAGGAAGATCTAGGAGAATCTAACATAGCCAGACTTGTCATTGTAGCTGTTGGGGACTAGTGCCTCATGTTACCAACTGAGATGATCTTGTTTCTAAAAGGTTTTTATTATGTGCCTTATATAATGAAATACATTATTTTTGTATCCGAACTAGATAGAGATGGATTTATTTTCTTGTTAGTAAATGAATGTTGCTACTATTATAAAGACATCATTTGTTTTGGTAAGGCACATTTATATAATGGTCTTTATGTGTTGGATTACACAAACCATGTAACCAAAATTAATAAAAAAAAGTAAATCACATGACTCATACCACACCCAAATTTGAAATCACTAGCTAGGTCATTTTAATGATAAATTCTTGACAAAGTACATCAAGATGGATATTTATATTCTATTGAACTAAAACAACTTGGTGTATGTCACACCTACTTACAAGTCCAAATGAACAAATCCCCATTTAGTGGGAAAGTTTAAAGGGACAAATATATTTTTGAATTGGTCCATACTGATGTGTGTGAACCATTTTCAAGTGAAGCATGGGGTTGGTACCCATACTTCATATCTTTTACTGATGATTGTAGTAGATATAAATATGTCTACTTAATGACATATAAGTCGGATTCTTTTGATAAGTTCAAGGAATATAAGAATTAATTTGAGAACCATCATGGAAAGAATATTAAGAAAATCCTCTCTAATCGATGGGGTGAATATATTAATCAATACTTTATTGTTTACTTACTATAGCTTTGGATCCTATCCCAACTCACTCCTCATCGCACGCCCTAGTGGAATGGTTTAGGGGAAACGAGGAACCACAACTTGTTGGACATGGTGAGATCAATGATGAGTCATGCAATTCTTCCATTATCCTTTTAGGGATATGCGTTACAAACAATGATACACATACTAAAACAAGTACCAAATAAATCGATAAATGGTATTTCATATGATTTTTGGAGTGGAAGAAAATCCAAGTTATGAAATTTACATGTGTGGGGTAGAGAAGGGTTTGTTATGGCTTCTTTAGGTATCAAACTTGCGTTGTAGGGTACAAGGTGTACCTTTATAGGATACCCTAAAGAATCAAGTGGATATTACATATATGAGACTTCAGAAAAATGGATATGGTGGCAAGGCATTCCATATTCCTTGAGAGGGAGAAAATCGACAAAAGAGACAGTGGGAATGAGATAGACTTCAATGAAGTTGAGGATAAAGGTAGACAAGAGTTGGTACATAAGACGATTCCACAAATCCCCCTGGAAGAATTATCTATTCTAAAAGTATATGTACTCGTAGATGTACAATTGAGGTTGAAGAATATGAACACTACTATTTTTTAGTTACCAGGGATGGTAACTCATTATTAGTGGACAATAATGATCCTCTAACCTACAAGGAAGTAGTAAGTGGAATAGACTTTGACAAGTTTCAAGAAGACATGAATTCTAAAATGGGTTCCATGCACCAAAACCATGTATAGATTTTGGTAGATCATCCAATAGATGTAAATCATGTTGCTTGAAAATGGGTATTCAAAATAAACTATACATGGAAGGACAATTCAATACCTATAAGGAATGACCAGTTGCAAAAGGGTTTAAACAGCATTAAGTTGTTGACTATGAAGAAACATTTTGAATATTTTCAATGATAAAATCCATTACAATTATATTGGCCATTGCCGCTTATGATGACTATTATATTTGGAAAATGGATGTCTAAACTACCATCCTTAACGGGAACCTGCGGGAAGATGTTTATATGAAATAACATGAACAGATTGTGACTCCAAAGGATTCCAATAAGATATGTATGTTTCAAAATCCATTTATTGATTAATGTAAGAATCCAGGTCATGGAAAATTCATTTTAATGAATCCATAATAGAATTTGGCTTTATTATGAATTAATGTGAGCCAAGTGTCTGTAGGTTCTAGGTGCAGCGGACGCGTGTGGGTGGATGTGCCCACTTGCCTTTTTGTCATTAGAAATGATCAATCCGGGATCAATACGACGATAAACGCCAATCTCCACGGATCAAATCACAGAAAAAGAAAAAGAAGAAGGTTTGTCCCATAACCACAAACAAGATCGTTACAGGTTTATTAAAATTAATTTAACTAATTATAAATAAATACCTTTTGGGTGTTATTTATTCATTGATGTTCTTGATCACGTTGTCAATGAGATCCGTCGTTGCGTCACAGAATCTAAGTGTAAAATCCCTCTAGTGGTGATCCACACATGTACCTCGTATCTCTGGACGTCGCCAAAGGATTCTCTAGGTGATAGCGTGGAGAAGCCTTTTCTTTCATTGTCCACCTTAGATCGTCTTGATCCGATGGAAGATGATATCTCTCAGTCTTGAGAGCATTCTTGGAGGAAGAGATTCTTTTGGCCATGAAATAATTCTCCAGAATTGTTGTGTCTTACATGAGGTAAAGGCACCCAAGAGAAAGAAGTTGACGCCGTATTGACGTATCACCTCATACGAACGCTTACTGTGTAATTTAATCCCTTTGTCTCAATATCTCATCAACAGGTTTCATAGAAGTGTCATAAACTTATATGCTTGATCCGTCGTTATTTGAATACCTGAAATAAACTTGTCATTCACACCATGGCCATGGAATTTAATGTGACAGTTCTATTTCAATCAAATGGTCGAGATATCAACTTCCATAAATAGAAGGGACAAATCCTTCCTCGACTTATCTATTAACAACATGTCACTCGTGACGCACCCAACATACCCTAATTCCTGCCAACTGTCTGCGTGATGGTTTTCGTCTGTAAATCTAAGTGTGCGAGTCATGACATGAGTTAATGATAATATTCCAGTCTAAGGACCCTTACACACGCTCGTAGATAGCAATGTCTGATGACACCAAGACATGCAGAATTTCTATTGGCGGGTCTATTCTCATAATCTCCCATCTTAGAGATTACCAAGTGCAAACTCCAAGAGAGAGAGTCTCATCTTCTTACGAGTACTCTCACATGACGGTATGTATACTATGTGTCCTATAATAGTATTTCATCCAACCATAGAACTTTATTTGAGAATATTGTTATAGCATTTCAAGGTTCTCATCATAGCGGGGATCTGCCATGACCTTGTTAATGCAACAAATTTTCCAAGACATTATTATATTATAGTCATGAAGAACAATGAAAAATATATAATAAGTTAATATTCATGTAATCAAAGTACAAAACAGTTGGTTCTCAGGACACCAACCCTTAAAAACTCCCACTTGGACTAGAGCCAACTGCCTATGACTTTTAGTCCGCTAGACCTCACATGATGATCATGTTTCTGCTGAGACAACGCTTTAGTCAAGGGGTCTGCCATGTTGTCTTCTGTGGAAATACTTCTCACTAAAAATTCACCGCTCTAAGAAAAATCCCTCAAGAGATGATACTTCTGAAGTATGTGCTTTGTCTGCTGATGTGACCTTGGATCTTTTGCAAGTTCCACCGCTGCAGTATTATCACAATAGAGTGTGATAGGATCTTTACTTCTCGGTACTACATCCAGCTCTTGGACGAAGCTTTTCATCCACACTACTTCTTTATCTACCTCAGAAGATATGATATACTCGGACTCCACTGTATAATCTGCCACCACACTTTGTTTTGAGCACTTCTAGCTCACTGCACCTCCATTCAAACTGAAGATGTATCCAGTTTGTGACTTCATGTAATCTTGATCAGTCTGGAAACTAGCATCTACATATCCTCTGATGACTAGTTCCTCATCTCCTCCATAATCCAGGAACATATTATTAGTACTCCTCAGATACTTAAGGATAGTCTTGACTTCCATCCAATAGAGGTCTCCTGGATCAGCTTGATATCTTCCTACCGTACTCAATGCATAAGCAACATCTAGCCTCGTACATAGCATAACATACATGACTGACCCAATTGCAGATGTGTAAGGGATCCTTACCATCCTCTTTCTTTCCTCATGTGTCTGAGGACACATTTTCTTGGAAAGATGAATGCCATGTGACACTGGAAACAATCCCCTCTTGGACTGTTCCATACTAAATCTCTTCAGTATCTTGTCAATGTATGTACTTTGACTCAGACCCAACATTCTCTTGGATCTATCATGATGTATCTTGATCCCAAGAATATATGCCACCTCACCCAAGTCTTTTATGGAGAAGAATTTATGAAACCATCCCTTAACTGACTGTAAGATAGGAAATTTGTTTCCAATTAGTAATATGTCATCAACATATACTATTAGGAGAATGACTGCACTCCCACTAAACCTCTTATAGACACAAGGATCATATTCATTCTTAACAAAGCCAAATTCCGTTATGGCTACATCAAAATGAATGTTCCATGACCTTGATGCTTGTTTTAATCCATAAATGGATTTCTGCAACTTTCATACCTTGTTGGCATCCTTTGGAGTCACAAAACCTTCAGGTTGTGTCATGTAGACAACTTCCGAGAGGTTCCCGTTAAGGAATGTTGTTTTGACATCCATTTTACAATTTTCATAGTCATGGTAAGTGGAAATGGCCAATAGGATTTTGATGGATTTCAGCATCGCAGCCGGTGAAAAGGTTTCATCATAGTCAATTCCTTGATGTTGTCTAAAACCTTTTGCAACCAGTCGTGCCTTGTAGGTGCTGACTTTCCCCTCCATGTCCAGTTACTTCTTGAATGCCCATTTATTACCAATAGGCTTTACATAAACTGGAAGATCTACCAAAATCCAGACTTGGTTTTGGTACATGGAATCCATTTCAGAATTCATGGATTCTTGCCACTTGGCAAGGTTTATGCCTTCAACTGATTCCTTGTAGGTAAGAGGATCATCATTGTCAACCAATAATGAGTCACCATCCTCAGTGACAAGAAAACCATATCGTTCTGGTTCTCTCACCTCTCTCGTGCTCCTATGCAGTTCTTGTGTCTCTGGAACAGATTGTTCTTCCACGGGGCTTTGTGGAATCTGTTCTTGTACCAACTGTTGTGTATCTTGAGCCTAGACTTCATCGAAGACTATCTCACTCCCACTATCTCTTTTGGAGATGTGCTCCCTCTCAAGGAATATAGCGTGTCTTGCCACTGTAACCTTTTTGTTTGAGTGGTTGTATAGGTAATATCTCCTTGTTTCCTTGGGATATCCTATAAAGATACACTTTGTGCCTCAGGGTGCAAGTTTGTTACCTGAAGAGGCCATAACAAATGCTTCGCTACCCCACACATGTAAATTTGATAAGATGGCTTTGGGTCCACTCCATAACTCATATGGAATACCATTTATTGATTTAGTTGGTACTTGGTTTAGTATGTGTGCTTATGTTTGTAATGCATATCCTCAAAAGGATAATGGAAGACTCGCATGACTCATCATTGATCTCACCATGTCCAACAGGGTGCGGTTCCTGATTTCACTTACACCATTCCACTGTGGCGTGTAAGGAGGAGTGAGTTGAGATATAATCCCAAACTCTCGTAAGAAATAAATGAAGTCCTGATTAAGATATTTTCCTCCTCTGTCTGAGCAGAGTTTCTTAATCTTCTTACCAAGCTAGTTCTCAACTTCATTCTTGTATTCTTTGAACCGATCAAAAGAATCTGACTTATACCTCATTAAATAGATATATCCAAATCTACTAAAATCATCAGTAAAAGTTATGAAGTACGAGAACCCACCCCTTGCTTCAACTGGAAATGGTCCACACACATCTGTGTGAACTAATTCTATAAGCTCTTTAGCTCTTTAACCTTTCCCACTAAATGGGGCTTTGGTCATTTTGCCTTGTAGACACGCATGACATACACCAAGTGGTTTTAGTTCGAAAGAATCTAAATACCCATATTGATGTAATTTTTTCAAATGTTTCTCATTGACATGAACAAGCCGGTGATGCCAAAGTTGGGTGTGGTATGAGTCATGTGAATTAACTTTGTTATCAATTTCCATTACTTGGTTTTTGTAGTCTAACACAAAAAGGCCGTTATATAAATGTGCCCTACCAAAAAAATGATATCTTTATAAAAATAGCAACATCCACTTCCAAACATGAAGATGAATCCATCAGTATCTAATCTGGATACTGAAATAATGTTTTTGGTAATAGAAGGAACATAATAACAACCCTTTAAAACCAAGATCATTCCAGTTGGCAACGTGAAGTGGTAGTCTCCGACAGCTACAACAGCAAGTCTGGCTTCGTTGGCTGCTCATAGATCTACCTCCCCTCGGTCAATCTTCTTGAATCTACTTGGTTCCTGTATTTGGATACAGATGTGATCACCACAAGTAGTATATAATACCCAATTTGTAGAAACAGATAGATTTCATTCGATGACAAATGCACCTAAAGCTTCCCCTTGCTTCCTTGGCTAGGTGCAGTTTTTCTTCCAGGGGCCCTTCTTTCCACATGCGAAACAAACAGCATCTTGTTCCTGTGCCTCCCCTTTGATATTTATTTTCTTGGAAGGCCTTGAAGAAGCTTTGGGCTTAGATCTCTCCACTTTCCCCTTCCTTTTATTCACCATAAGGATAGAAGACTTTCCACACTTCATGTCATTGTCTACATGGCGAAGAAGGATAAGAAGGTCAGATAGAGACTTCTCAATGTTGTTCATGTTGAAATTAACAAAAAAGTTTGAGAAGCTCTTGGGGACTGATGCAAGAATGAGATCAGTGCTCAGTTCTTCAGGGAGTTTAAACTCTATAACCTCTAAGCGCTCAATGTAGCCAAAGAGCTTGACTACATGAGGCCCAGCTGGGGAACCCTCTCCAAGCTTGCTCTAAAATAGAGCCCTGGAGATATCAAACCTTTCCTGTCTTGCTCTCTCCTGGTATAGACCATAGAGGTGCTCAAGCATGCTGTAGGCATCCATGTCTTCATGAGACTTCATGAGCTCACTAGACATTGATGATAACATCAAACATTGAATGTCAAGTGCATCGTTCAAATGTTTATCATAGACTAGGAAATCTTCATCACTCGCCCCCGGGGCAGTAGAATCAGGAAGTGAGGACTCTATCACGTAAAACTTTCGTTCATGGCGTAGGATAACCCAAAGGCGCCTAAACCATTCTTAAAAGTTACTGCCGGTGAGGATATTGTCATTATCCAGAATTGATCGTAGAGAAAATGTGGTTTATGAGTTTGTCATTTAGATTCTACAAATTAAAAGAGCAGATTTATCAGTACTTTCTTGATTACATTTTATGAAAAATAATAAATGAATTTATTAATTCTCCCACTATTTTATCAAGTCCCAATGGCCCTCACCATTGAACTCGGAATGTACAGTTTCTTTGAAATTCTAGTGGCAAGGACCCATATTCCCCTTCGCATAACCCCAACAAGGTTTGGTCAAGCTATTTGAAGGTATTTAGGTTGGAAGGTCTTTGCCAACTATGAGATTTCAGTTCCTTGATCTGTTGAGTGGACTCCCCAATCCTGAAATCCTGACTTGGATTTCCTCAACTCTTGCCTCCAATATTACACCAAGTCTAGAAAGGGATACTTATCTTGATGTAATATGGTTAAGTCAACCCGAAACCTTTTATAAGTGATTCTTTTATAAAAGTAAGTGTCCCAACAAGGGTTGGTCAAACACATAGTTTTATTGAGTCTTTCCCTTAATCAAGTAACGGAAGGCTTGGTCTGACTTAACATGGTATTGAGGGATTTTATTCTTTTATGCATAGTTTCGCATTATCACATGATTTTTAATATTAAGTGATGCTTGCTTAAGTTATTAACCATGTTCTGATAATGTTTACGCATAGTCCTGTTTTTATATTATTCAATCTTTGCATGCTTGTTCATTTTATTAATTATGTGATCGCGACAACACAAACATAATAAATAAACCATGCAATCAGACAGAAATAAAATAAGATGGCATGATCATGAGCTTCTATTTAGTTAGCTTATCTAGCGGTTTTGATAAGCTAACCCTGACCTAGGGAAAACTCCTTGAACTTGATAGTTCATGTTTTTCAGCTCCCACCTATCCACCTTTGTATCTTCTTGCATCGATTTCACCTCAGCTTCGAGATTTGAACCGTCTCCTCTGGCTTGGGAGATCCTCTATTACATGGGTTTGCATTAATAAAACCATGTGCACGTAGGCCCTACATTTTATTTGAAAAAGGCTCACAGGACAAAAAATTTAAATTAAATAAATTTAAATGAAACCATACACATACAAAGGGTCTTTGGTCTAGCTCATGATCATCCATAGCATGCAACGACATTTACGCATATTTAGAATTCAAATTCTTTTAACCGTTCTTTCATTTAAGACAAGTCGCGCTTGAATTTAATTAATTATGATCTTATAATTAATTATTTCATTATCTTAAAGTACTTTCTGAATTTACTTGAGATTCTTCTCGTCCATATTTCTTGTACGGGTCTTTGTAAATTAGAGGAAACCTGGTGAAATTCCATTTCTGGAAAGTACACGGTGTGTAGTTTATAATTACACGGCCTGTATTTTTTTCACCCTTTATCCAAAGTACACACCGGGGGCTTTGGAGTGTTTTCTTTACTTTGGAAATTTTGGATTACATAACATGTAGATAAATCATACATGGCATGTACTTGTTATGCGGTAACCGGCCTGGTGATCCCGTGTACTTGGTACGCGGCTTATCCTTGTACACGGTTTCACCTGGGCCAAAAGGGACTACACGGCATGTTGCTCCAATATACACGCCATGTATTCTGGCTTCCATTTGCCGTTCAATTCTGGTCAACACGGCGTGATTAATACTTAGGCATATTCAATTCACACGGCGTGGTTTGGTGGACTACTGTCGGTTCGTTGAACCTAAGTACATGGCGTGCAGTTTTAATTACATATCGTGTAATCCTGTGTTGTACAGTCAGAAAGAGAGGATCCTCCGGATGAGTTCCTCATTTTTATTTTAATCAAAATTAAAATTAAAAGGTCGTTTCTGTGATATGAATCGAGAAACAAAGGAGGAAGAACAGATCTCATTTGTTCAGATTTTTAGAATGATTTATTTCGAATTGAATCAAATATAAATGCATAAATTATCAACAAAAATTAAATAACTATAATCAACATTATAACCTCGTTCTGATACCATTTGTAGATTCCGGTCATAGCAGAAGCGCGTGGGTGGATGTGGCCACTTGGATTTTTTATCATTAGCAATGATCAATCCGGGATCAATACGACGATAAACGCCAGTCTCCACGGATCGAATCACAGAAAAAGGCAAAGAAGAAGGTTTGTCCCATAACCACAAACAAGGATCATTATAGGTTGATTATAATTAATTTAATTAATTAAAAAGAAATACCTTTTGGGTGTTCTTTCTTCATTGATGTTCTTGATCAAGTTGTAGATGTGATCCGTCATTGCATCGTAGAAGCTAAGTGTAGACTCCCTCTAGCGGTGATCCACATGTGTACCTCATGTCTCTGGATGTCGGCAAAGGATTCTCTGGGTGCTAGCATGGAGAAGCCTTTGCTTGCGTTGTCCGCCTTAGATCATCTTGATCCGATGGAAGAGGATCTCTCTTGGTCTTGAGAGCGTTCTTGGAGGAAGAGATTCATTCGGCCTTGAAAGAATTATCCAGAATTGTTGTGTCTCACACGGGGTTAAGGCACCCAAGAGAAATAAGTTGACGCCGCATTGACATATCACCTCATATGAACGCTTACAGTGTAATTTAATCCCTTTGTCTCAATATCTCATCAAGTTGGTTTCATGGAAGTGTCATAAACCTATATTCTTGATCCGTCGTTCTTTGATTACCTGAAATAAACTCGTCGTTCACACCATGGCCATGGAATTTAATGTGATAGTTCTATTTCAATCAAAGGGCCGGGATATCAACTTCCATAAATAGAATGGAAAAATCCTTCCTTGACTTATCTATTAACAACATGTCACTCGTGACGCACCCAACGTACCCTACTTCCCGCCAACTGTCTGCATGACTGTTTTCATCAGTAAATCTAAGTGCGCGAGTCATGACATGAGTTAATGATAATATTCAAGTCTAAGGACCATTACATGTGCTCGTAGATAGCAATGTCTGATGACACCAAGACATGCAGAATTGCTATTGGCGGGTCTGTTCTCATAATCTCCCATCTTGGAGATTACCAAGTGTGAACTCCATGAGAGAGAGTCTCGTCTTCTTACGAGTACTCGCACATGACAGTATTTATACTATGTTTCCTATCATAGTATGTCATCCAACCTTATAAATTTATTTAAGAATATTGTTATAGCATTTCAAGGTTCTCATCATAGCGAGGATCTGCCATGACCTTGTTAACGCAACAAAAATTCCAGGACATTATTATATTATAGTCATGTAGAACAATGAACAATATATAATAAGTTAATACTCATGTAATCAATGTACAAAATAGTTGGTTCTTAGGACACCAACCCTTACAGTTTCTACAAATGGTTTAGTGGGAGTGGAGTCATTTTCCTAATAGTATATGTTGATAACATATTACTAATAAGAAATGAAATACCTCTCTTACAATATATTATGCAGGGGTTGAATAAATTCTTCTCTATGATGGTCCTGGGTGAGGCATCATATATTGTTGGGATCAAGATCCATTGTTATATATCCAAAAGATTTCTAGACCTATGTCAATGTACAGACATTGACGAGATACAGAAGAGATTCTGTATAGAAAAATCCAAGAGTGTATTGTTTCAAGTTTCACATGGAATTCAAATTTCCATGAAAATGTGTCCTTAGATACATTAGAAAAGAAAGAGAATTGAAAGTATTACACAAGCATCAATGATTGGGTCAGTCATGTATGATATGTTATGTACTAGGATAGATGTCACCTACACATTAAGTACAATTGGAAGATATAAAGTGGATCCAGGTGACCACCATTGGATTATAGTCAATACTATACTGAATTTTCTAAGGTGTACTAAGGATATATTCCTGGATTATGAAGGATAATGGGAACTAGTAGTCAGAGGATATGTAGATTTTGGTTTCCAGACTGATCAAGATGACATGAAATCAAAAATATGATACATATTCACTTTTAATGGAGGTACTCTGGGATGGAAGAGCTTGATGCAAGGTGTGGTCATGGATTATACTGAAGAGTATGAGTATATTTTAGCTTCTAATTTAGCTAAATAAGCAGTTTGGATACATAGATTAATCCCAAAGATAGATGTGGTATCAAATAGTAAAGATATCATCTCACTTTATTGTGATAATATTGTAGTGGTGGCTCTAGAAAAAGACCCAATGTCACATCACTGGTTGAATGAAAAAAAATAAAAAAGAACCATCCCTTGAGGGATTTTTTTCTCAGAGAGGTGATGTTTAAGTGAGCATTACTTCCACGAAAGACAACATGGTGGACCCCTTGACTAAAGCTTTGAATTAGCAATAACATGATTGTCATGTGAGGTCTAGCGGAAAAAAAGTCGTAGGCGGTTGGCTTTAGTCCATGTGGGATTTTGATGGAGTTTGATTCCTAGAAACAAATATTTTTACTAGGATTAGATGAATATTTAATGTATTTTAATATTAATCATCTTATTAAATATTGTTCACTATTATTCATTAATATATTTTAATAATGTCATATAGTATTTGATGAAATAATAAGGCCATATAAGTTCCCTTCTATGATGAGAACCTTTATATGATATGAAAGTATTCTTAAATTTAATTCAATGGTTGGGTGATCTACTATTATGGGACACATAGTATATTGACTATCAAGTGTTAGTACTTGTAAGAAGATGGTACTTCTTTTCAGGAAGTTCAGAGTTGGTATTCTTGAAGAAGGGAGATTATGAGAACAGAGCTGCCGGTAAGAAATCCACATGATTTTCTATCATCAAATATTCATATATGTGAGGATGTGTAATGGTCCTTATACTTTAATATTATCATTAATATGTTTCATTACTAACAAACTTTGATTTGCAGATGAAAAATATCACTCCATTTGTTAGCAGGAAGTAGGGTACGTTGGGTGCATTACGAATGACATGTTATTAATTGATAAGTCAAGAACATATTTTTCCCTTCCGTTTATGGATGTTGATATCTCGGCACGTTGATTCAAATAGAATTGTCACCTTAAATTACATGGCCATGGTGTAATGATGAATTTATTTCAGGTAGTCAAATAATGATGTATAATAATAATGGGTGATGAAACTGTCATAAAACCTGCTTGATGAGATATTATGATAAAGGGATTATATTACATAATGAGAGTTCCTATATGGATGTGATCATTGCAACTTTAATTTCATTGTATTAGGTGCCTTGACCTGTTGGTAGATAGTAATCCTAGAATTTGTGGAATCCCACCTAATGCCAACGTGAAAAAATCCTAGAGGGCCACACACTAAGTATTTCTAGTGTTATCAATTAAAGTCTAATCGAATTTAATTAATTGAATAAAAAATTATCTCAAGACCGAGGAATAATTTTATTCATCTAAAAATGATCCCATAAATTAAATAAATATTTATTCAATGAATTGTGAATGATATATATATATATATTTTATTGAACATTTAATAAATATTTATTTACTAGTTTTTAAATAAAAATATTTTGGAACATCACAAATAATGGTGATGTTACTGTTATTATATGTCATGAGTTTTCTCTAATGGTTATAATTGCATTTAATTACTGCTTCACAATTAAAGATTTTAACTGAAACCTCATGTCGATTAATTGGTAGGGAAATCTATTGTACCAAACCCCAGTGAATTGAGAATTATTGATCCAATTTTTTTTTCTCTTGACTCCTCTCATCTCCCTCTCTCACGAACGAGAGAAGTTATTCAAGACAAAAGAATGATCAGTCAAGAAATATCAATTCAAGACATTCATTCTGCCGCACTAGCACTTGGATAATGAGGGGTGTTGATCATAGACTAATGGATCATGTGTGGATCACCTCTATAGGTATTCTAATTTGAATCCTCAAAATCACGATAAAGGATATCTTGAAGGGTAATTCTAAATGATTAAAATTTATCAACGAAGAATGTACTGAAGAATCAAGTATTTAATTTCTTCAAAAATTATTAAATTAATTACAAACATTATGTGAAAGATCATCTTTCTCAAATCTAGTGTTATTATTCTCTTTGTCCAAATCATTGATTTCAATCCATGGATACTGGCTTTCATTTTCATATTGATCCCAAACCTGTCATCGATTACAGAAAAAGCAAGGATGGGCCCTTCCAACTGCCATGCTTCTGATGCGTATGGATCCTACACCTCTACCTAAAGATCCAACATGTGAAACCTATTCTGCAATGCCCTGCTGGTACAGATAGTCTCTCACCAGAGTTTTCCATCCACCACCCCTACTGGTATTCCCTTTAGAGCACCAACTTCTTACCTGATATGGGTTAATCAATCCCCTACCTAAACTCTATACTAGTCTTTTCCCACCAACACATTCCATCTGTAGTGGGTTCCTACAGATGATATGAACATAACCCATCTTTCCACATTTTCTACACCCAACAAGTGGATAGGAACACTAACTTTGCATGTGTCCCAACAATCTAGACAGGTAGCAGCAAACTCAATCACATTCCTAAGAGATTGGTTACTTTTTTGATGGTTTTTTCTACTACATCCCTGGTAGAAATTCTCAAAATGGTGCTTCATTATATCAGATGTTTCACCACTACCTCACCCCACTTGAACCACATGCCTACATTCTCTTTCAAGATTCATTGTGAGATGAGGGAATGATCCATCACCTCAACAATCCTAATTAGTAGAAATATATTTTCCTGGTATCTGATATCATTCCATAGTCCATCCATAAATTTCCTTTCCATAGTTGCCTGATCTTACACTAAAGTCGGAGCAAAACATTACATGCCTATGAACTAGCTTTTGTACTCCGTTACTGACATTGTCCCTTGTGTTAGACTCATAAAATCAACAACATTCTCATTCCATAGGGTTTCTATTTAGAAATTCTACAAAAAAATTTCCTAAAAACTCTTCAACACCATTACCTCTATTTTTTCAGTCAGATATAAGATATCCCACCAATGCCTTTCTTGGACCCACAACATGTAGGCTTCAAACATAACTTTCTTTTATTGAAGAGTTTTCAAATTTTCAAGAATTGTATGGAAACAATCTTTTCAAAACTCATCTACCTCTGGCCCACCCTCTCTAGTAAAGGTCAGAGGGTTCTACAACTGAATATTCCTCGTCCAATCGAACATACTCGGTCCGACCCACCTTGGGTCTCATTTCATCATATGAATAAATTAGAAAATTTTATCATATAAATTATCCTCCATATCATCCTAAACCATTGGGAATTCTTTCTCTACTATAGGGGAGCATTCTTGGAAACATCCTCTATTCACTCAACTGATACACACCTTTGTGGTGGAATTTCTCTACAATGCCAAACATTATATTTTTAGAACACAACCATGAAACATTTACAAGGCATGAGGAATAGAAAATCAGTAGACATAAATAAACCATTTAACATACACTTACCATTGGGATTAATTTTTGTTGGAATTCTACCCTCAAAAATGTTTCCTAAGGCCTTGGCTAACGTGGGGTAACTAACTCGCAAGGTTACAAGCCCTACTTTTTACACATTATCATAATGATGTCCACATTCCAATTTTCTACTACAAAGTTTTAATTCAATTACCCTTATTTACCAAGAAACATTATTTAATTATTCCTTATAATTATCACCTAATTTTTTAATTGATTATGCCATTCCATTAGAAAAAATTCCAATACATTCAAGAAAATAAAAGTCCTCCCACCCATTACATCCGGCACACCGTGCCTATGAGTGTGTGTCTACTATGATGCATGTCCATTATATACATAGGTTCCTAGAATTATTCCAAAATGAAAAACCTTGTTCCATTCCATCAATGAGAAAAATTTCATAAAATAGTCACATCACACCACATGTGTGCCACCTAATTGTGAAATATCATCAACGGTAAAAACACACAATCAAGAACAGCAATTTCCTCCTATGGTGCATTAGGTTTCCCCCATACATGGGTTAGCTAATCCCAAGAACATGTTCATTAATAAGGATTCACACTCTCAAAATATCTTTTCTACTATTCTAAAATAGTAATAAATAAGAAATAACTCATATGTTACCACTTTGTAACATCCCCAACCCGGGTGGTACTAAACTGGTTCCCTGAGCAGGGTTGTCACATGACCTCAAGCACTCCTCCCCATACTTCATAGGTTTCCTACTAGTAGGGAGGGTCTAGATTAGTCATGTGAAGAGACTATACCATCTTTACTAGAGAAATCCACAAAAGAAAACAATACAAATAGAAGAAAGTATGAGAAACAACCAATATCATGCGTAGCCAAAAACTCTAAAATTGGATAAAAATCACAAGCAACAATAAATATGTTATGTAATGATGCAATGCAAAGTGAACTGAACCCAAAATAAAGACAACAAAAGAATCCCCATAATGGTCCTAACTCCAATTAATGAACCTCATCCATGCATGCCCCATATACAACTCAACACCCTGGTATATGGCCCTTACCATTGTCCTTACCTGCAAGCCTGAAATCTGCTCAGGTACCTAATGGAAGCCCAAGCAGGGTGTGAGTACAACTCAGTAGGCCACCACCAATGATGTCTATAAAATATAAAGTATAGAAGACTGTGTATGCAAGTAAAAATTAATGTAAATCAAGTGAAAGATGATAAGGGGACACAATTTAAGAATCTCCACTTTTCTTTTGTAATTTGGATTATTGTTCCATGTTAATAATGTGATTCATCTCATCATTTAGTTCATCATAAAAATGTAATACATGGGTAAGAAATTTACCTTATTCACCCAGTATTCATTACATTTATCATTTATCATAAGAGAACAAGTTAAGTAGCTCACTTAATTGGTATGATCATATAATGTAATCACCACACTTACCTTGGTTCTTTAGCCTCAGTATTTTCATTAAATACAACCATTGGGGGTATAGAGCTTTAGTTTGACTCCCCAACCCGTGCTTTCCTAAGTAGGTTAGAGAATCAGTCCAAACTTACACTTGGTAGGATCATCAGTCATTAATCCCACCACCAAGCCATGTGAACATGATTATTTATCCATTTTAAACATTTATCCATATCTCAACCATTAAAACCAATAAAAATAACAATCATGTTTCACAATAATCAATCAGGGAATTAAATGTTATGCCATATCCCATTTGCCCATTTTACCATACATAACCCATTATCCTAACTCCATTTCTCATGTCGCATCCCACTAATCATATTCATCAATTCTTTATCCCTAACCCAACCTAATGTGTTCCACATTTCATTCACACCAACCCTCTTTGTGTTTTCAATATAATTCATTAGCCACAAGGCGAAACCCCCATTTGACTAATTTAACCATGTTTTATTACCATAACAAACAATCTCTAAAGTGACTAATAAGAATATGCACATTCTAACATTTCATTTCCACTCACATTAAAATTTTCAACATGCTTTTCAATTGCTCTACAATGTTACAAGACACCCAATCTCATAGTTAGCTAAATTAAATTTCCAGATAGTGTTGGTGGACCCCATTGGTGGTCCTACAAAGGTAAAGTCATCTTTCATGTGTCCCAAATAAAATTATGAGGGTTTACATTCACTATCTATACTTTTATTACATCAAAACTCCTCAAAGTAGAAATAGAAAAATAAAGGAAAATCAAGAAATAACCCCCTGCATGAAAAAAAAACTCAAACAAAACTATGGGATATAACTTGTAGACCACCAAACTTTGATCAGTTGAAAACTATACACCTAATTGAGACCTTGGATCTCAATTAAACTCCTCTTTGAAGCCTAGACCTATATATTACTAGAAAATAAGGGTTTTAGAGCTTTATAGATATATAGGTAATGAATATGAACCTAAAAACAAAAAGTTAAGCAAGAGGTGGATTGTCCATTCTTGAATCATTGATTTGTAACTGACGACACTCCAAATGATCTAGAGATGTGTTAGAATCACCCATGGAAGATCTTGTAAGATTTGGTTTGTCCTTGGGGTTGTAAGGGGGAAGAATGGATGGAATCTTGAGGTAAGGTTTAATATCCCATAATGTATTTTTTAAAATATCACTACATTACTAGGTTGCATTGTTTACTCGCACAATTTTCCAAAATGTGTGAAAACTGTGCAAGAGATACTATCCCAACCCCCCCCCCACAAATTTCATGGTTTCTTGAAAAATATTCACGTTTTTTTAATTGTGTGATGACCATGTGAAAGACTCTATCCAAGGCAGCATGACTACTAGGATGATCCGCACGGTTTGCACTAACTGTGGCCATACTATGAAACATTCCTGGAACTCATTTTTCCTCTATTTTCATGTCCTGAACCCCCGGAACACCCAGAGTCATTACATGATCCTTGGGAAATGATTATTTTTTTCATAATAAATGACTTAAATATAAACATAAACATAAACAAAAAAACATTAATAAAGGTCCCAGATCATAATAGTATTATCAGTAATTCTTCTTCTTTGGGAGATCCAATTTCATAATCAGATCATGCATTAACCGTACTCAGAGTACAACCCTTGCTGTGGAATGGAATGTCTGCTACTATACATTAATATACACATGCAAAAATTTAATCTATTAAATATTGGATTAGTACATTTATTATATATAAAGATGATATGTAGGCTAAATCTAAAAATCATATCAAATATAAATATGATAATTTCAAAACTACTATCGATGAATCTTATCATTCAAGTAATCCATATTTAGAAAAATATTTATCATATCATGAAAAAATATTTTAAATGATGTACAAAAAAATGGATAGAGGGAGATATATTCTATGAATTCAATGAAAAAGATAATAAAATTGATACTATTCTTTTACATAAATCTCAAAAGAAATCTGATTATAAGGGAAAATGAAAAAATATGAATCCTACATGGAGTGATCCTTTTGGTTCACATGATTAATCTTCTATAGACTTTGAGACTGAGCATAAATATTACATTGTATGTATTATGGCACATAGTGATGTGGTTCCCTCTTCTTACTCTCAAAACTCTAGTTGTAAAATAAATTCTTTTTATTAATTAAATATTTATTTATTTATTCTACAAGACAAATATGAATCCATATAGAAATACCATATAAAAATTTTAAAATTTTATGATACTGTTATATTAGATATAGAAAATTTTTCAAAACAAATTGTAGATGTAAAGGCTACTTCTTCAGGAATCTCTTATGATCTATATAAAACCGAGATTAAATAACTATTGACTGATATTTATAATTTAAATGATGTTTCTAGTGTCCTAATAAAAGTATAAATTTTTTTAAATAAAATCCATGGTAAAAATAAAATTTGAAAGAAAAACATGGAATACAACGTAATGGTGAAAGAACAAAATTATATAAAAATTAGTTTCTTCCTATTTTAAAAATAAAATATATGACTAATGTTAAATGATTTTATTATGGTATTAATGAAAATTATTTGAATTGATTATTCTTTAAAAACCATAAAGTATGGTGTTAATAATGTTTATTTATGAAAAACAAATTAACTTGAATAGTAGAATACAATTAAAGATAAATAGGGTTGGTTACCTAAAATTTTATTTGATAAAACCACTGTACCCAAAAGAATGTGGGTAAAAATCACATGTATTTGATTTTTTTTCAGGAATACACAAGTAAGATTCATTGCTAAATCTTTAAGTGTTATATCATGTGATATATGAAAATCTCTACGAATAGAGCGATCAACTCTGAAGTAGTTTGTTATAAAAAATCCACAATATTGAAATCCATTATCTTGTAACATTTTTACTATTTTTGTCGATATACTTATAGTATATTAACTATTTTATATAGGGGTTGAGTGATATCTATTATAATTTTTCATTTACCTTCTTTACTCTTTGAAACATGTCTTAGGGTATTTCAAAAAAATCATTAATCTTTAGATAATAATATACTTTAGGAAGAGAATTTACTTTTCATCTTTAAAGATATTAAAATATTTATATTTCTTGTTTTAATTTTTTTCTTTTTAATGTGACTACGAAATCTCCCTACCAAAATTTTCCTTTTCAGAAAATAAAACCATGTAATTATTATTTTATATTTTCAAATAAAAAATATGAAATGTCATCTACAAACTATCAAAATAGAACATATCATCCTCTGATTATAACTTTTTTTATCTGAATTGTTTATAATAAATTTCTCCAAAGACATAGAGAACCAGTCCCAACAAGATGAAGGGGTTATGTAGTTCATGTTCAGAATAAAATCTTTCTAATAAAAGGAAAATAGGTAATCGTTTTAATTTTTTAAAAGAACAGTCACTTTTTATGTCGATGATTCATTTGGATAGTCTTATGATGTAAATATTGATGTTCATATTTATGATGAACTAGAATTATCTTCATCACAAATGTCTTATGAAAATCATCTATTCCAATTCATCACCATGTATGATGAAAAATTGAAGTTGTAAGTTGATCTGGATATATCTACAAAACCGTATAAAGATCAATATAAATAAACTGTATAAAAAATTGGTTTTTATTAGTTACAAAAGGAATATATGAATTTCAATGATTATTTGATCTCAAAAGAATAATTTGAATATTTTAAATTAGAAATTCTATGTTAGATGAAATTATTCATAAGAGAAATTGTTACTAAGCTAGATCGTGATAAACTAAAACTATACTTGGTTGAATAGTGTGTCTATTCTTCATATGTAAGAACAAAAGAAGTTAAAAACTCATTATATGAACTGTAAATAGTTTTATATTATTTAAGTGAAAAATTTTGTTTTCTAGAATTTTCAGATGCACCATAAATTCCATCCTAACACTCTGATTTTATTTTCTGTAAAATATTTAGAGTCAATGTTATATATACAATTTTATATATATATATATATATTTAAAATATGTACTAAATTTGTTTTTGTAATTTCTTTTTAAATAGTTATCATTTATATAAATTAATAATGTTTTTAAAATTTAATTATCTCATTAAATAAATTATGGTATTTCTGTATGTAATATTTATGGTTTAAATATTACTTGAACATTCATTAGTTAAAATTATTGTATCCCTTAGAAAGGTTTTAATTTATTGAATATCCTATATGCTATGACTTAGGTGGAGTTCTTATAAAATTATTATCTTATTCATTAAAGATAATAATATATATATACGACTTGATTACAAATTTATTTATTTTAAAGGAATCATGAATTTTAAATGATATTATTTCACTACATTTTACTCTTATCTTTTAGTGATGTCAGAAACAGGGAGAATCTTATAGTTTTAGTTTATATGTTTATCATCCTTGGGGATAAGTTGGAGAACTTTATATCATTAACATATTTATCATGGTATAAATATTTTCTCTACGAGAAATATTATAAAAAGAAAATGTCAGAATAATTTATAGATAAATGATAAATGATGTTAAAGATGAAATGTGTTTTAATTTTATTATTATTTTGAAAATTTATTCTTCTAAAACATTTATTAAATTTATGTATTTTTATTGGTTTTTTTAATAATAAAAAAGGGTTATATTGTTGAAAATGTGTTGATTCAACAATTTCATTAATTTATTTGGGTTTTAATGCTCACAAATGATAAAATTTTTATACTAATGATGTTGGTTTTATGATAATTTTAGGAAAATAATATTTTTCAGAATATTTATTCTGGAAATATATTCAAGTCATTGATCTAAGAAAAATATTTTTTGAAGTAATATAGACTTGTTTTAAACATATTATAAAACTACTACTCATACCCTATGTTTCTAAGTGTAATGTATGCTTCATAAACCGTACATTTAAAATAGAACATATGGATCATTTACCATAATGTTTTGAAAAATTATGGACAAAAAAACCTAAATCTGGATGGAACCCTACATTTGAGGAGACTGACATATGGTATATCAAACCAAATTTTTTAATCAAATAGACATTGTCAACCCTATATATAGAGTCTTTTTGTCACTTAAAGGAACCCTATGTTTGATTATTCAACAACAGTGTTTTAAATCTATCATATTATCTGAGATTTATGAAATGTTCTTAATGGAAGTAATGATTTATTCAAATATATTTAATGATCAATTTGAAGTCTTGTTATTATTTTTTTAAAGGCTCTTATTCAATGGAGTAAGTCATTTATATTCTTACCGAAATATGTGTCTCTCTTGAATGATTTTGAATTAAAATATTCATGATTTATTATGGGATATTACTATAGCTAGTTTGATTATCATATTCTCAACCAAGAGTATAAATATCAAGATTTTATTTATTGGAGAAAATAGAGGAGATATACATAAGGAAACATCTGTTTTTGAAAATGAATAGTGTTTCGTTGCCTTTTCAGCTACACATTGGACACATACGTGTTTTGATCTATCTAATAGACTTGCTATTATTTCTATCACTTCTATTACATCTTATTATTACATTTTCTTCTGAAATATCTACAAATCATTGGTTGGATATATACATTGGGTAAATACATGTTTAACCATTTTTCTGGTGTTTTCATTTGAGATGATTGAAGAAATCATATGCAATATTGGAGATCTATTTTCTATTATGTGTTATTAAATATCAATAACATATTTCATTTTCTACTAAAATATATTTATTTTAACCTATGTTTTCAATATTATCAATCTATATCTTTTTTTTGGACTATCAAAAACTTAAACTCAGTCATGGTGGAGTTTCGACTGCTCAAACGTAGTCATGGTGAAGTGTCAGCTTCTTTTACTATGCTGGGAATTTATGGTTCCTTGAAAAATAACCAGAAGGCCCTTTAAAATAATTTTAAAGTGTTAAACGTCTTTCACTTAGTTGTCATGTTCTTTATTTTAAGAGGAATTGTAAAGTGAAATTTCCAAACTCTCTAAGAGAGCGTTTGTGGAGTGAACTAAGGGATCTTTGTTACCAGAATAAATATACATAGATGTGTTATTTTTCATTATTTATTTCGAATTAACTATATTATTTAAGATAGAAGTAAATGTTTTCACATAATAATAGTGTTTTTTATATCTAACAATGTTTTGGAATTACCAAATTCACCCACTCTTGTGTCTTTGTCTTCATCATTTCCATCCCGACCTAACACCTAAGACCACAATGGTTGGTGTTAGGACAAAAACAATAACTCTATAATATGGAGAGGTATTCTAGAATGGGATTTGGTTAGGTCTATGCTTAACCAAATCGGGTTTGAAGTATGAATAAATGATAAGGTGATGTGCCCCTTTTTAAGAGAGCAGACGAGCACTCTTGTATTTTTTCAAAATTTTAAATTAATATTAAATAGGATTTAACACCAAATATATCCAAACATATTAATTTATATGATAAGATGTGTATGGTTGAAAATTAAATCATAAATAAATAAGATAAGTTTTTACTATATCTTCACCCTTATCTTTTGGTTTAAACCCATATTTAAACCCTTTTACTCTTACCGTGGTAACATGTTTTTTTTACATTTTTTAGGATTGATATAGTCACTATATAATAAAAAAAACTTATTAATACAACAATAATTGAATTTTGAAAATTATAATAATCACTTGGATGACTTTAACATTTTTAGGAATTTCATATCCTTTCATAAAATATTATTTATTATACAATATGAATACTATCAATATTTATAACTCTTGCTTACTTTGGCGATATATATATCAAGATATAATTTATAATTCAAGAAAAATATATTATTATATCTCTAATATCTAAAGGTATTCTATAGAATTAATTTATGAATTTAATTATCTAAAATAAAATTTATTTATAAACTTTTAAATCATTGATTTGATTTTTTCCTTTAATTAAAAAAATTACAACATCAGCATTGTAATAGGATTTAATGTAAATAATTATTTACTAAAAAAAAAAAAATTAAAATGATGGGGGTAAATATATTATATTTAAAAATACTTTTTATAGGTGAACATATCCTATAGATAACACCTTTTTAGAAATATTATACATATTGGAAACAATAGTGTGACATGCTTGTATTTTTTTAAATTAAATAATACAATGGTCATAATCTAATCCATGTTTCCAAAAAAAGGTCACAAGTTAGTCTATTAGATGATCATGGAAAATTTGAACTCATCCTATAAGATTTACATATGCTTTTGTGTAATCTTATAGTTATTATTATTTTACTATTAACCATAGTTATCTTATTGATCCTTTAGCATGGTAACCAAAATTACTAAATTTAATATTTATATTGACCAAAAATAAAAGTGATATATTAAATAAATTTGAAACCACTAATTTAAAATATGGAATCCATTTTTATAATATCAAAATGTAGAAGTTTCATAATTTAAAATAAAATTAAACCGGTGCAACATAAGGAAAAATAATTCTTTCAAAAATAATCACTTTTTAAATATAGAATGATTTCATAATAAATTAAAATATAAAATAAATTCTAAAAACCAAAAATGAATTATTTAAAATAATAATAAACTAATAATAATTCTAAACTAATTTATAAATTAACTTTATTAGAAAAATACTTTGAAATAAAATAAATATTTCAATAAAAAACATCTTTTTCCATATTACTTGAAAAATAAATATTTTGTGAAAAAATACCAATAACATTTACGAAGTCAATTTTAAAATTAATAATTATAAATTTGAAATTCATTTTATAATACATTTTATTAAGGTTATATTAATTAATTATTATAAACACCAAAAAAGGAATAAAAATCATTTTTGAGGAAAACATAATTGTTTGAAAAATAAGATGGAATTACAAAAAATATTGTACTTATTTATACATAAATAATTAATACATTAGAAATAAGTAAGAGTATTATGTATTTCATAATATAGATGACACTATTCACTCCCACCAATTTAACATCTACGTTATAACATTCGTAGTTAAATACAAATATTTCTTTTTTTAAATTTATGCTCAGTGTTGTGTATCTTGTATGTAATAAAACATAGTATTTTTTTTAAAACAATTAAGAATGTTAGAAATACATCTCCCAAGACGGTGTAAACTTCCAAAATTGGTTTCCCAAGAAGGCTATAAGGTTTTAACCCATTAAAATCGTATCTCCCCCAAGGGACACTAACCAATGATAAAAAACCACAGGTCATGGGATGCCACTAGTTCTCATCTCATATTCACATAATTTTAATCATTCAAAACACCCATCATAGGTTTCTAATAATTCAGGCTCTTTCTCTATCCCTGATTATGCTTACCATGGTTATAAGATTTTATACTATGTCACACAACCCTTACAAGGTCTATCTCATCATGTCACATTGAAACCACCAAACACAGACACTCTCAACAACTCCCACATGCAATACATTGGGTTAAATAAAGAACATAGGGGTTAAAATTCACATCATCCATTTATGGATCATCACATTACATTTTCACATTGTTAAGTGGTTTCCATTTTTCTTACTTTACAAAAGGAGGTTGGATAAATAAAACCCAATTAATAAGATATATGTGAGTGATAATTATAGTTTTCTCATCCTCATTTTCTTTATTCAAACTATTATTTTTTCAAATCTAACCATTCCATGAAATTTTATTAGCACAAAGAATATGGTCTACTCTTTATACTGGATTCATTGTCCTTAAAAACAATTTTTTAGATATTCCAAAAGATTGAATAAATAGTTTAATTCAGATTATATAAAGAGTATAACCATATATTATTCTTACTAGCACCTTATTTAATCAAAACAATCATCAATACATTTATATCTTCCTACAGGTCAAGAGATCATCCTAGTAATTAGTTATGTAATATGCCACTATAGCTATATACAGAAAACACCATATATGAAACTAGGGAAACATTAAATACCAGTGACCTTATTTCAAGTATTTTATAGACCACATGAATGAATCAAATAGGTAAAAATTAGGAAAATATAATCACAATATAACACAAATCACAAGAAACATGCAATCGACATTTAAAATCCCATGTCCCTAGTATGATAAATGTCATCTAATTCCCTATGTGCCTGAAATGATGCATAAATGTAAATACATGATATTTACATATTGTGACAATAGTATAAATATTATAAATCATAACATCATAAATTATGGTCCTCATCTAAAGTGAAAATCAGATACATTCATGACAAGAGAAATCCAAGAACAACCTTCCCCAACACAAAAAAAAACAAGTTTTCCCCCATGTGTTGGATGATCACTCCCAAACATTATCTCATTACCATGTCTCTATACAAATTTATTCACCTGCCTATAATTCCCTAAATATTAATACAAAATAAAATATACTCTAACACCACTTTGTAATTACCTACCCCTATAACCGCTGAACCGGTGATCCAAGACGATGTTAAAATGGCCTCAAGTAAGTCTCCTCATATTCTAGAGGATAGTGAATATGATCAGAAGTAATAGGGTGTGGGCTGGGGAGAATATACCCATATATCATAGTAACAAAAGAAGACAAAAATAATATTAAACTAATAATCCATATCAATAACCATCAGATACAAAAATATTGAATGTTCTAATAAATAACAACCGTATCAAATGTTAAAATTGTGGAATTAAAAATATTCTATTCTAAATCCCCCATGGATGGATAACATAAATGGAATAAAACAAGAAAATAAAAATTGAAAAAAAAACTTCTCTTCAATCTAGTCTCAATTCTTGCCTAGTCTAGTCATCCACAGTCCATATAATCCAGACCAACCCTATGAAATCAACAACCCCATGGGTTGGCCCAAACCTAAACCTATAACTAAATTGTATTCAAATCTCGTACCCAAGTTCCATAATGGTCATATAATGGCATGAGTATAGATCAAAAATAATCCACCAATGGTATCATAAAAAACCAATCCATATAACAAGTTAATTCACATGTTTCACTTACGATAAAACTCTACATAACCAAATAAGAAACAAACAAATTAGAAAGTACCTATCATATCTATCTTTGGGGGATTCATGAGGTTAGACATGACTTCTTATTCTAGTGAATGATATCATTTAATAGATAGATAATTCTCATAATCAACAGATGGTTCCATGGTGTGTAATCGAGTTAAGGGTAACTATAAAACATAAGAGAATCCCTAATATAAGAAATGTAACTACCGATTCCTGCATATAACACCAAGGAAAAAAAATTCAAGAAATCTCATGGAAATCCATGGGGGATATTATGGGAATTCCAAATAATAACAAGACATATAATATCTATAGAAATCAACAATGTCATAATCCTTTTAGTGTTTTTTGAAAATTCATGGGTTATAAAAATGGAATTCACGAAAATGAATCAAATAAACCACAAGTCCATGGAATTAAGATAATAAAGGATTAACTATAATCTTATTCCACATTCTATAGAATTCTACAACATATAATCAATATGAATTTTAGGATATCATCCTAGGTCATTCATAAGGTCACACTAAGGGAATCTGTAGAACTAATCCATTGCATTCAATTCATAATACATCACTATAATCTAAGGGTGGTCCACCCTGGGAATTTATAGTGATAAAATGGTTATGAATCTAAAGTATCTCAACAAATTACTTATTATTGAAAAATCTTAGATGAAATGATATATCCTCTCATCGAATCTTAGAGAGTACCTTAATGGAATCGATGATCAGTCCAAGCATTCCACCCATTTCATATCTGAAACTGAATTCATGAGATACCAACCAAGGAATTTAATACATAATTAATCATTATATGCAAACAACCTATTAAAATAAACATATTTACTAAAAATAAATATTTCATAAAGATATATCATTATTAGATCCCATGAAATTGTTCAATTTTTATTTTTATAACATACGATCTTGATTAATTGATCTTAGTATTGATTAAATAATATTTCATTCACAAAATATATTGGAAAACTCTTTTTAGGTATCTTACTGGAACACTATTTATTGGATACCATCATTTATCTTAACATTTCTATTCACAAGTTAAATACTATCTTTATGAAATTTGGTACTCATTTCATAACCATGGTTTATTACTTTCTCAAAATTAGGGTCATTCTATAAAGACATAAATTTTTGTATAAACATCAATTTCAAGAATAAACCTCAAATTCAAAAAATAAATTTTAATTTTCATAGACACATCTGTAGTGTCTGATAGGTTTTAAAATTCAACAGACAAAACCCCATAAATAAAATTTTAATGTGTAACACATTCTTGAATTTCCAGTAAATGGGAAATTAGATTTCACAATAATAGATCCTAAATATAACTTCTAATTTTCACTTTAATATTATATAATGATATTTTACCGCATTTCCATTTTATGGTAAAAACCCAAATAAAGTAACTCCTTAAGGTATTACCCATTTATATGGTTAATGTAATGATTTAAATGTCATTAAAATATGTTTAACTCAATTTAAAAAATTTAATTTAACCAAATTCATGGAACAAAATAGAGGGATTGAGTACATTAGGAATACACTAATAAAACTAAAAAATAATGGGTTATTTACTAAGGACTGCATACCAAATATATGGATAGTCCCACTCATCCAATATCAACTATCATTTCGGCCAAAAATATGAGAAGTAAAAAAATTATAAAAACTACCTAAATTGGGGAATATTATCCAAACACTATAGAACACCACCTGATTGAAAAGTAAATGATGAAAGGGAGGTAGAGGAATAATAAAATATAAAAGGTATCTCTAGCACATGTCACTAAACCTAAAACATAAATGGAACAAAGAAGATCTCCCATTGAAAGGGTATAATAGAGAGAGAGTATTATGTTTTAGGGGTTATAGACAAAAGGGTGGGGAAAATAGTGGTAAAATCATAATAATCTAGAGGGGAGACTGTAATTTTTCCATTTTTTGGAGAGGTACATAGTTTTACCTCATGGTTAGCAAACAATTGTTCCATCCTTATAGAAATCATTGTATGTGACAAACCATTTTACAATGGTTGGATACATGGTTAAAAAAATCATGTTACAACCATGCACAATAGATTTTTAATATATTTTATTTTTTCAATGTTTTTTTATCCTCTTCAATTGATTAAACAAAATTTAAATTCCTTAGTGTCTAGGACACACAAATATGAAATTGTTGGATAAATAGTTAAAAAATCTCGTTTCAATCCATGCACAATGGATTTTTTATCTACATTGTTGTTTTTCATTGTTTTTTGAATCCCCATTCATGGTTTAAAAAAGCAGTGTGCTTGTACAAACAAAGGCACACTATTGGGGTGCATGATTATCACTGACTGTATACCAACTGTGTACATTGGGATACTACCCCCAGAACCAAGATTTTAAACCTCATATATCATAAGTCTCATTTGAGCACATGGGATACCTCTATACCCTCAAAGTAAACCAAAAATGTCCCCTCAATGTTTTGAAACTCTCAATTTATCTATCATAAGCTCAGTTAAAAAAAGTACATTCCACAAAATGAGTGTTCAAATTTTTCCTCCTAAATTCATACAATTTATACACATGGGATATTAAAATAATTTATTTAAAAATATAATAATGAGTTTAGAAATATAGGTTAGAATATTTTTGAATTTTTGTAATGTTTATATGAAAATAATATCTATTTGGTTTTTAGTATTTAACCATGTACTCAAAAAGTTAATTTCCATTTTTTGATTTAAATTGAAATATCACTCCTTTTATTCAAAAAAATCCAATTAAATCGATGGTAATAAAAATTATATACTATATAGTTATGAGAACATTTTTATGTTAAAAAAGTATCTTCCTAAAAATGAAATTCACTCTATTTTTATAACATACATTGAATATAATTTCTATCACCTTGAGAAATTAAATATATTAAAATAGATTTCATATTTTGAATTATATTTTTCAATATTTGGTAATATTATCAACTTAATTATTATTAATAATTAATAGTTACCTTGTTAATATTTCATCATCATGATAAACGTCAAAAGGTTCAATAAGGGAGTAAAAGTACAGAGTAATGATTAAAATATCTAAAGAAACATATTTTAATGTCTTATTTTGAGTGTATTTAGAACATAAAACTTATTTAATTATAATGTGAACTATATTGGATCCTTTATCCATTTTAAATAAAATTATTATATTTTAATGTTTATAATATTTAAATTGCTAAACTTCCCTCACATATAAAAGAAAAAATCCTCCCCCCAATCACACAAACACACACAAATATCCCTTAATTCAATCATGATATACTCATATAATCTATTGAAACCCTTATAAATTACCTAGAGGTGTTTTTATTCCTGAAAAATCCATCCAAGATAGATTAAAGAGTAAGTTAAAAAAAGATATCCATGGAGGAGGTAGAAGTTTTAACAGAATTATTTCATGTTTATTAAATATTCCACCCCATTAAATTCTATTATAACCATAATAATATAATTAAATCAATACATTTAAAAATATTATGTGATATTATGTTTATGTGACAACTATTTTCTACCACCCTTTCATCTAATGGGAAATGAAAACATCACTCATGCATACGTACAGACTACTGTATCCATGAAGTGATGTATTTTGTTTTTCATCACCAGATTACATGTATATATATAATGTTAGAATGAATGAATATATATATATATAATGAAATAATTTTTAATCTTTAAATTTTATATATTATTTACACTCTTAACCTCCCACCTTATAGAAAATGGAAACCTTTACTGTTCATATATTTAGAATACCATATACACAATGTGATGTCATTAATTCTTCATCACCACACCACATTGATGTTCATGAGGATGAATTTAATTAATAAATATTTTATTTTTTATATTATCAATGTTATTTAATGTTAAATCATTATATAATATGTTTCCTTTCCATCCATCAGAAAATTGAAAATGTCACTCATGTATATGTCTAGACTAATGTCCCCATGAATGATGCATATCATTTTTCATCACCACCTTTATTGGATGTTAATATAAATATATTAAAATTTTATAGGTGATTATGTAATTACCTTGGTGTAAGGATTACAATTATCTAATCAGAACAAGCAAGAGAAACGGAACAACTCACAACTAGAAACCAATTTTAAATAATAATTATGTGTAAATATGAAACAATAAGTTAAGAATAAATTATATATGAAACGAAATATAAATAAATATATATTTTATATATTAATAATAAATATATATTTATTATACAAGAGGTTAGAATGAGTATGATCTAGCGGGAATGCTTGGTAAGGGTTTCTTATCTCAACCATCAATTTATTTGACATGTTTTAAATTGTGTAATATTAAAATTATATGGTGTATATGCTTACTTTTTGAAATATAATATCATGATCCGAAATATAATCATATTAATTAATATTATATTTCTTTTTCAACCTTTTAAATTTTCTTAATTCAGGTGTTATAAAATACTAAAGGTTTGGTTGTACCATGTCACTCTATATCAAGATTTTTTATTTTTTATTTTCCATCAAGTGGATTGTATGTCATTACTCTTGTAGAAAAATAAACATTCATCTCCAATGTTCCCTTTTGTTGATTAATATTATACTGTCATTTTATCCTTTGTTTTTTAACAAAATCCACTAAATGAATGTTTAGAAGAAAAAATAACTTTATTTAACCTTTTATTGAATATTATTTTTCTTTCATTTCCATATTTCTTATTTATACTCAAAAAGGCTACCTTATATAATTGAATTATTTAAAATGGTAAATTTATTTTAACTTTTAAATTCTTTTAAAAACTATAAAAAATATATTATTTAATGTTTTATTTAGAAGTCATTTTTTCACATTCTTTACAGAAGTGTCCAGAAAATTTATTTGTAATCTTTTTCCACATGAAATTTTTTCCTATTTCCTTAGTCAGTATTAATGATTTAGTATTTTTTTTTTCTTGTTATTTTATTATAATATAATATCAATTCACATTATTTAATTAATTATTTAATGGAAATGGATATTGTTTTCAGAAATTTTTTGAAATGTTATATCACTCCACTTATATAAACTTTTATCTTGCACTACAAATATTCTTAAGTACAACTTATTTTCACGATTCTATTATTATAGATTATTTCATAATTTTTTTATATTATTGATGAAAACTAATGAAAATACTCTTTCAATTGATTTGTAACTATTTTTTTTCAGTAATGTCCCAAAATTTTTTAGAGAATTGTTTTTAAAAGTATCAATTCTATTTTCCTTTCTATTTAATAAGGTATATATCATCATTGAAATTCCTACATTTACAATGAGTTTACTATCTCATTATGGTCAATGTTATATATTATCATTGATTTATTCTACATCATTTGAAATATTGACTTAATAGGATTCCCATTACTCTCTTTAGTGTATGGAACCCATTTTATATAAATAATAATGGGGGCTCTAACCGTGAATCATAAATCATTTATTTATTATGAAACAATATAAGCACTTATAATTATTAGTTATATATCAATCAATATTGATTTCTAAGGTATATTTAATATGTATTTTGGAACAATTTACATTTCCTTTGTAATTTTTCTAATAAAAATAAGTATTTCTATGGAATTTTCATTATGTGGTAAACTTTTATTCATTTAATTCATATATTGAATGTATTGAGAATAGTATGTCAATTATGGAGACATATAATAGATAACCACTTGATAAATCAATTGGTCTCAGGTGACAAACCTGATTTGGTATTTGGGAATATTCCACAAGTATTGACGTATAATTTATTTTTATGAAGCATTGAAGGTATGGTTATAATGTCCTGCATTATGCATTCTATTATTATGAAACATATTATTGTTATCCAAGTGAATATATTTTATATAATCCCTGGATATATTTCACTTTCATTATATTTTTTACATGGTATATTTAATTATAATTTCACTATTATGTATTGTATAAGTCTTATTTCGTCATCATAGATTATGTTGTTCACTTTTCCTTACTATATAGCCGAGATAAACTGTTATTATGTTCCAATTTCTTCAAATGTTATAAAAGGTTATATTAATATGAAATATCTAGATTTTTATAATGGTTTCATAATTATTTTTGAATAATTGAATTATAATTATATAAAATGAAAATATGTGTATAATTGTAAATATATTCATTGAATAAAATGCATGTGTTCTGTTAAGTATATTTTTTTCTTAATACTCTAGGCCTATAAACCTATAAATTTATAGGATATGTAATGGAATAAATTATTTGTTTTATGTTTTAATTTATTGATGGTTAAAATGGGGTAGATAATTTGTATCAAATCTCATTTGTAAAAAGTATGCTTTTAGTGTGTGGTCCATTTTTATCGATTTTTCATTACTACAGATGGAATATGAGCATGATATAAAAACATTTAGAAGATATGATTTTATTATATGAGTATACTTAATAAAATTTGGAAAATATGAAGGATTTATATTATTTTTTATGATACAATGTTAAAAGTATTCGATAACCTTAAAGGTTAATGTGTTATTGACAAATAGGGATTTTTTTTAAAATATACTGAGTTTAAAATTATGATTGTCTGAATGGGAGAAAAATGAGAGAAGATCTTGAGTGAAAAAATCATTTGGTTTTTTATAACTAATGATTTTGGGATATGATTAATAACCAAATACATGTTATTAATAACACACAAAATTAGATAAAAATGAGTTTCATGGATTTTCAGTTGATAATGGTTTAAAAGGTAAAATGATTTGACTTCCTACATGTCTATAATGTGAGAAGAAGCACACTAGGAAATAACTCAATGTAACTAGATGAATTTTCATATGGTAAATATGGTAAAAGATAAATAAAATACTTAGGATAATTGAATATATTTAAATGAAGATACATGAGTGGAATAATGATCTTTATGATGTATCAATTAAGTTTTTTAAATGTGGAGAGATTTGGAATTTTCCATATTGGATACCAAGTTGAAATAATCCTGAACCAGGTAAAAAAATAATATGAATAAAGTTTTATAATTTTCATATTATGGAAATAAAGAAACTATGAATATAATAGAAAATATTGGAATCATTTTAAATTATAATATTATGATAAAAGAAAGAAAATTAATTAAATTATGATTGTTGAATCATAATACTTGATTAATATATTATTTCATAGAAAAAATTACTATGTATTTAGATGTAAAAGCATAGTTAATGGTTTATAAGGGAAGATGAATGATTGAAGTTAATACATATATGGTTTCTAGAGATATGATGTAGTGTTATTTTATTAATTATTAACAATATTTAAGAATGAAAATACGTTTAACTATTATAATCCATCTTGAGGTATTATACGAAAATATTCAAAGTTGAGTAATGAGATTTTGGTAGATATTTTTTGGGTATAAGGAACTATTAATGATTGTAGTTTATAAATCCATTTAGATTAATATGGCCTTTGATTTTTGGTTAATTATGTATAACTAGGATATAATATTTTTATATTTTTGAGAAAATATGTTTTATCATATAGATAATCATTGGAATAAAAAAAATTATTATGTGGTAAAAATTATTTTGGATTAAGTTAATTATATATTAGGAACATTATATGAATTTAGATAGTGGGATTTTTTTTCTAAAAATGTATTTTATATGAATTTTTTCAATATTAATTTATGAATATTGATTGAGTTAACTTTTATAAGTATATAATATTTTTTAAAGGAATTACAATGATTTTGGTTATCTTGGAAAAATGATATTTATTAGAATATATGATTAGTGTATATATATTTTTTGTTATATTACTTTATTTGTGATTAAGGATTCATTGAGTTAAATGTTAATGTAATTTTTGAGTAATATGTGATCGAAATTTTCTATTATTTGGGTTCAAATTTTAGTCATACATTTTTGATGATTTTATGGGTTTGTTATTTGTAGAGTGATTTAATATGAAATTAGGTTTCTATTTTTTATGTTTGGGATATTAATGAATTATATCTTTATATGAAGGGATATTCATATTTCATTTGTGAAAAATCTTTACTTATGCTAACCATATTTGGTTTTACTACATTTGAAGAAATATACAGAATAACTTATGACCCCATTGGTGGACCATATGATATGTTAAAAGTTAATTTTATTACTTCGAGCATGGAATGTTATATTTTTAACCAAATTAAATTTGTGATGAAGCATAGGTAGACATTTAATATAGACACTACCAAATGAGAAAATTTGTTCTTATAGAATGAAAACAATTGATTAAATAATATTTTACCATATTCATTATCTTGATGGTTAAATAATTCATTAATTATAGAATGTAGAAAATAAATCTATGAATTAATATTTTGGAAATACCGCTCATCAATTAAGTTATTCTTTTGGACACACATTCAACATTATGAGTATTATAACAATAAATATATGTTATTCAATTAGAAAATACATGGTTTTTTAGTAGGTAACATAGAAAATATTTAATATGATAAAATCTACATAAAATACTGTTATTAAGTCATGATGCACTAATTTTTTTAAAGAAAAAAAAAGTATAATAGCGAGAAAAAAATACATTTATAGGGTTTAATGTATATAATGATATAAAATTATAGATCTTGTAAAACTGGTGTAATGTTTGATAACTTGTGTTACATGTTATACCCAAAATAAAATTACATGAACATATTAGAAAATTATTAATAATTCTATGACCAAAAGTAATATGAAATAGAATTAAAATTTACTACCTTTGAAATAAATATAATTAAAATGAGTTAATATTTAAAAACGTTATTTTCATAAAAAAAATTTCTTTATATTATATTTTTTTCTTTGAAAAGATAAATTTAAAAATTAAATAATATAAATTATAAAAAAAAATTATTTACACACATCATAATTTTATTTTTATAAATTTATTCTTTTTAATCAAAAGGATTAGTTTAAAACGAAATATTCTCTTTTGTGAAAAATATAATTTTTATGACATTATTACTATATATGAATATTTGAGAATAATTTAAAAAATATATATAACAAAATATGTATTTAACAGGTAGAATTATAAATTTTAAATTGTTATTTTATATTTAAATCCTATGTATAATACTTTTGAACTAAATTTATATATTAGTTTAAAACAAAATTGTGTCCATTTCCTTGAATCTTGTATTTTCATGTTGAGATTATGTATCATATTTCCTGAAATCCTCATACAATTTATTTTTCTATAAGAAACCATTTTATGTCATTGTAATTTTTTAGTTTAATAGTTATGTCATGCAATTAAATATTAATCATAAAATTAGAGTTTATATAAAATTGTTTTTACATGTTATATGCCATAATATTGAAATTAAATATTCATGCCCATATATATATATTTCAATTTATAAAATTATTTCAAAATATTAAATATAAACTGTCAAATTATATAAAAGATTCAATATTATTTTATCTAATTAAACTTACCCATAAAGGATAAAAAACATTACAAAGGTAAAATTAAATTAATGGAAGAGTTTAAATGTTAAGAGAAATATACTTAAAACACTAAATAATATCTCCCAAATTACTTTTTGGGGTGTTTTTTTTACCCCAAATCACTTTCACCTATTTTTTTCTATTTTTTTCACTTATCATTTTATATACACATTTCCTTTTTTAAAATTTAATAGTTACACAAACCACTACCCTTATCTTAACTTATATAAAAGGTAACACATCCAACACTTCAGAAAACACATATCAATAGAGTTTGTTGTTAAAACTATACAAATTTTATCCCCCTAGAAATTTTTACCATGTCAATTAGCTTATGGTTGCCTTTATTTTTCATAAGTCCATCAATTTAAAAGAGTTTTCCATGAGAAAAATCGATATTTCAACATGAGTATTAATTTCATTTTTTTATTTTACTCTTATCATTCATAAATATTCCATAATAATATTAATATAATTAAATCCATGTCATTATTATTCTTAAATTTCATTATATAAATCAGAAAAAATTATCCATTAAATTTACTCCACTATGAAAGACCAAGACATCGATGGTGAGTACATGCGGACTACCACCTACATGATGTGTTGATGTGACATTTTTCATCACCTCCTATAGAATATTAAATAGATGAGAGATTTTGTGAATATAATTGGTTTATTTATCAAAAATGCAATTCATAAATGAAAATTTTTCATATAAAACCATCATATCCATTCAATGATGAATGATATCATTAATGTTGAATATAATGAACTATTAGCTCCATAAATGATGAATTTTATCTATCATAACCACCTAATATTAATGGTTAGTAGAATTTATTTAATAAATTTTTTTAATTTTTGTTATATTTTTATGATTATTTATATTTCCCAATATCAATAACTAAATTCACACCCTTACTCATTAAAATTTTATAACACATTACCATTTGGGTCGATTTAATCACCTATGTAAATGATGATATATGGATTATGTCAGAAATGATTATGGGATTTCATATAATTTTAATAATCATGTAAAATATTATATTTAAGATTTTAAAATTATTATATAACTTTTTTTTTATATTTAAATTATTTATTAACATGTCAGTTTTTGATCATTAAATACATCGAAAAATAGTTCGTCATGATTTCAATTTTAACAATAAATATTCATGTATTTCACCTAATGAAAATGGGAAATAAATAATAACTGAAATAAAATTGTTATTATATCATTAATTAAATTAAAACTACTATATTAAATATATATTGTGTTATTTTATCCTGTCTTCATAATGTTTTTATAAAACAAACAACTGAAACTTCTAAAATTGGATAATGATAATAAATTATAATCAGTTAATATTATTATAATATATAGTTATAAAATCAAAATTAAAATTTTTATAGGTAGATATTAAGGTTAAAAGATATGTGATTAATATAGTTATGTTCATTATATCAATGTTTACATAATTATCGAGTAGGTGAGATTAGATAGTAAGGATTTTTTCTTCTCAAATTCCCCTTTTTGAGACATATTTTCTATTATACAATTAATTCATTCTATGTTGTGTATATGATGTATAATTGAGATATTTTTAATGAAATAAATTTTATTCATATAATTATTAGTTTAATTTAATTTTTTCCATTATCAAAATATTTGATGGAAACATTTCTCAAGTTGTTTGATTTTTTGTAAACTCAATTATCATTCATTGAGTTATAAATTTTATTATAAAATATTTTCATTTATGTTGGGTATATACATAGCTATTATGGTATTATGTTTATATTTTAAATAAATATAGAGACTCAAATTTTTATCACACAAAACCATTTCAAATGTTTCATAATTTAGGATATATGTTGTGCATAAGCGAAATTGGTTATTGAAATCTCTTTCATTGAGTTATATGTTTTTTTAGAATTTATACCTTCCAAATTTTATTTAAGAATTTATTTACCATTGTATATAATGATCTATTTTTTCATTTAGTGGAGAAAATATCTTGTTTTCAATGTTTTTTCTTTAATTTATCTCTCACATAAAATTATTACACTATCAAGAATGATCAATAATATATTAATTTAAAATTTGATTGAAGAATATATATTCCTTCCCACTAACATTATAGTATATTTTTTTGGGAAAGTAAATATTCATTATTTTCTATGATTCTCATAATTATAATGAAACCTTTATAATATTAATATTTAATACTCTTTTTACAATTTGGGTTTTCAATAGGGTTCTTTCAAGAGTTTTAAAGAGAATTTTCATCCTATAAAAATAAAATGTTTTATTATCATATCCACATTCTATTTTTTATGATATTTATGATGTTTCAAACCAATATTATTGAATACTATTTTTAAAATTCAATTATCTAAAATTTTATTTACTTCACCATTTTATGAAAATATATTTTTAAAGGGACCATAACTTTTTATTTTACATCAAAGATAAAATAATATTATAAAAAGACATTTATGATTTTACTTCCTTTTTCATCATTATCTCTAATAGAAAAAATTTATATGGGAAATATTTTTTTGAATCAACATCTATAAAATATTATGATATAATATTTTGGGTTTTTATTTTTTGGGTATCAACCATTTACATTAGTGATACCAATTTTGGTGATACGATCTAAAAATATTATGAAACCCAATTTTTTTCAATGGGGTTTTAGGATATAATTGATGATTGATTTTATGTGGTAAGATATTTATGGTATATTAATGTGTGGGCTATTATATCTCACTCTAATTCATTGTTAATTTTTTTATCTAGTGAGCTCAAATGGGTACATGTGATGACTTAACCCAAGAAAAAGGTTCGACGTGAATGATTTATTCTAAGCCAAAGGTACACATGATTATTTATGCTAAGAAAAAGAGTACATGAAAAGATTTGTCCAAAGAAAAATGTTCACAAAAGTATTTATCACAATATAAATGGTACATGAGAGGATTTATCCTGATCCAAAAGGTATATGTGATGATTAATCCCAAGCCAAAGTGTACAAATAAGGATTTATCCTAATCTAGAAGGTGGATAATAAGAATTATCCCAAGCCAAATGGGGTGCACATGAGGATGTATCATATGAAAAATGGAAAAAAATAGGATTACAAAATGATCACGTAGGTACACTAGTTATTGGGACAAACCTAGTTTGTGATGAATTCTTTATTATGTAGCCTAGACATATAATTTGTATAAAAATGTTTCTTCCACACTATTATATCATTTTCTTATGCCTGTGATTATTCTCATTTACTCGTTCTTGTTTTCATAGGATTCCATAAAAAATTTCCATCGTTATATGTTTATTTATTTGAGATTATGTTTCCTTAAATCATAAATTTTGGACAACACTTATTGTCCTATATTTTTTTTAGTAAGATATTTTACCCACGTTCAGGTTATCTTTGATACTTATGATTTAACACTCGACATTAGATTGATATGTTTTTACATACCAAGTGTTTTATCTAACACCATTCTTAGTTATCCCTTCCACAGGTTATGAAGATATGTATAACTTATGAGAAGTTTATAAGGGGGTCTAGAAGAGTTTGATTACAGAGAAATGTTCAAAAAAAAATCAAATATGTTTCTTATGAAACTGGTCCTCAAGGACACTAAAAAAGGTTTTATGAGACATGTGAATTTATATGTATATGTTGTGTTTAAATTATGTAAAGTATATAAAATAAATATATTCTTAACATGGGTCATTATGTTTGGGATTAGAGTAAGTACTTGTTATTTTTTGGGCTAGTTTAGTTTTATAAGGGAATATGATATGAGAAAATCTGTTGAAACCCTACATAAAGGATTAAGAATTTGCGAACATAACAAAGATTTTAGAATAATTTGAGTTTTTGGGTTTCTGAGCACTGGAATCCCTTTCTGGATATATAAAAGTGGATGCAGTTGTGGTACATATGCACTTTGGGATAATCACCTCAAGAAGGGTTGGTTGAGAATTAACTAGACCACTACTTTGATACATGATGAGTTAGCCTAATAATACCTACCTATATAGACACTCCCTTTAGATATTCTTTTGTTGTTCACATGTGATTTACAAACATCTATGAAGTATTGATTTCCTAGTTACGTTGAGGGACATGGGTGAGAGTTATAAAAGAACCAATCTTATGGTAAAATTTGATAAATCATGAATTGTATAGGATGAAGAAAAGATAATATAAGTTAATATATCAATGATATATGTTAAACTATAAATGATATATGTTAAAAATGAGTGACAAAATATAAACTAAAATTATTATTGTATTGTATGTTGATATTAAAAATTGAGTAATATTTATCTTAACTTTCCATTTTGTTATCTACAGTACTTATTTTATTATGATAATTATTCATCACTCAGGTTAATTGCATTTTGTTTTAGTAATGGCTGGAACCAGATGGAATATAGTAAGTGATATATATGAGGGACAATGATGATATTTCCTAAATGATAAACCTATTAAATTTTCAGATTGATGATGGAATATAATTATTATTCCAATATAAATATTGTGATATATTATTAACCATGAGAGAACTGTTAGACTCCTAAAAACACCAAATAAAATAAGGGTGTAATCTCATTCTTACTCGAGTGATGAATATGATGAGGGGAAGTTTATTACATTACACGTCAATAATATGAGATGTAGAACCAGAAGAATTTATCCAAGGGGAAATTGAGTTTTTTTCATATGAATTATGGGGATATCAAACAAAAATCATGATAAATACAATGATGATTTCATTTTACATTATTAAAATAAATATAATTTATAATGTGGTACCATTAAATATTAAATGTATTATGTGTGGGAATCCTAAGAACTATACAATTCAATGATATTATAAATAGACTATCCAAGACATGGAGCATCACCAACCTCTGAGACAAAATTTAAAATTGAATTCCAATTAATGAAATACTCTTGAAGAGGATTATTATTTTTATGATTCAAACATCCCCAATTTAATTTAGATTTATAGATTTATAGTTTGAATTTTATTCTAAGAACTGTATTATATCTATGATATTTTATATGATCATTAAATCGCTAGATAATTATTTTTTGTTTCAAGTGGTATGATTATTAAATTCAAGTGGAATCATGTAAAAAGGTTCTTTTAATGGATCCCATTATCCATCATTTAGATTAATATAACGTGATATTAGTAATAGATTGGTTCCCTCCACTTAGATAAAATTTTATAGAGTTAAGAGAAAAAATTTAATATCAACCTATTAAACTTTGTATATAAAATGATTCTAATAAACACCCTCTAGAAAAAAATTATATAATGTGGGAGTTGATACCAAATAGTTGTAGGTTCTTGGCCCAAATATTTGGAGAAAACCCCAATATTAAAGATAAGCCTATCATATGGAATGAGATATATTGCTAAAATTGGTATAGTTAATATCTATCTAAAAATGATATCTTGAGTTATCTCTATAATTTGGATTCCCTTAACTATTTCAGTTGGTCTGTGATAATTAAATGACAAGTAAAAAATAAATATATGGTGAAATGTAATGACAATAAATTATTGACCTTTTAAATATGATGTTATGTTTGATAAGTTGTGTTTAATTTGACCCCAAATTTAACCAGACCACTAAATATTATTATAATATTATTAATAATGATATAATAAAAACTAATATGGAAAATTATTAAAATTTATTACCTTTTCAAGAAATATAATACATAAGACTTAATATTGAAAATGTCATGGTCAATAAATCCCATTTTGATTATATTATACATTTTTTAGATGCTAAAGTTATAGAATATAGAATTTATATTCTATAAAAAAATTATTTTTGAATTGACTAAATCAATGATTTCTTAGTATGATTTTTTTATTTTTTTTCTAAAAAAATTGATTTTTAGTTGAAAAATATAGGTTTTATGAATATTATAATATTAATTATTTTATCATTATGTTATAATATCCTCTATGATTAGAAATCCTTTTACATAAAATACATGTGTTTAAGAATTAAAAACCTGAATTTTACAATATTATATTAGCCTATATATCATATTCCCTATATTTTTAGAACAAAATTAAATATTAATTGAATAAATTTTTTTTTTTTGAAATAATTATTTTCAATGTGAGGTTAATTTATATAATTTTTGGAAAGCTGAACACCATTTATTTATTTTATAACAAAATAATTAATTCATGGGAATTTATAGTATTACTAACTATGTCTTATCAATAATTATTATTCTAAAGATAAACTTTTTCTAGATTTTTTGTTCTCATTTATTTTTATAATATAAAAAGTAACAATTAAAAACCATTTATTTTTTTATGAAATTATTTGAAAAATTTAAATTAGAAGGATAAAATCATGTAAATGTTTTAATATTAATTTTTCTCTATAAAATTAATTACTAAGGTTATTAATTTATTACCATGGTAAAAATAAGTGAGGGTAAATGTTAAAAGGTTATCCTAAAAAACCTAAAAACAGATGAGGATGACTTAAAAATGAAAGGTTTAGTGTTTTTAAGGAATTCATTTCAAAATTGTTTTCTAGGACAAAACCCAATCATCCAACCAAAGTATTACTTTCACTCACTCTTCTATTTTACTCAAATCCATATTAAATCATCTTTAATCATTTTAATAAAATGAAATCGTATCAGTAGTACACTTAGATTTAATTTTATTATTTGAATATAATATTCTTTAAATTCCATTAACATTGAGAGAACAATACATCAATCATGAATACATGAAATCTACTACCTCTGTGACGTGATGCTGTTCATTTTTCATCAATGACTCCTAAGGATGGTATTAAAGATTGATTTTATGAATAATTTTTTATATTTCAAATAAAAATTATTTAATGATCAATTTGAATATATCAGTATTTTTTCCACACATTGATAAATTAGATAGTTAATCATGAATTTGATGAACTACCACCACCATGATTGATGAATTTCATATGTCATCCCCACCCATCATTAATGGTAACCAGAATGGATTTAATGAGTATATAATATATTGAACTATGTTTTTTTAGGTTGGAAATTTGAGAAGGAATTTGAATTTTATTTCTTTAGGATAATTATATGGGGTTTAATTTCCTTTTTTACACTAGAATATAATCTCAGTTAATTTTTATGACTACTTTATTGGTCCTAGAATAGGGTGTGTTTTCTAGGATATGAGTTTGTGGATTTTTTGGCGTTGTTTGAATTTTTATGGAATAATTAATAATTGAAATTTAATAAAATATATATTAATTTATTCTCAAATGTTCTTACAGCAACATATTTTAAATGGAGTGTTAGATTGAAATTCAATCATTTTCATTGATTATAGAATAAGGATTTTTTTGTAGCATCCAACCCTAAATGACACATAGATTGCTGAAAAATGGTTGGCCACATGACCTCAAGAACACCTACCCATATACCATAGGTTTCAGTCTAGTATTGAGGTCCTAGGGTGTGTTAGTGGGGAGAATATTCGCTCATGTGTTAGAGTAATACACAATGGTATATAATATATCAGAAATAGTATAAATATTGATAATAGAGTTTGAAAGAAAAAATAAATAAAAAACCACAATAAATAAACTAGGAGAAGATGAATAAATAATAGATAAAAATGATAATGATGATCATCCCATGTTGCTATAAAATAATTAAGTACATTATATACATTAGAAAAAAGAATATACCACATTATATATGAAAAAATAGAACAAAAACTACCTATACTAGCATCACAAGAAAATAATGGATCCCCTGATCTAGTATTCCATCCTAGAACTGGAAATTAAGCATCAGAAGTCGAATGATACTCTTTATATACACCTAAAACCATAAAGTCTACTTGGGTTCAAAGATAGGCCCACGAAGTGTGTGAGAAATACTCAGTAGGCCATGACTATGGTGTCTGGATCAATCCAGTTTCTGTATATAAAAGGATTAGTGTTCCAATAATAATAAATGAAAGGAAATCACTAAATAAATATGCCATATAGAGTTTCACATGAGATACCCAACAGACTCTACCTACTTCAGCTAAATCTAGATGTATATCAACCAAAGTAACCAGTAAAATAATGATATAGTTCATAAATTGATTTTCATAATTGGATCGAGCCCAAAAATGTTATTTTTCTTGGTGTCCAGATCCTTTTATTTAATAAATTGGAATTTCCAAAATTATAAAGTTTTAATATCTTGAATTTAAATAAACAACAACATGGGCCCATATAAATAAAACCATATCATAGAATGCATGTATCTCGCCAGGAGCATGATAAATACTCAATTATATAAGATTCTGTCAATGGGTATCTATAAATGGAATTATAAGAATCGTGTCTGTCATGGTGTAAAGACAAAAAACATCTGAGCATGCCCCTAGTATTTCAAATTAGGTATCTAATATCACTCATGGCATGCTATAACCATCTAGATATCTATCTTGTCCATAGTTTCTCCCATGGGGAACCAGTGTTCGTCATATAGAGGTAACAAAATGCATGGTTGGACTATACAAGGCATACCAAGTATATTTCCTAGAAAGTATGCAGTTCATTTACAATTTCTAGTTATAGAGCACAATGATCCCATTAAAGATAATTGATAAATTGAACCCATGTATCTCTCTTGGCCTAGTATATAATGGGGTTTAGTAAACAACCACACATATTAGTTAAAAAGGTATTATAATTATGTTACTAAATAAATCTGTATTTTTCATTTAATTCATGTAATTAATAATATGGAATATATCTTAGGGCATAACTTATTTCCTATAATATTTCTTAATTCAAATTTCACTTCAAGTATATAATTTACTACAATGTAAACAATCATAAAAATTGTGGTTAAAAAATTCTAGGAAAATGGAAGTTATACCTTTAAGGAAGGACACACCCATTGGGAGGATAATGTCTTATAGATCAACCAAGGGGTTGATTAATACTAACTAGGATGGTATTGGGTATGGAAAACCATTAAATTTCATTAATTAAAAATTTTAGGGAAATCTCCAAAAAAAAATTAACATGTTTTATAATAGAACTTGATAATAAAGCCACTAAACTTGAAGGAAATAATATTGAACACCTACCTTAACCCATTACACTATCCTTGTTCAGTGTAGGAAATAAAATTGATCCAAAATGGGAGAAAACAGAATAAAAATTAAATGCCTAAAAATATGACAAATTATCTTGAACCAAAATAGAAAAAGGTGAAGGACGATTAAGTAGGAATAGAAAAAAGGGGAGTATAATTCTTACAGAGATGAATCTAACATACATGAAAATAATGAAAATGGATCCTGGATGAGTGAATCGATTCGAAGCCTAATGATAGGAGGATAAAGAGTTTCATGTGGAAATAGTTGGATAAAAACAAAGGTGGGAGAAAAAAATAAGGGATTTAAACATTTTAGAGGAAAAAGAGTGATTTCATCCTTTAAATAGGGGTCACAATGTTTGGGCACACAGTTGGCTAAACCGTGTCCTAACCTTGTGATATCCACTTCCCAAGGGACACCCACTCATGAGATTTGCACAAATTTATGATAACAAGGTGTAGCCCGTACAAACTGGCACTATAAAAATGTATGTAACACCAACATGGTCATGTTTTCAAACTCACACTATTTCATAATAACGTTGTATCCTCCCATATGCATTGGGTTCCTTACATGGATGAGTCTAATAGTTATCTTTAACCATTCTCTTGCCTTCCGGCTTTGTCTGCCTCCTCAAATTCTATTGATCCGGGCTCCAAACAAGGACCAAAGTCTACCATACCACTCATTATCCATTCGAGTTCCTTTATAAAATAAAATAAGTGGTTTTAAATAATAACATAATATTATATATCTCTAAAAGAATTATATATTTTACAACCTACCCTCCATAAAACAACTCATCCACATGTCACCCTTTTGAGGGTGTAAAATATTCTTATGGGAAAAGTTCTGGCCACTAAGCATGTACATTGACCTCTTACTCCTAGGTCACCTCCTAAACATGGTCATGATTTCATATAACTCAGAAAAGTATAAATTAAATTCCTCTGAGAGAATTTATTCACTAGTCCAGGATACATATTATATGTTCTTCAATAGATGAATCAGGTTCCAACATAATTTTCTTTTGGTAAAATGAATTTTACATGTCAGCATGATACCAACCAAGTTGTGATATGTGAAAGACGTCATTCATGGAATTATAACAGTGAGGTAACTACAACTAGTAGCCTACCAACCCAAATCTCTCTCAGATATTGAAATTTCTAACATAATAAAAGGATATAGTGACAAGTATATTAATTAGTCTATAACCCAATCTTGGAGAAACTCATAGAAAGTCCCACTGTACCACATCAAACTATATAGGTTGATGATGAAGATTAGTATAATAATTCTTCTAGTACTGAGAAGTACAAATATGTTAATGAATTAGTTTTACATTATTCTAAGTCTCCTAAATGCGAAGAGGACCCTTTAGTATTTCCTCGCCTTCCTCTAACCATCATTGGGGGAAATAAAAGACCAAACATAAAAGGAATCCTATATAACCATCTAAATCATTTTATAAAAGTTTTTAATGATGTAAAACTCACACATGTATTTATTTTTATCCCATGGACCACTAAAATAGAGTATTTATTCCTAGAGAATGTCCTCTAACACCTATGTTACCCAATCGGACTCTCTATTAGTTTAAAGGTGAGATGAAGTACATGAATGTACAAGTGAACCAAGTTCTATTTTAATCCTTTTCAGAAAAACAATGTAAACTAGGAATCTTGATCCAATATGATAGAACATGGAACACCATGATGGTACAAAACCTCCTTGGTAAAAATCCTCCAAAGCTCATCAAATGAGAATGTGTCTGAAATAGGTAGTAAGTGTGTGACCTTCATCCACTTTTAAATGATCACTCATAAATTATCACTTCATTGTGAGGATCTTGGAAACCCCTTTAAAAAATAAATATCTATGTTGTTCCATTTCCAATTAGGAATGGATAAAAATTTTAGAACTCTTGTAGGTCGTTGGTGCTCTACCGTTAGCTGTTAACAAATAGAACACCTCATGATGAAACCTATAGTATATATATTCATACATGGACACCAATGTTGAGGATGTATGTCTAGGTAAATCTTGGTAAACCCATGGTAACATTCCCAAATAGAAAAGTGATATTAAAACATCAAATCTTACCATTTGTCTGTAGGCACCCAAACACACCCCCAGTAGACTAGCATCTTATTCTCACCAACAACCCAACCAGGAATTGGTTTCTCACTTGGTATAAACATCCTAAGGATGGATCCAACGTAATATAAAATTTATCTCATCCATTATTGATATATAAGTGATTATTTTGATGCCAAATATTCCAATACAAGATTACCATGATATTTTAAAACCTCCATGTGAAAATCAGAAAATAAATCCATCAATTTCCACTCACTGCTGAACTCATAAAAAACATATTTTTGAATCTTCTAGCCCCTTGAATTAGTTAAAACATTAACCTTTGTAGTGTATAAGAAATTCAAATTTGAAAATCTAAAGGTACTCAACAAACTCACATTTCCACAGATTCAATCCACAATACATGGATATGTATTTGATACTTTTATGATTCATGTAAACCATGAACCACTCACCCAATAAGTGATATCTCCAATAACATAAAGCAAGAGACACAATTTATAGCTAGATTTTCATCCATAGGGTATATCTACTCATGAGGTCACATATAAATTCACTCTTACATTAAAACCTAATCTCCACAAATCAAAAATACTCACATCATGATTATTAAAGCATTATAATAAATTGTATACCTTTTTCCTCGCTCTAGAATAATAAAGATCATTTATAAAGCCATTATTCCCTTAAACCTATAAAAGAATGTATCAGAAGATTTTGATCATATTAATTTCACATACTTCTTAGTCAAACTAGTATAAGGTGATTTTAGACATGTGAAATCTAGGATGAATCAACTTTAATATCCATCCATCCCCAAGAAGCAGCATATGAATAATAAATTATTGGGTTTCTCCTAGTAATCCAAGGCACTCAACTTCAATAGGACAAATGAAACTCTGACCTCTAATATAAAATAACCTTGGAAGTAAACATTGTCAATACAAAAGTGGTATTTTCCAATCTTATCATATATAATTTTATCTCTTAGTGTATTCATCATGATATCAAGATGGTTGGAATGGTCATGTATTGAATGAGAATAAAGAAACAATTTATCTACATAATTGAATCCAGGTATCGGTGGGAAACTGGATTCATCATTCCCATGAAAATGACCAGCACATTCGTATGGAAAATAGAATAACTAAATACTCACACATGTTGTATCTTATTTGAAATAGTATACAATGTATATCTTATGGACTCACATGAACCTAATGATAGCCCATCCTAAAATCGGAATTAGATAAAAATGTCACTCTTTAGATCTAGTCGACGATTTCATCTATATGAGGTAGTGGATAACTATTCATTACCATTATCTATTTTAAATGGTGGTAATCCATGAAAACCTTGAGGGTACCATCCTCATTCTAGGAACAAAGGATATCTGAACGTCACATAGAATTAATTATTAATAAAAACCCTTTTCATATAAGTATTATAATTTCTTCTTGAGTTTCTAAAGATCAGTAGGTTCCATCCTATAGAGATGAATGGACACTGATGCCACACCTAGAACTAGATTTATGGTGAAATCCTCCTTTATTATTGGAGGTAAACAAGAGAAGTCGTCAGTGATGATGTCCCTAAAGTGATCCATAGTAGAAGGAAATTCCACAAGATGTATTCCATGATCACTCGTAAAGAGGAATTCCATCTTGTATATCACTCTACCCTTTTCATAATTCTTGATACCATCTTGATTCACCTAAATATCCTATTTCCATCATGAACATACATTTTTTACTTGGGTGATGTAAACGACACCCTCAGATGATAGAAATAAATAAGGGAATGATAAGGAACAACCCAATCCATTTTGATAATTGAACCAAAGCCAGTCATCTCGATGAAAAAGAAATTCCACATGAAACTGTACCCACCTATCTAAAGGGGGTCTTCCTTCACTAAGATATACTCTTTGATCTGAACCCTAATGGCATTCAAAGAGTTATAACACCACAATTTTACTCTATCCCTAGTCCCAAACATCCCCAAATTGCAGTAGATATTAAGGAGTTCTATGTACCTATATAACATAATACAGAAAATAAAGTTAAGAATACCAAAATAGTAAATATAACCATATAAGGACATGGAATCTAATATATTGGTTTAAGATACAATATATAGATATTTCTTTAAATATGACTTTGAGATGAAACCTGAATAACTTGTGTAGGTACGCTCTTTTGAAACTAAAACTCTGAGGTATGACAACCTTGATGATGAAAAACTTCTTAGCTTGATCATCCAGTAGTAGAACAATGCCTGACTTGACATGGAGCCACTGATCCTATACCTAAAACCGATGTTGGAAAAGATCCATTCTCACTAGATACCAGAGGGAATGGTTTTTAGAAACACTATAGGTGACCCATATGGCCATAAGCTCAGCACTCGATCAGTTTCCTTGTACACAGAGGGTTCTTATGCTCTTCTCTACCACAATGTTAGAACACCACATATCATTTGGTGTGTTTTATCATTCTTGAACTATCCCAATGTGAACCCACTAATTGGTGCTTCATACCGCTAGACAAATGATCTCCTTATCTGGAAGCTGAATCAACAACCTGTGGACCTCCATATCATGAGATGATGGTTGTATACAGTTACTGAAATTTCTACATAATCTCTTCCATAATAGGGTCATGATGTTTAGCTCCCTGTATAGACTATATAAAGAGGAAGATTCCATCTCATAACTAAGAATAAACTCCTAGTGTAATATCAAAAGGTGGTGCCTCTTGTGGCACAATAAGAGGTAATATCAATTACTCAGTGACCATCACCTCTAGATCATGGTCGTCAACTACCACCTAGTATACAACTCATGTACATCTAAGCAGAATAGATCTAAAACTTCTAAGAATATTCCTCAGATAAAATGAAACTAGAGATAGAAAAGAAACAGAAAAAATAGGGAAGATTAGTTTACAACCTTCCTATATCATGTCACACCTATCCTCATGTTCCTAATCTGGTTCTAGGTGATAATAATAATATCACACAAGTCTCATGAGATACTTTCTACTACCCAGTACTAAGTTCGGGTCAGTTTCAAGGTTTCACTTATCAAAACATTGGTTCTAGTATATGGAGTGGAAATTACAATGTATAGAGAAAAACACTATTCACTTTGCAATTTGATTCCCTATATCAAGGTAACATTTTCATTTTAAAAAACAATAATCTATTAAATTTTATTATTATTTATATTAATATATATGTCTTTATATAGTTATATATCTCACCTTTCCCAAATAATTAAGGCCTGTATTCATTATAAATTGAAATTGTCACATCATGTAACTATGATCTGACTTTTTACGACTAGTGTCAGGATTTAACACGTCATCTATATTGATTTGGTAGAATTACTAGCATTATAAATTTATATAAGTACATACTTCATATTTTTCCATTTATATTAATCAATCAAATAAACTAGTATTTCGTCACATAGAACCAGTGGTTCATGGCTCAATGTGACATAATTGGTTAATTAAGGTACGATCATGAATCGATGCATTAAAAAACAATTTAGATTGATATAGGAACATTAATTAATCTAATTATATTATCCTTGCAATAATTTTTTGCACATTTAAATATATAATAATTGAGGCACACAAATAATGACATGCAATACACAAAATACCGGTAAAAATATAGATATGGTATTACATAATTCATGTTGTTTAAGTACTAAGGTGACTAGTATGATTTATGAGTAAATAAATTCATTCTATATGATGATAGGGAAATGAAAAATAATAATTCTAGTAACTAAAAAAAATAATGTCACAGAACAAGTGTTCCCTCCAATAGTGGAAAAAATCAACTATAATAAGAAAAAACTAGAACAACAATAACCCATCCCATGAAATTAGGTCTTCACCCATATATGGGTGAGCTACTCTCAAGAATATTATCATTACCAAATTCCATTACTTCATAGTCTCTTTTATAATAAACAAATAGTAAGTCAAAATGTAATGAGAAAGTTCTGATACCACTTTTTAGCATCCTGCCCAGAAAGACATTTAGTAGTGCCTCGATATTTTGAGAAACATGACATCATCCATTCCTACCTATAAGATAGAGGATTCTGAATAGTTGCGAGGGTCTAGGGTGTTTCTATGGAGAGAATATTCTCACATGAGTTATAGTGTATCACATTTTCAAATAATATATATGAAATAAAAGAAGCAGTGATAAACAAGAAGTAGGGGAATAATAAATAAACATCCATGGTAAATAAATAGCAAGGGGATGAATCAATTACAGATAGAAAAATGTTGATGATGATCATTCCACGTAGATATAAAAAAACAATATACATGAGATATAAGGGAAACATTAATATACAACATTCTATATAGAAAAAAAAAACTACATCTAGTAGAAACATGGGAATAAGATCAGTCCTCTACTCCTATAATCCATAAATGTACTGAAAATAAAGAATATAAATTAAGATGTTTCCCTTCATCTACACCTACAATAATAATTTCTTCTTGTGTACAAGGGTGGCCCAAGAATGGTGTGAGATATACTCTTTAGTCCAGCATAAATGGTGTCTAGATAAATACCATTTGTGCATATAAAATGATAATTGTTCCTATAATAATAAATTCCATGAAATAAATTAACAAATACAATTGATTACATTCTACTTGGGATACCCAATTGACTCTACCATCATCAACCTATGATGAATGTCTTTGAAAAAAGGTTACTTATACAAGAATGATATAATGTATAAATGGGTTATCAAAATTTGATTGAGGCCATGAATGTGATTTGGTTTAGTGATCATGTCCTTTAGTTTAATTAATTGGGATTTAAAAAATTATAATAAAAGAGTCTCATGAATTTAAATAAATTACATCATATTCCCATCTTGGGAAAACCACATCATAAAACAAAAGTATCACACAAGGAGGGAAATAAATACTCAATGTCGTAAGAGTCCATTCAAGGAGTTCCATAGAATGAATCCCAAGTATTAGTCATGACATAATGTTAAGAAAATAACCCTAAAATCCCATAACTGGTATCTCGCATATGGGATATAGTATCACCCATACCTTGGTATAACCATCTAGCCACTGATCCAGTCTGTGGTGTATCCCCTACTGAATATTGTTTCACTCATACAAATGGTAAGGAAACATATAGTGAACCCATACAAGGAATACCATATATCACACCTAGAGTATATGATGTTCACATAATATTTCTAAATATAGATAATGATGATCCCATTAATAGAGATCTATAAATGGAGTCCCAATTATCGCTCTCACCATTTCATTAATAATTCTTTAGTAATCAGTCATTCATATTCATTCAATAAAGAAATATAATAATGTTACTTAAATCATGTTGGACAATTCATTTATTTCATGTAATTTAAGATATGGAAAATTACCTAGGGAATAACTCAAGGTATATCATATTTTGTAATTCAAATTTCATTTCAATAATTTCATTTTCTACAAGGGAAACATACCTAAAAATGTGGATAAACAATTCAAGGCATGAGGCGGTTAGTCCTTTAAGGAATGACACACCTGTTAGGTCTCTTATTCCAAGGTGATCAACCAATTGGTCAATTTTATGATAATTAAGACCGTAGTGGGTACGAAAAACCATTCAATTTCATTTATTGAATATTTTATAGGCATCACCAAAAAATTCCTACGTTCGTCACAACAACACATGATATTAACAAAACTAAACATGTGTGAATGACACTAGATCACATAAATCAACCTTTTAGCACTCTCCTCATCTATTATCATCCCTTGAATTGAGATAGAATAGGAGAAAATTGAAGAATACAACAATTCCATGAAAATCAGGGAAATTACATCACACCAAAATAGCACAATATTTTGGAAGATAAACCTGGAATATATAAAAGATAAGTGAATTTCTTAATGAGAGTAATCCAATGTATTCAAAATTGATGAAAATATATTCTAAAAGTTTGAGTTTCCTCAAATCCTAATTAGGGGTTGGGGAGTATGATCATATGGAAGCTGCTAGAGAAAAAAATTTGGAGAACGAAATATGTGTTTAAAACATTTCAATGGGAAAAAGAGTAATTTACCTCTTTAATTAGAGTTTTCTAGGTTTGGTTTTATGGTTGGAAAAACTATCCACCAACCACAAAATATCCACTTCCCAAGGACACCCCACATTGTCTAAGAACACTGGTAGGATAACCATTCATAACACATGAAAATATTATCTACCCTAATGTCTGCAATAACCACATGGGCATGTTTCTTTGATTACATGGTTGTAGAAAAACCATAATGCTTCACCTAAGAACTAAGTTCCTCACTTGGTTAAGTCACATAGTTATCTCTAACCATGCACATAATGCGTCTTAATATGCCTCCTCAAAATCAATATCTCCAAGCTCTAAATGTGGTCCAATGCCTCTATAACCACTACTTAGCCTTTATAGAACCTTATTTTAAAAAATAATAGGTTTTGAATAGAACATAAGAGTCCATACCTATTCGAAAATCTGTTATGTAACATTTTTCAAATGTGTGATCTAAAATCATGTCCGATGAAAGGGATGGGTTGGGTGGCTATTTCATTTTATTTTTTTATTCTTCCTTTTCTTTTTACAGTTTTTATTTTATTATTTTCTCAACTAGAATTTCATGCATTCTCCTAGCGGGGTTCCTTTGACATGATTGATAGAGGAGAGGGAGATGGAGATATAGAAAGAGGGATAGCTGGATAGTGGTGATGTTTTAGAGCTCGGGGGTAGCTAGATAATCATGTATCAACAATGAAATTCCTAAATTGGAGAACCGTCATCAGATTCCTCCCAAATATAGCATGTTTTTATGTTTTCACTATAAGCCCACCTATATATACCTATTTCTAGTTTTATGTCACTATTCTCACTACATAGGTACCCTTGAGGGACGATCTTCTAATTTTGGGGGGAAATGGGTTATTAGGCATATTGTAGGGATTTTTTGTTCAGAAATCCTAATCACACGATGTTTAGTTCAGGAAAACATGTCAGGTGTTCTCCAATTTCAGGGATGATGAATTTTAATTGGTACACATAGTGTACTGGGAGTATATTCCATTTAGCGATACTCAACCATGTAGCCTAGTAAAAGTCCAGATATCCCATGTAGGGACATATTTCCATGGCTAGAACCTATGTGGGTTACATGGCGTTTAGACGTACACAACCTGAAACGGATATATGGCTAGGACATTTGAGGTACACGGGTAGGAAAATTACGTAGGGTACATGGAATATAAATGTTCTACAATTCATATACCTCATATTAAAGTCCTTTAATGTTAAAGGATATTACTAAATGAATCATTTAGGGTACATTCCATGTACTAGGGTATACACACCGTGTACTTATCATTTTCTACCCTTTTGATGAGTTTTCATGTTTTGATGACCTAGAGATAGAAATAGACAAAATATTAGCCCATTTTATGTGTTTTCCCAAATATATCAACATTGTATAACCATTGGGGTGATTTGAGGACTCATAAGGGGTGGTTTGGGGGTGAATATGACTTGTTAGAGATGTTCTACCTTTAATAATTGAAAACATCTCTCCACTGAGAGTTATATTTTGATATGAATTTTTTTAGGAGCCATCTCCCCTTGATGATTGCTTATATATGCATTTCAGATTTAGGATTCCTCTAATGAAATATTTTAATTTCTGGCCTATGAGGATGTGATATTACTTTTTTTAGGATCCCTTATAATATACCTTGATTGACTTACTCTAACCTAGCAGATTCTTCTAGGATGCCTTGATTTTTTTACTCATTATGAGGATCCTCTGTAGAGAGCCTCTAATTATATAATAATATAAAGGATCCTACATTGGATGCCACATATTCATCACTATTTCCAAGGATAAAAAGGGGTATTCATTTTCATACATGGTTATTTTGAAGAACCTAAGATGGATGCCTTCATTTATGTGCGGACCTTATAGATCCGAAGTAAAATTACTATATTTTCATTGACCGGAAGAATTTAATTTTTTTCCCCAGGGTTTGACTATCCCTTTAACATTGGTTTTGTGGAGATATCATATCAGGTGTCACCTTATAACACATACCAAACTTTTATGACCGAGTGTCTATTATAGTAGTGGTAGGATTAGATGTTTGGTCACCATCAATACAGATTTATAAATTTCACTTTTTTTATTGATTCATATAAGATTTCCAATTTAACTTCCAGGTATTTGGATGATGAGGCTGGAGTAATGTTGTATGTTTGGTATGTCCAAAGTTACCCCCTGGTATGTTGCTTTTGATCCCTTTTTTATTTACTGAAATATGTTTAGGATACATAGAGGTACTTCATGGGATCTGAATAATTATATACACATTGATTGATACTTGGGTTCCCATGAATTAATTCATCAGATGGAATCGTAGGATAAACAATTTTGTATGCACCTTATGTGATACTTGGACTCCCATGTAATAATTATATGGATGAACTCATAGGATAGAATGGTTTATATGTGCCCTGAGTGATACATGGATTCCCATGTGATCCTAGGATAGAAAGGTTTTTGAATTCCTTGAGTGATACTCAGATTACCATGTAAGAATTCCTTGGATATACTAAAGGATTCAATGTTTTATATATTCTTTGAGTGATACTTGGATTACAATGTAGGAATTCATTGGATGGACTCATATGATATAATGGTTTATATACACGTTCAGTGATATGTGGATTCCAATGTAGGAATTACATGGATGAAATCATATTCTAGAGTATATTATATATTTCTTGAGTTATACTTGGTTTCCCATAATATATCCTTGGATAGGCTCATAGGGAAATACTTTATTTTATACTTTTAATATTTATATATGGATTCATTGGTCACAGACCATGGGTCCTGATTTTATTTATATATGGTAAAGGAACCATATCTATATAAAATTGATTTTTTACCAGTAATCATAATTTCCATGATTTGAGGAGAGTATGATTGAACCCAGGTTTGGAACATATATCCCCATGTGGTGATATCTCTTAGAGACATTTCTGGCACTGGTCGAAGTAGGTATTACAGACCAGGATTACCCACCTAATGGATAATAATTTAATGAATTGTTTATTTTATTTTTAGCCTTAATCATAACTATATATATATAGGTATACATATACACACATATAAATATTTATAAATGGTAGGAAATTGTTCAGAGACATTATGTCTTGGGTAGAAGTAGGTACCATTGATTGGGATCATGAACTAAGGATCACATATAGAATTTTTTTTATGTGTTATATTCAGTTGTGTCTCTTCCTGGCTAAGCATATTGCATGACCAGACACTAATGACAACATATTAATGGTTCATAGTTTGGGTGGCCTAAAAAAATTATTTTTCACCCCGAAGAATGTGAACCTCGATGGGCATTCTTGCCTTATTTCTTGTTTTGGGTTGAGAAAGAATACATGATGGATATGGTAAAGTCTCATGGTTAATAATCTATTAGATCATCCTGCATGGATTCTTATTAATAGAATGGTATATCTCTAATGTGTCTTCAAGACTGGCTATGAGGTTCTTCTAATAGTTAGAATTAGATCTAGATAATTTTATTTTAGTTTCATTTATGCACTCCTATATATGTGAACACCCTAACGGGTGATCAGTGTTTTATGTATGTGTTGATCATTCAAGACATTAATACGAACCACTTATTTTTACAACTTTTTTCTATTTTAGTTCATCTATTTCTTCCAAACATCGATTAGTTACTTATAAGGACAATATCTATTTATTTCAAATATTATGTACTCTGATATTAAGTAATATTATATCCATGGACATGCCATAGGCCCTCTCTTCTAGTTGACATCCTTTGGAACACAAATATGTTAAATTAAGACCTTGTGGTTAATCTACTTGGGGAACCATTTTAGTGACATATATGGAAGAACATTAAAATGTATTATTAGAGAGGTTACTTTTCTATTATTTTACCATTTAGTAAATTGTAGATTTTAGTATTAAGGAAATGTTAGATTCGGTGATGGATATTAGACTGGTGTGTTAAGAATACTTGTTTTGGTATGAGGTCCATGTTACCAAGGATATGGGATTTTTACTCTTGATATGCAATTTTATTTTGGAATACGATTTTCACTTTTAGAGAAACACATGCTGGTGTGGAGTTTATGATTTGTTTTATATTTATGGATCTTTTCTTTTTTGAGAGAGTCCAATGACATATTTTGACTATTGGATGGTAATGGAAAGTAGAATTTCATGCATCATATTTATCTTGTAGAATTCACATGATATAGGCTTACTAGTGTTTGATTATTTTTGACAAATGAAGAAATTTTTTTATGTGTATGAAACAACCAAAATAGTGGTTTATCGCGTTCTTTCTTGATGTAATTTTAATCGACTTTCATGACATGTATATATAATTATATTTTATGGAAGGTATTGTTGATCTATGATAGGACATTTGAAATTATGGTGGATAAATCAGTACTCATGCACAAGAGGTGTAGTGATGCTTGTAAGTCAATAGGTCACATGGTTCCCAATGATATAAACCCTTTTAAGGTGTTTTTACATAGGTTCAGTTATTTAATGTGTCAGTATTAACCTATATAGTTTTTTCTAGCAACAAATGAAATGTCATTATACCTAATAAAACTGCATTCTTGTGATATAAAATGCAGGGTTGAGAAGATGTTTTTACAAAATATTAACCATCATAGGTCAACATCAACAACTGTTAACTTTATTTTTTTGATCTAGTCTGGTTTATTTGTACGATTTAGAAAGGTACATAAACATTTATAGTAGTCTGAATCCTCTAGGGAATATTAAAATATATGAATTCCTAGTGAGGATCAGTTCATTACATTTGATTCATATCATGAACCCCATAGAGGGGTAAATTATTAGGATGATTGTATAATATCAAGCTCTAGTAGGCCAATGACTGATAGTTTTCAACTAGAGTAGGTCAATGTTATCCTTACCTTATATAGAGAGGTTTGATCATTTTAGGCTTGGTGGTTAGACCTAGTTACCCTAATATGAGACTTGGTCGATAGGGATAGGTGGGAGGCATAGATATATTTAGTTGTGACCAAGACCTTTGGTGGTATATATTCAGTTTGATTACGAGAAACCTATGAGTAGAGTCTGACCAGGTTTATGGATGCCTTTTTTTAGTGAGCTTGATTATATTCTCATTTTCAGACCGATGCAAGGTAGGTACTCGGGTTTTGTTATATGGACATAATGATGCATTTTGTTTTAGAGGAATCAACTCGAGTGCTTGTGTGTGGATATTCTGTTTGACTGGAAGAACTATTCGAGTGCCTAGACATATTGACCAATATTTTTACATTTGAAAACTTAACTAGAGAAAATGATACGTTATGACAGGAATTCATTGATTAAATGATGTCACATGTGAGGTTATAAATTTGAAAAAGGAGTTCCAATGGAGATTATAGTTTAATTATATAGATAGGTTGTGTACCATGGTCAATATAGACTTGTGATGGACAACTGATGGGAGTGTATGTTGTGGTATAATTTCATGTGTTGGTGACACATGGAACCATTTAAATTATAAGTTGGTGAGTGGTTGGGTGAAATTAGAGAACCGTTTCTTTTAAATAAATACTATGTGAATGATTTTTCTAGCGTTTTGATAAAATAAGTATTGTCCCTCCATGGTAGAAGAGATATTGAGTGTATATAAGGTGTCTTGAGATAGTTGGCCCTAGGTTGGACCTTGAAAATATTTTTTATGATATGTTGTGTTCGGAGTTAATTAAAGGAAAGTATATCATGATTTTATGTGAGACAATCTTTGGATAGGTTTATACTTCTATTGATTGAATCATTGTGTACTTCTAGTTTAGAGATGATCATTCCCAATATCTTAACTTCGCCCGAAGTGTGCTAAAATATTGTCAGTTATCCACCAAGATTATTTTTCTTTTTTTGTATCATATTATATTTTTGTAATGGAATCCTTATGAGTTACACTTGAGGAGATATATCAGGTAATCCATATAGTGGAGAGTACAACATTATCAGTTGGAGGATTGTTACGCTCATTATGAGTGGAAATTATGGATTTTTCTATGGAAAAAATGCAAGGTAAGATGAAATAGATGATTATATTATAATGTGAGTTAGAACTCGGGAGAAAGTGGTTTTGGTAAAGTCAATCATTACATTACATAATGGATGCAATGTGGGACTTTAATCCACAGGTTTGGTTACTGGGTGATGATACCTATACTCTTATGGTTGCTAGTATTAGATTAGTTGGGGTTGAAAATTTTCTATGTAGATAAAATTGGTAATGTTTTGAGACTAATTTTAATAATTTGAAGATAAAATAGTTGTGAATATTCTTGGGATGAAAAAATGGATTCGGTTTGAACACTAAGGCTTATCTGGGATGAGAAAGTTTATGGTTTGGAGATTGAAAGGACACATGTTTTTTTAGGATGTAAATTTTATTAGATATTTATTTTATTCCAGATTATTGTATGGGGAAATATTATCATTTTCCTTTATAACATGATCTCTGATAATTTTCATAAATAATTCATTGGTCTCAGAATATAGTTTTTACACATTTATAGGTGTTTAGTGGTTTTCTAATCCTTTCAATTTCTTACAGAATAACTAATACTAAGTATTTAATTAATTAAATATTTATTTATTCCCATGTGTTTGTTCAAAGATATATTTTCAATGGAGTATCATATTTGTATTTCATATTCATTTTTGAGTAAAGAATGGGTTTTTTTCTTAGGCAATGAGTCAACACATGATTTCCACCAAGGATGATCCAAATCTCACATTTCCATTTTCTTTTTATTATTTTATTTTTTCACTTTTATCTTCCTATTTTTTGGACACAAGATTTTTTTAACACCATCAGCAGGGGTGCCTTTTCCATGACTAGGATAATAGAGGGATATGGGGATAGAGAAAGAGGAATAAATGAATATAGGTTCCTTACTGGATCTGGTAAGGAATAGGATCGTTGTTCAGAAAAAGTGGAACACCTATACAGTTAAAGCTTTAGAGAATTCTTCCCAATGATAGGACATGTTTGTGGTTTTTATTTAAATCTCTATATATTTACTAAATTATATTTTTTGGTCATATTATCATAGATTAGGACAACTTAAGGGGATATTGGTACATTCTTGAGAGGAAAACAGGTTCTTAGGATGAATATAGAGGATTCCCATTCAGAAATCCTAAAAGCACATGTTGTGTGTTCTTAATGTTCAGGGAAGATAAATTTTTAGAGGTACACTATGTGTAATGTAATTAAATTCCATATAGTGGTATTCATTAATGTAGTAAGGTACATGTTCATATAATATGTTTAGTAGAACATGACTATGAAGAGTATATGACCAGACCCTGAGTAGGTTACACGCCATGAAGAAGTACATAGCCCGGAAAAGATACTTGGTTTGGTCTTGTGAGGTTCTAAGGTAGGTACCACGTATAGGGTACATGTTGTGTACAAGATAGACATGATGTGTAGATAGACATACATTCCATGTTCAGATGTAGTACACACTCCAGTGGAGATTTTATGGAACACACCCTATACTTGGGTATACACACTATGTAATTCTCCTTTTTGACCCTTGGGGGGTTAGGTTTCAATGCCCAAGTGTCAGAATTGGATACATGAATAGTACTTTTATGTTATTTTACACATATAATTCAATTTTATAACCCTTTGGTTGATTTAGGGACTCCTAAGAGTCATCCTGGGGAGAAGAAACATTGAGGGATATGTTCCCCCTTTAATAATCAAATACAGCTATCTCTTGATGGTGCATTTTGATCAAAGACTTTTCAAGAGACTTATACCTCAATCAATGATTATATTGATTTTTCCATGAGGATTACTCCCTTGAAATATGTTTTGTTAAAACCCAGGAGGCCATGCTATTAGTTATTTAGGGGGATCCCAAGGAGGATTCCTCTATTGAAATACCCTTAACTAGAGGATCCCATGTAGGGTGCCTCCATTTTATTACTCATTCTAATGATCCCTTATGGGATACCTTAGCCCTTAAACTAATCTATATGACCCCATCATGTATTCCTCATCTTTCTCACTATTTTCATATATCCCAAAGAGGGATTAGTTTTATCACGTGTAGATTTTGAGTACCTCAAGAGGGTGAGTTTAATTATATGTGGACCTCGAGGTTCCCAAGTAGGATGCTTCACATGTGTTTTAACATATGGGATATAGTGGGTGCCCTTGCATTTGACCAACCCTTGGATGTTTAGGTTAGTTATATTTAATAGTGGATGTCACCTTAAAGCCCATAGAAATCCTATAGGCTTGAGATTATTTTGTAATAGTGGTGTGATTAGGCATTCAACAACCCCAACTCTCTATTTATACTTTCCAATTATTTACAATTGAAGAAAATATGATTTACAAATGTGATTCCTAACATTTTGATGATGATCATAGAAATATGCGGTGTATGTTTGGGTTATTGAGAGGTGTTACCTAGTATGCATACTCTGATCCCTTTTTGGATTAAATGGTATACTATCTGGACTCTCGAAGGTACATATTGGGATCATATTTATTATATATGTCTAGAGTGATACATAGAATCAAATTTGGAATTATTTGGACTGGTTCATTAGATATAATGGTTTATATATTCATTGAGTGAAATTATATTCCCATATATGATTTTCTTTGATGGAATTATATTCAAGAATTGTCTATATATTCCTTGAAGGATACATGGATTCCTATGTTGGGATTATATGGAAGGATTGTTAGGCTAGAATTGTTTACATTTTCCTTGATTTATACTTGACATCTTTTGTAAGAATTCATTAAATAGACTAATAGGGTAGATTTTTTTATATATTCCATAACTAAAACATGGATTCCCATGTAGGAGTTCATTGGATGAACTCATAAGCTGGAATGGTTTATATACTCCTTGAGTGATACTTGTATTCCCATGTAAGAATTCCTTGGCTGGACTCATATTCTATATTGGATTATATACCACTTGACTAATACATGGATTCCCGTGATGTAATTCATTGGATGAACCCATAGAGTAAATTTTTTTACTTTATAGATGTTATCATTATATATGGAATCCTTGGTCATGTATCTCGAGTGTCAATTTTATTTATATAAGGTAAAAGTTCATTATATATAGCATTCCCAGTTTTTACATAGAATCTAATTTTCAATGATTGGGGGAGAGTACAGGTGAACCGAGGGTTAGAAAATATACCACCCATATGGTGGCATATCATTCTCAGAGACATTTCTATTGTTGTACGAAGAAACTATCATCGACTAGGATTACAAAACCATGGATCAACTATGGAATGATCTATTTATATTATTTTTGCCTTTAATAATATATATTATGGTATATATGTACATATTTATGGTAATATATATAAACACATATAAATACATATACATGAGATAACCTTTTTCAATGATGTTCCCGCTTGGGCTAAATCTGGTGTGGTCAATCAAGATCCCATACCCAAAGATCAATTAAATAGACTTTATTTATCTATTTTATTTATTATTTTCCATTTTTCTCATACTAGGATGAACATATTAAATGATCATTTTCTTACGATAGAAGATTATAGGTTCACCCTTAGGGGTGGAATACTGATATTATTTCCCACCCCATATATGTGAGCCTCAGTGTGTGTGCAAACCTTAAGTTTTATTTTAGTATGTACATAGATAAATGATGGATATGGATGGGGGTCAAGGTTTCATGATCCAATTGAGTCGATCATGTAGATTTTTCTGATTGGATTGTTGTGAATTTATAGATTCATGGAGACTAGGTATGTGGTTCTACTCAAATTTAGTTTTTGAACCTTGTAATTTTTTTCAGTTTCTCTTATCCACTCTTATATATGTTATTGGATAATTTGAAGATTTTTTCTCTATATAGTACAAGGATTTTTAGGACATTACTACATTCCATTTATTATTACAACATTCTTCGGTTTGAGATTATTTATTTCTTCAGATTTTTTATCATATACTACTAGAGATGATATTTTAGAAATTTTAGATAGTATTCACTCTAATATTAAGTAATAGTCTCTCTATAGACACACCTTGGTCCCTTTATGCTAGTTTATAGCCTCTGGAGTATGAAGATGTACACTTGAGGCCATGTGGTGAAAAAACTAGGGGCTCCATTTTAGTGGAATCCACGAAGGGCTATTACATATTTGAATTTTGTAAAAATTTTAATCATCATGTACATGTAACATTATCATTATAAAAATTAATTCCATTACTTATTAAAGAGTTACAACATGTTTCTGTTTTGGTCAATTTTACTGCCTATTTATGCACGGATATAACAACTAGGCCATAAATGATAAAAGGATTTCATAAAATGGTGATATCATGTAAAATAATATATATATATATATGATTTTTTACTGATTTGGTAAATGTGTTATTAAAATTTAATATATTTACTAACATATCACATTTCAATCGTTAAATATAAAGAAAACTGGTTCATTAGGATTTACATTTTCAGAAGATATGTCCATGTATTTCACATAATGAAAATAAGAGTTTATAAGTCATTGAAAAAAAATATTATTAAATATTTAATTATATAAAAATGTCTAACGTAAAAACACATTGTGAGAATCAAACTTTTATTCAAGATGTATGTATGAAATAATCAATTGAATGTTCTAACACCTGATAATGAAAATAAACAAAAATCGGAAAATGTATTCGTAAAATATTGTTATAAAATAATTATTAAAAGGATAGTATGTTTTTATCAAGGTTCTTAGATGAGTTATTAATATATTTATGTTCATTATATATGAGTCTTATTCATATTTTAGTAATCAGGAATACAAGTTATTGGTTTTCATATCAATTTACTCTCTCTGTGACACCTTTTGTATTATGAACCAAAATAATTGAATGTGGTGAATATTGATACAAATTGAGAAATTATATCTTGAAATACATTTTATTCATGTTAATTTATGTTCAATTTAATTATCTACCTATAAATTGATTTTTATTGAAATACGCATCAGGTTGTATAGGTTTTTGATATCTCAATTCTCGTTCATTATGATATAATTTTTCTTCTGAAATATCATTCATTTAAGTTAAGTAAATTCTCCCCTAAGATTTTATTATGTTTTTCAAATTCATTGATAGTTTAAGACTTTATCTTTGCATCCACATTTTCTATGAAAAAACTTACCACACTGATAAAAGATTCCATAATTTACCAGAGAATCTCATGATGTTTTTAACACACTTTTCACATGATGAGAAGTTGATTTTATTATCACAGAATTTATTTAATGTATTCTTCCTTATTTCCTACCATATAGTCCATTTTTTATATTTATTTTCATGGAATACATGATCATAAAAAAATTCTATTACTTTCTCTAGGAAAACTAAACAAGTTTTTCCTAACTATTGAAATTATGGGAAGCTAATTCTCTTTAATATCTTAGATTCAACCCATATTAAAAACAATTAATCCTATTATTACGATTCTGTATAATATCTATTACGTAACTAACTAATATTGGATGTTTTCTTCAAATAAAGCTACTACATCTTTATCCTTTTGTCTAAAATATGTGAATTGTTTCTCTATACTGATTTGAACAACATAAGAGAAATATTTTTCTTGTCAGGGGTTTCTAAATGTCTCCCATTACTTAGAATCAAGATCATATCTCCATGTTTTTTAAATAAAGAACACCATCAATCATATTAAAATTAAAAATGATAAATGTAAAGGGTTACCATTTGATGTTCTGAATACCACATGACTTCAAATATATTCTCCAAAGAATTGATGCATCTTTTAGCTACTACTCAATCAGAATATCCACTAAATTATAGAAGATATTATTCTATAAAATGATTTAAAATCATCATGTTCCTCTATAGTAGATCTGGATACTCTCTTGAATGTACTCTGCCACAATTTAGATCTTTCATAAAAAATCTTCACAATAAAAACTACCTAGTATTAATTTCAACAATTAAAGGTTGCATATTTGGAAGGATATCTTCCAATTGGTGACTTCCTACTATATGGTCCTTTTTCCCCTATAGAAAAACATTTTGAAAAAAATATAGTCTTGATGATAAAACATGACAATATTTGAATCATATATCATTTTAACAAAATCCATGAGTAATTTATTGTGTGTATTCAATTATCATTATCCTAATCCTTAATGATTTCAAAACCATTCTTTGATACAAATTGTAAAGACCTAGCCTAAAATATTATATATTTTATATACTTTACTCGAGAATTCAATTTTATGAATTCCCATTGATATTTTAGGTTAATATTTTATAGGTTTAGGTAAGTTTGGAGCTATAGGGGTACTGTGGTAGGTGGTTCATGACATGAACCATATTCACATCGTGAAATGGTGGTTCAATGATAGCACAATTGGTTGGTTTTATGTTCTGTATGAGGGATAATGAGGGGGTCTTTCAATTGAATTCACATCGTGAAATGAATTCAAAATGTGTATTAAATCCATCCAAAGGTAAATATATTTTCAACAAAAACTGAAAATATGAGAAATTCAATGATTAATATGATAAAATGTATTGTAAATTGTGGATCCTATGAAATTTACATCATGATTATGATTCACGACATGAATCCCATGGGTTTGAAATTTATTTATATATTTTTTTCCCATATTATGTTGCTTTATCCCTCTCATTTCTTATATAACACTATGTGATTGGGGATGTTCATAAAACCATACATCTCTCACATTTATCATTAGATTTTTATATTCTAATTGATTATCGGTGGAATTCTCCTCTCTTATTAGTGATTTTTTATCCCATTCGCATCTTAAAGATCTTCTATGGTGGGGAAGCTTTGTTTTGGGGTGTATATGGGATACATTTTGATGATTTGTGGGTGAGGGGTAGGGTTATCCATACTTTCTATCATGTAGTTGTGGTTTGTAGATATTTATTCTTCACCCATATTTTCATATTGAAATGGAAAATATTATTCGATATATGGAATCTTTGTCTCAAAAAATTTTGTATCACAAGGTATGGGATTACACTTTTCTATCTATGGGAAATAACTTTCAATGGATTAATATAGATAAAATAACCAATTAATTGAAATTGGTGGTGAAGGGATGTGATTCTCATGATTTTACAATTTTTATATTATTATTGATACTGTCAATGTATGATCTAAATTCCCTATTGAAAATTGTGTCTCTTGGGTTAATTTCTTACATATTGTTTGTCGTGATTTTTTAGCATTGTTGTGATTTTCTTTACGTCACCCTAAAATGGAAATTTTATAACAACATATTTTTTTCAATAAAATGGTTTCATAGAATTTATGGCTTGTGGGATAATTCCACTAAAATAAATAAGTTAATTTGATAAAATTCCCCACACCAAATCATTTATATGTTATATGATGTGTTGTGATGTGTATTCATACTGTGGAGTTGATATTTATAGTTTTGGGGTACAAGGATGTTGTGTTATCTAATAGTGATGTGGGAAAATGGTGTAAAGTTATTTGGTATGGTGGTGTAGGGAAATTTGTGGTTGGTCAAATGTCATTTTTTGGTGCGATGATGTGCAGTTTTGATGTGAGATGATGATTTTTGGTTTCTTATTGGCCATTATGTGGGGAAGAGGTTTCAAAAATTGATGTGGGATGATGATATGTGTTTTGAATGAGGTTATGCTCCAGGATGTTTATGTGTAATTATACGATGAGTGGTTGTTGCGATATGTGGAAGATGAGATGATAATGGTTATATTGTGCTATGTGATGAGGTAGTGATTGAATAACTGGTTAATAACATTATGAATATATTAGGATGTTTTGGTTAGTGGGATGAAAATGTATAATGTGATGGAAATGGTTAATTAATAAATTTTTAACGGGATTTTTTGGTTAAATGTGGATGTTGATAAATCATGAATGTAATGAGACTTTCAAATTAATTTGACATGGATTTTAATGAAATGTGGGGAGTGGCATGTGTCTTATTGTTTTATGTAGTTTCTACATTTATTTGTTCTAGAAATAGTTGCATTGTTGTCAGTCAGTTACTATTTTGTTTTGAACACCTTGATCAGGATTTTTAATGGCTTATATAAAGATATTGTATGTTCCTTGTGATTTCTATATACAGCCTACCCATGTTTTAAACTATGTGACAAAACCCATATATATTTAATTTCCTTTTTTTCTCAATATACTGATTGTGAGGATGGATGGATACCCTCTATTTCAGGTTCTCACTTCCATTTGAGTAGATTTTGGTTAGCGGTGATGTCTAAAAGCATAATAGTACACTTGGTGATGACCTAGGTGACTTTGGGTGATATGTGTTATGCTCATGCAGTAGGGTGATGGATGAGGAGTCTTCAGGTGAGAATTGATATGTCCGTGTTTTGGGGAGGTGTATTAGGTGTTTGTAGTTTTGATATGATATGAACATGCTATGGGGTATCTTGATAAGGGGGTAATGCATGGTTGGATGATGGAATGAGGTTGATTTCCATCATGTTAACAATACCCTAATACTCTGGATTTGTAGTTGTTGCGGAGTGACAACACAGCTATATTTGGGTGAGATAAGGGGTGTCGTGATGTTTGGTATTGGTCCAAGTGTTTTCACACATGATATGATGGGACCATGCTATGGGGTGGTGGTATATTCTATACTGTAGATGTGGGATAACTAAGATGCATGATAATGGGGTGTGAGAGTAGAAAATCAGTGGGAAAGTAGTATGATGAACCCATTAATATACATGCTTATTATTATGTTATTATACTTTTCTGGCTTTATTTGGTGAGTGATATTTGGTGTTGTTTGGGTAGGATTATTTACCTATTTAGATTCTCATCGTTCTTCCAAATTCTCACAGGTGCATATGTAAGCTTCTTTCACATGTTCATAAGAGACATTGGTTTTTCTAATGAGTATACTTGTATACGCACCCGGTGTATATAAATTTATTTTTAGTTTCCTAAGTTCACTACATGAATCATGATGGACATTACGAGCTCTGAACATTGGGCTATTGATACATTACTACCTTATCTTTTACTTTAGGTTATTTACTTTGGTGACATTTATTTGTATGTTTTTTATTCATAGATGCATTGTAAAATAGTTTTTATTTCTTTTTATATATCATTAATAGAGTTTCTTGTGGATGATTCATTCTATATATCGATCCTATATTGTCATAGTTTAAAATTATTCCAATTTAGGATATTTTTATATCTTCATTTCTAGTCTCCAACTCGAGGCTTACTGAAGGCAGGACTTGTGTTTCCTTATATGTATCCCTTTATTGATGTATCTTTGGTGGGAGGGGGTCATTATATAGTGGTATTAGAGGTTATGGATGAAATATAGGATGGATGTTGTAGTTAGGAACTGTAAGGATTTTCTAGGTCGGTAAGGAAACAATTAATTTTGTCCTTAGTATGTAACATAGGCCTAGGATACCAACTATAACTTGGGATTTTACAGCCCCAAAGATATAGTCAATGAATTCAAATCCTATAAATCCACCATGTGAAGTGGATTCTCTTGGGTGTTTGAAGCCAATGTGAGGTATACGCATCATGATTGACTTGTGTTATTATTTTAATTGTGTTGTCTTGGGAATGTTTAAAAGAATTATAATTAATTAAATAATTATGGAAAAATTTCAACACTTCATGGGCCAAGAAATTTTTTATTCCTTTCTATTATGTCTCCTAGTCATCATTCATGTCGAGTTTAGGTAGATTATGACTAGTAGAAAGGCCTATAAAATCACTAGAGAGTTGATCTAGTTGAGGAGGTTGATTAGTGGCAGTGGACATTTTCTTCTTTTTAGTAGAAAAATTTTGGAAATTATGAGGGAAATATTTCTAATACTATGATTGAGACAACGTTAAGTAGAGAGAAGTGGTAGAGGATTCCTATTTTATATTTTGTTGTAATGTTCATGGAAACAAAATGGGGATAATTTTTAGTGGTAGACTAAGAGGAATATGTTAAGAATGGTCGATTCAGCAATGGTGATGCTCTACATGGATGTTCAAAAGCAAATTTTGATTTAGGGGAGGTTGTTCATTCTACAGGTGATAGATGATAGAGGTATCCATGTGTTTCAAAACTCACCTTTAGTATTACATCTTGTTGTGATAGAGTTGTATCGAGGGCTTGAGGGGAACCTTTTGTGGCAAGGGATAAAATAATTGGTAAAAATGTTTCTTGAAATGTGTTTTTTTTTCTAGTAGGTAAAGGTTGGGAATCATGTTAATGGTGGTTTGAGGTATAATTTGGATCTCCATGAGTGTAAATTGGTTCAGATATTGTTGTATTTCTCATATGGTCATCCTGACTAAATAGCCGTTATGATTTTATCTGGGTAATCATAGAACTATTGATGAAATCATCCCACTTCCAAGTGATCCATGAGTCAGGAAACATGGATGATTTCATATGAGTTATGTGGATGATATGGTTCATTTTCATGGTGTTCTATGTGCCATTTCATTGGATTAGAATACATATTTTACCTCAGGAGTCAAAAGGGGACTTCAGTATGCTTTTGAAACTGAACTATACCATATCATTTCTTTCTACCCTCAGACAAAAGGGAAGATGGAACATACTATCTAAACACTGGAGGTTATATTGTGGGATTGCATTTTTCACTTTGGAATATTGTGGTTAAGAAACATCCCTTTATTCGAGTTCACAAAAAAACAATATCTGTCACTCATAAATTATAATGTATCTATTTGAGGTGTTTTATGAGTGGTTATGTCATTCTCTATTGTTCTCGATGGAGAAAGAGGAGTCAACTAGTTCTTGGACCTAATGTGGTGCAGAGAACAATAGAGAATGTTCAACTTGTTTTCGAGAGGATTGAATAAGAAAAATACTAGAATAATTATTATGTTGATCTTAGGAGGAGGCCCAAGGAGCTTGAGTTTGGGGACCACATGTTTTTGACGGATTCCACTCAACTTGTGCAATAGAGGTTTGGAAGGGGTAGTAAGCTTTCTCCTATGTTTTTTAGACTCTTTGAGGTGTTGGGGTGAGTTTGAAAAGTAGAATATCAGTTTTCATTCCCACCGCAAAAGAAGATAATCCACAACAACTTCCATGTGTCTTAGTTTGTTTTATATCATCATGATGACTCCCACATCATTGACTATGGAGAGTTAGATTATGATGATAACACAATTTTTATGGAGAATATAGTATAAATTAATGATCATTCATAGAAGGTGTATCATAGATGTACTATTACTTTGGTTAATGTGTATAGGTGGAATGGAGGCCTAGTGGAGAGCAATTGGGATTTTGAGACATAGATGAATACCCCTTACTCAGAGTTGTATTGAATTTTTTCTATATTTATCTGTGATGATGTGTATTTTGGATCCCACTTCTTTTTGAGAGGTTATTTTTAATTATGTCAATATGTGTTAAAACCCTTTAAAAGTGAAGAGGGGTGGACTTGGATCCTAATACGGTAATGTTATATTTTTACACGATTAAAGCCACATAGATGACTTAGGGCCACCCAAAGAAGATAATGTCTTCATTTGGAAGATGTGATTCTATAATTTTTTTATGGGGACTTATTGTGTGATTGTTGTACTGGTTTTTGTCTCGAGGTGTGTGGAGGATGATATGGTTGTGTGGTAATGTGTACATGTGAAAATGTGGTAGTTTTTTATGGTACAAGATGATGTGGTGTTTTTTCAGTGACATGTGGTCATGTGGTTATACGTTGTGTTTTATGGTCATTTCAATTATGTTAGTTCAGCTTGTAGTGGAACTTGAGATTTTAAGATGTCATTGATAGGTATATCATTGGTTTTTTGTTCATACACCTTTCCTTTTATTTATCTGGGTTTGGTTTCGATTCTTTAGGATGAGAATCATTGGATAGGTATTTGATGTAATAGACCATGCCATATCTACCTATTACATTCCCAGTTTTTATTTTTGGACCTTTTTATAGGAATCCCTCAAGGGTTTAATGGGAATGGATCTATATAGGTGTTATAGTAGGTTTTCCATGACATGAACTAGACTCAAATAATAAATTTGAACTTCATGGATAGAAAAAACATATGTTTCAAGGATTGTATTTTATCTATATTTGGGGGGCTCGTGATATGAATTCATGATGTGTATTAAATTAATACCGAGGAGAATAAATTTTTGAAAGAAACATAAAATATGGGAAATTCATATCATTAAATGATTTCATGTCTTAAAAAATGTGTATCCCAAGAAATTCACATCATGAATACCATTCATGACATGAAACCTATGGGTTCCATGTTTCTTTATTTATTTTTGTTGAAATTTTTTTCCCACATTCAAACATTTATTGCCTCTCAATTTTTGGAAGAACCCTTGACAAATTTGGATGATCTTATAGACCTCATTCTCCTACCCTAATATTTGGGTTTCAGTATTTTCTCATTGAAAATCACTAGTAATACATTCTATTGATCTTAGTTATTATCATATGTTATTCTCATAAAGATCCAATGTGGTGGTGATTCATTGGTTTGGGGTGTACATGGGATGAATTTTGATGATCCATGGGCATAGTATAGGTTTATATATGGTTTCTTATGTGTAGTTTTTGTTTTAGGAAATTTATTCTTCTTCCTGTAGGCACAGTGAGTTGGATAAGCTTCGTTGAGGAAGAGAATACCTTGTTTCTCACTTTTGTGTATCTTTTGGGTTGGTATTACACCTTTTTGGCATTGGGGAATGGTTTTAATTTTAAAAATAAATAAAAATTAATCTTTTAATAAAAATTTATAGTGAAGGAAAGATATTCACATTATTTTACAACGATGATATTATTGGAGTTATTATAATTGTATGGGCTAAATTCCCCATTGATAATCATGGAGATTATGGGATTTTTTTTGTGTTCTCTTTATTGTGATTTTCTAACTTTTTTGTGATTTTTGGGTATCAACCTATAATGGATGTTGTATACCCACTTATATTTCGTTAATTAAATGGTTTCCCTTGGATTTATTGCTTGTACAAAAATTCCCCAAATTTGAATAAGTGGAATGGATGAAAACAACCTTTATAAATCTATGAAATGATCTATAATGTGTTGTGATATGTGGTCATCCTAGGGGTGTTAATGTGTTGTTTTGGTATGTGGGAATGATGATCTATCTGAATATTCGATGGCATGATGGTGCACATTATATTTGTGGGAGGTGTAGGGAAATATGTGGTTAGTAATAGACTGTGCAGGGGAAGTCATTGTGTGGTAGGGATACATGATGACGATGTGTATATTTTAAGATGTCATTTTGTGTAGTGGTGGTGTGCAGTTGTGACATATGATAATGATTTGTGGTTGTTATGAGTTAGTTTTGTAGGTTTTTGATGTGTGGATAAGGAATAAGTGGTGTCTGAGACATGTGATGAATGAGACAATAATTATTAAATTGTTCTGGATGCTTGAGTAGTTATGGAATAGAATGTTAATAACATTATAAATGGTCTAGCTCAGTTTGGTAAATGGCATAAAAATGATTAATAAATGAATTAATAATGGGATTTGTAGTTAAATTTGGATATTGATAAATAATGAGTTGAATGAGGTGTTTAAATGAAATTGGATTATAATGTAATAAAATATATGGAGTGGCGTGTAACTTATGTTATTATGTGGTTTTATTCATTTATTTGTGGAAATGAACAATTTAGGATTGTTAGTTGGTTAATGATTTATTGGTAACCCTTAGGTTTGTAATGTTTTTAAATTATATTTATACTTTTTATATTCCTTATTATTTCTATACGCACCCTAGCTGAGTTTTCACTATATTCTGTAACCAAAAATATATTTATATGGGGGTTTTTTCTCAAAAAAACCCAATGGTGAGGTTGTATGGTTAGATACCCAATCTTTCACACTATCTCACCAATGTGAGTAGATATACATAGACTATGATTACTGGTGGCCTAATAGTACACCAGGTGATGTCCCAAGTGTCTTCTGGTGTGATGTGTTATGATCGTGCTATAGGAAAGTGGCCCATGTGTCTTTGGTAGAGATGTGATAGGGTCATGTTGTGGGGATGTAGATTAGGTCTACGCATGAGATATATGATATGACTATGATATGAGGATGATTTTTGTGGGGATCAAGAATTGTAGGTGGGGGGAATGTGGTTATTGTTCTTCAAGCTCATGATTCCCTATAACTCTGGATTAATAGTGGTTGTGATGTGATGATCCAGGTGTCTTCAAGTGAGAGGATGTTTCACCATGTTGTGTGGTTGTAGTCTAGTTGTTTTTGGGAATGTTGTGTTGTACAAATGTTGTGGTGTAGTGGTATATGTTATATGGAAGAGATGGGAGAGTAGGGACATGTGATGTTTGGGTGTGATTTTGTAAAATCAATTGAATAGGGGGTAGGGTACCCTTTTAACGATATGTTTCTTATTATGTTATTATAATTGGCCTAAATTGTCTACTAATCATGACATGGTGATATTTGGGTTGGAGAGTTTACCTTTTTAGGTCATGGTGGTTCTGTTGTTTTCTCACAGGTTCCTCCTTATGCGTCTTTCGCATGTGCATGAGAGATAATAGTTTTCCTGGTAAGTGTACATTTATGCTCACCCTATATATATAAAATTATTTTAGGTTTCTAAGTGGACTATGTAGACTGTTCTTAACATTAAAACCTCAGAACATTGGGTGGTTGTTATGTTTCTGTTTTCTCTTTTACTTTTTGGTATTTATTTTGGAGAATTTTGTTGGCACTTTTTATTTATACATACATTGTGGGATGATTTTGGATTCCATTTAAATATTAGATCATGGAGTTTCTCATGGTAGATCCATCCTATCTCCAGACCATATATTATTAAATAGTATAATGCCTCTCATTTATGAAATTTTTATACCCTTAATTCAAGTCTCCAACCTGATGCCTTCTAAATGTGGGACTTGGGGGGGCATTATATATCTCCCTTATTTGTTGAATATTTTTTGGGAGGGGTCATGACAAAAATAAAATTAAAAAACCTATTTTCAATCCCAAAATACCCATAAATATGGATATATGTCATTTATTTGAATAAAAAAAGAAATCAACAAAAGGAATACAAATATAACAGAATGGTTATGGGGCTGGTAAAAGTCATTATCTTCATATATTTTAAAATAAATCACTCCTTTATTTCTTATGTAATGAAAATAAAAAATTCCATAAAAATATTTATTTTTCAAAACCATTGAATGAAAATAGAAAAATAAGTAACTTTATAATATTAATGTCTATAAAAATTCATTCCAAAAATATATTTAAAAACATTCACAAAGAATAGAGAGAGTTTTAAAATAACACATTTAAAACGATGTTTTATGTTAAAGTGTCCCATACCGCATGTCTGACACATCTATATGTTCACTGTTATCTAGAATAATAATCATCATGTAAATTATTTACATTCTTAAGAATATTTCATAGGCTTATTATTCCTTTTATTTAACTTATTTTCAAGTCGTATACAAATACATAATAATTTAAGTTGACATTAGATTCTCTGATGATATTTGAATCATAAATACCAAATGGATTCAATAGATTGACTATGGTTGAAGAGGATATTATTACATCATCTCTATACAAATAATCATTTCATAATTATCATTTTGATAGATAAATTATACTTTTAAAAGAAATCATGAATTTTGTTGTGAAAAAATAAACTATGTTATGATAATGGAGATAGTAGGCCATATGTTCGCATGATTGACGTTTCCATTTTTCAACGATCATTATGGATGGAATGTAGTCAACATGTACGTATGGACGACATTATAATTTTTAAATGTAGGAAATAATATATTATATTAAATTTTAATAACAATAAATATCTCATTAATATAATAATTATGTCATCTATATTACATATATTCTTTAACATTATAATTATTACCTTGCAATTATATCGTTAGTGAAAAATAAATCACATCATTTCATGAGACGATAGTCTTCCGTATGCATGAGAGAAATTATCGTACCCAATATGGAATAGGAAGTTAGAATTTATATGTGATATCATTATTAAAAAATATTAACTATGATAATAATATCATATATATATACTATGAATTATCAACATGACCAGTCGTAATAAGAGGTGATTGAAAACAAATAACATCTATCAGTAAGGCGGTAGTCCATTGTATACATGAATGAAGGATTACATTCCCATTTAATGGTTGTTGGATATAGATATATATTATTCAATTAAAAAAATAACATCTTGTTATATGTAATATATTGGTGTTATTATATCCTCATAATTGAGTAAAATTTTAAGGTGGTGGAAGAAGAAAAAAAGAAAATGGTTTAGTTATGAACGATACCTCTTATTTGGAAAACAACCTTAGGTTAGCACCAAAATCCACTTTAAGATATATTTATGATAAAATATGAATTTAGGACATGGGGAGGGAATTAATAATGTTATTTGGGTAGTTGTTGTCTGAAATAAAATGCATTCTAGGTTTGAAGAGGAGAGGATAGGGGTGGCCTTTTATAAGTGAGGTGAGTGGCACACATCCAATTCTTGAAAATAAAAAGTGATACTCACATTTTTTATAATATAAAATGATTAAAAATGGACCATTTTAAATAATTAGATGCTATAATGTTGAAATATTTCCATAAAAAATAATTTGGACATTTTTTTCATTTAAACCCTTATCCTTTTATTTTAACAACCCTGGTAAGACAGTTTTTACCAAAACCATTAAAAAATATTATTCTTTTATTATTAATTCATTAAGACTAAAAACTAAGCTAAATATATTATATAATATAAATTTTATCTTATTCAAAATTTAAAATCCATTATTTTATACTAAATTCGTAGAATATGTAGAATTTAATTTAAAATAAAACACAGAGACCTGACAAAACCCGATTTTCAATAAATGTTTTTTCAAGAAAAATATGATTTTAAATTAACTTGATAACCTATAATCATCATTGTTTACAATTCAAATTAATAAATTTTTATATGGAAATCTATAAATTTCATTTATATAATTCATCATTAGCTGTTATTTTAATAAATTAAAATGTGGAATCATTATTCAATTAAAATGCTTTTTTTAGAAAAACTATTTTTCATCCAAAAAATAATCACATACTAAAATCCAATATAATAATGCTTAAAATTGAATTATATAGATGAAATATAAATATATAATAAAATATTTACATTAAAATATATTCCAAAAATAATGGGTGTATTTGATTAATTAATTAATTAAAAATAAATGAAATTTTAAAAAAAAATCAAAAAACAACAACTATTCAGTGAAATATCAATGTTTTCTAAAACATAAAAAAATATAATCTTAAGATAATTTTCATATGATAATTTTAAATATTATTTTCAATTTATCAAACAAAAATTCCATAATTCTGAGAAAAATATTTTAAATAAAACTATATAATTCATGAAAATCCATTTTAAAAAAAATAAATACTTTCCCTTTTTAACTGAAAAAATAACTAATTTTATTATAATGAATATAAATATATAATATCAAACAAATGAATATTTATATTACATAAGAATTATTTATTCTAACATTACCTGGGTTGTTACATGTCTACCAAGACACTAAAAAGTAGGAGGAAAAGAATTCAAGTAAGCATAGAGGGGGAACATTTAAGAAAGAGGAGAACAATACAACTCTATTAAAATAAGGCATTAAATGTTTGATAATTAAATTATATATATTTAAAATATTTCTCTTAATGTAACATGTTATGTAATGGTATCACTCTAATATTAAGATAGTGGAAAAATAGTTTTCCAATGTTATAATAATGATGAAAATATATTTAGCACTGAAGAAGAAAATTATGTGGTTAAATAATCTACCATGAATATAAATAATAATTATTCCTTATATATTACAAAATATAAGTATTAAGAATATTTTATACAAATATATTCTCAAAATTATCATTTTACTAAAACAAGTAAAATTTTTGAGGATCATAATACTATTGATTCAAAAGATGAATCAATAAGTGATTTAAAAGACACCCATTATAACTCTCTTAAATAAATATTCACTTTAATATGTTGATATTTAATATTATAGAGGATGATATCAACCAACATGATGAAGATGAAAAATTATTATATAATTATTTAAAAAAAATAGTGTTAATGTTTGAAAAAAAATTCAATGAAGTTTAGACCTATACACCGTACATATTAATCTCATGGATAAGATCCCCAAATTAAATAATGGGTGACAAAGTACAAAAAATGATAGAGAAAAAGATATAAAAGGTTAGGAAAAAATGATATATGAATTAAAATAAGTGATTGTGTCAAAGGTAGATCAATTAGATATGAAATATAATAGGTGTAAAGTGATTGAAAATCTACTATAAGAGAGGAATAAAATGAACGATGATCATGAGAATAATGTTGATCACATTATAAGATAATGTTATGATAGAATGATGTCAGTGGAGATTAGGACTACATCCTCAATATGAAATTTTAGGTATAGGATGATAAATTTGAAAATATTGAAAATGTTTATGATTGATCTTCCAATAGAGTCAATAGAAGAGGTATTATCACCCATAATTTCATGGAGGGTTATTATTATAAGAGTCTAATATTTGGTTGAAATAATATGATATGATTATGTAATGATAAATCAAATTCAATATCTAAAAAAATTAATATCCACATTAGAATACTATGTTTATATTAATTCTAATTTCATTTATTGTAATGATTTAAAAAAATAAATATAAAAAAGTATTAAGATCAAAGATGAGGAATTGAAAAATACATAAAGGGGTGTTATATGAACAAGAAATCCCCCCAATAGATGACCAATAATTTCTTAAAATGGCATAATAATTATAACCTATAAATTCTTTCCAAAACAATTTTCATAGTATAAGAGAAAATAAATTTGATAACGCATCTATTGTTGAATATTTGGAAATAGACATTACGTTATTGGAATAATATATCAACCATTGAATGTAAATAGAAGCCATTATCAAGTGGATAATGTCTAAAAAATTTAATTATATATGGAATATATAATAAAATTTATTTATCACAAACAAAATTGAATGTATTGAATGGTTATGTGGAAGATATGATAAGTTTGGTCACATTGAGAAATAATTATACTATAAATCAAGTGAATCTATCAAATACTATTAAATAGGGAATGAAATAAATACCAAATAAAATTAATTTTTAGAATATTGTTGAGTCACCATTTAGTGGTATATGAATAAAGAACGATGACTGAGGAAAACTCATTAAGTAGACGAATACATCCATTCTAAAGTAAATAATTTTTATCAACTATGGAAATAGAGAACACGCCATTTATTCATGAGAAAAATATATTTATAATAATATTCATGTATGAAATAAAGATTAGAGATTAAAATTTATTCAAGACATGAAAAATATTACTTTTGGTGGAAATAATTCTTGAAAATAATTGTAGAAATTCCAAAAAAGGATCATTGTTATAAAGAGTGAAAGATTATATGGACACCCATTTTAAAAAATAGAAGAAATATATAGAGAATCAAGAGAATTAGGATGTTAAAAACAGAGACATGAAATCCCATATAATGAAGTAGAATTTTATGAGATGGCGTTAGAAAATGAAATTTGTAGAGCCCTTGAGATACCATGAAACATATTCAAGTGAGGTGGTCAATTATAAAAGGATTATATGATTATCCAAACAACTCATGATGAAATTATTAAGTTGATAAAGATAAAAAAGAATGCCTCTTAAATTTTGATGTATAATATTAAGAATAAGATTCTACAAAAAAAATATTTGTGTTGTGTTTAGAAACCTTTCTTCCTATGGAGAATATGATGAATAAATGAAAAATATATATTCTGAAGGGATCCTTAAACGATCATGCAGAATAATATAAAATATCATGGTTGAGAAGAAATAATCAACCTTTAATATCTCATTGATAAGAAAATATGTTCTTTAATATTGTTATATACTTTGAAGTATTTTCTATATTCAATTAATTGGAGGCGATTCGTGTTATTAGATGGAAAACTGATATAGATTTTTTTATAGTAAATGATATAATTGGATAAAGATAATATGGTGTCTCCAAATGTGGGAGAAAATGGGGAAGTCTGAGATGCTACAAGAGTATATTATTTCATGAGAATAAAAATTCATTAATTTTATAAAAATATTTCATTATAAAGGTATGAATTATTTCTTGATCATCCATGTTTTTGAAAAAAATAATTCTATTTTAAGGGTGTTACATTGAATTTAGATGTGGAGAAATGAGTTTTTGGTAAATTCAAGAGTAAAGGATAAATTTCTAATGTTTTACCAAAATGATATTTTCAATGTTTGTGTCATGTGTGTTAAGATGATTATGTTAATATTTTTGTTGAAAAAAATGATAATTAATATAAAAATATGTTTCATGAGAATAAATTCAAAAATTTCTCATCGGAATGAAAACCATTTGAGTGGGTGGTGGAAAAGTATTTTTAAATTAGCATGAAATTCTATTGGTTTATAGAAATTTGTTTTCCTATTTGACTCTATGTTTTTAAATACTAATCAAGGTTCACTGAAACCTATAATATAATAAATTATGTCACTTTTTTTTAAGTTAATTGATTTCACCCCTTCCATGTTCTTTGTTTTTTGTCAAAATTGGGGAAAGAGATAAAAATAGAGAAGGAATATTGACATAAAATATATTTTCTGTCAGTATTGTCAACAAATTCAATATAGGGATTGTTTAAGACATATTGTTTCTATGTTTTATTTATTTTCAATAAACATGAAGCTAATTTTAATGATTTTTATTTGTTGTGTGGAAGGGAAAAATGAATGTTGTCTATAATGAAAAAAATTATTTATGAAAAACACAAAATAAATTCACAAGCATGACGTTGTTATATGCCTAGTTAAAAACTATATATGGATATCTTGATGTTTAATGATTGAATAAATATTAGTTGATTATGATATAGTAATTATATCATTATGGTTAAAAACTCAGGTGAATAGTTTTCTATATACCATTCTTATAAGAAACCTCAATCCATATTAATGGATATAATAATATAATTGAATTGTTATATGATTAAATTTGATATTCATAAAGATACATTCACAGGTCCAAATGGTTGACAAAAGATGTCAATTTCTAGTAATAATTATAAGTCATAAAGAATAGTTTTTTGGAAAAGCTAAGTGATGTTCTATTACATCATTTTTTTAGTATCAGTTACGAGAAGAGTTACGTGAAGTATTTATAATTATTATTATGTATCTGTGAATTTCCAAGTTGAAACTATACTATAAAAAAAGTATAACAGACACACAAAGATATATATTTATAAATATGTATTTGTAAATTTCCATCCTTTCCTTTTTCATGTTTGAATTATGTTATAATATATGGAAGAAAACTTGGATTGTTACTAAATAAAATAGAGGTATAGGTAGTGAGGGTACATTAAAATACTATATGAGTATCTATATACTAAATATTTTTTATAATATAATTTTAAAATTATTTATTATTAATTTAATTCATTCCAAAGGTTTTACATGATGAATAGTGGTTTTAGGATGTTTTGAGATATAGTTCAGGGCTTGCGTAAAATATTTTATAAAATCTAGAAATTTCAAAATGACTATATATGTTCACCTTGATAAATATCATAATGAATATGATATATAATATTTCTATAAGATGTTGAAATATAGAAAATGATTATAACATTAATAGGTGTATTACTTTTTTTGACACTTTATTCATTACTCCATGTAAATGTTCTAAATAATGAATACAGGGGGAGATACATTTGATAATTTGATCTTGTGTGCGATTTTTAATTGGATAAAAGAGAAATATATAATGGGAAAACTATTGGAAAATGAATATGTTTTAGAGAATCAAAATTAAATATTTTAGAATAATAAATAATATTTTTTAGAGTGTTTTCTTTAAAAAACTCAAATTAAAAAATTTTACATAATATATATGGTAATGTAGTTTTAAATGTTAATGAGATTCATAGAATTAGATATTATGAAAAATTATTTTTAATTATATAAATGATCTATTTTTGTGAAATTTCATATATATCATTATTATTTATGTGGTTATGATTCATGATTTTCAATGTTAATGATTAGGGAAGATGAGTAGGAAATATTCCATATATAAGACAACCATGTCATAAATATATATATAAGGAGAAAATTGACTCATAACTAGTTCATATACTTGTGTTCAATTCATTCTATATATAAAATACCACACTATAGTGCATGATAAAGATGAAAATTGAGGGAGAGATACATGACACAATATACAGTGTTTGCATTGCTATAGAATCTATTACATGTATACATGTTTTTGTATAATCTTAAAAGTATATGGTTTTGTGGAGAAGATGAGGAAACAAAAGGATATGATAATACTAATTATCTATTCAATAATAATATCTATAGTCATGTGATGATTTTAAGGTTGACTTAGAATGACTGTTATTAAATTATAATTTAATTATGGAGTATATTATTAACCACAATAAATTAAATGATACAATACTACTAATATTATAAGATTCTTCATAAAAAAAATTTAAACCATATTATCATTAAAATTTTAGGTTATAAAAATCATGAGAATAAAAGTAGGAGACATTAAATATAACAATTTTATTCCTAAATGAATTATATGAATTTAAGAGAGTATAAGACAATACACTATTATCAATTTTTATGAAACTATTTTTTTCAAAACAAGAGTGGAACAATGTTGTTTTTAATGATAACATACATGATAATTAAATAAGTAAAAAATATGTAGTAAATGGCCTTACAATTGTTGAATATCCTATAGGATGAAGTAGAAGAACCAATGATTCAATCATATGATATTCTTGTATTGTAATATTTGAAGAAGCTTTGAGAAACCCCTAAAATAGTAATATAATGAGGATATAGATCATATTATTAATCTCAATAAAAAATAGTTCTATATTATCCATCATCATCAAGATGAGCAAGTTATTTAACTAGGATTTTTTAGAAGAAGTTTGGGATAGATCTGAATTTTGAATTACTATAAGTTAGGGATCATATTTTAATTCATTAGTGCAAAAAAATATGGTTATATATAAAAACCCTTTCCCATTATATATCTTAATGATAAAGGATAATTTGTGTCCAAGTGGGATGATAAACACTATTCACCAAGTTCATGAGAAACCTTATTTAGAGAGAACACCATTAATAAACCATGGTTTTCCATATTGTGTGATTAATATCATTTATTTCATGCATGAATACTTGAATAGAATAATTAAATGGTGACACTAAACCATTCAAAAAAGTGTTCAAGATTTAGAAAATGGTAAAATATTTTATTGAAGAAATCTAAACACACAAATTTAACCCTCTTATAATGTAGAGCACTGATATTAGTGGATTAACACATAAAATTCAAAATGATTATATAAACAAAATAATTATCATAAATATCACCCTAAACAATTTATGAATTTTCTATAAAGAATGTGAAATTTTTCTTACTTTAAGTCAATCTACTGATAATTTAATTATGTTCAGTCCTATTTCTTACAAAATATTTATAGTCATAAATAGGAATTTAAAATATATAATCCATACCCAAAATTATTTATGAAAAAGTAATATCAATTTTACATTAAATTAATAAATTTAAAATTTTCATCTATAAAAATATATCAATTAACCCAAATAATTATTCATTCATCCAATATTCATATTCGTATCCTTAATCAATAACCTATTATCCTTGAAATTTAAATTCAGAAAAATTACTTTAAAATAAGGCATGATTTTATTCATAACCTTTTTTATACTATAAATAAAAATACTTCTATAATATAATAATGTGTTTAAAATTACTTAATTATTCACTATTAATTTTTTGAAAAAAGTAATTTAAATTTCAAAATATTACATTTTTTCTACTATGGTTATTTTTCATACATCCTTCATTCATCAATAAGACTAATTCAACTAATATAAATTTAAAATATAATAATCATGTGAAATAATTCCATTAATTCAATTCATATTAAAAATATAATTTGTTTTAAATTATACTCCTAAAATAGTCTAAATATAATTTTTAAAAAACTAAATATTTAAATGAACAAAAAATATAGCTTTTACTACATGAGATCAGTTTTTAAGAATTTAATGTAGACAATACATTATCAAATAAAATAAAAGAAGTCTGAATTGAAGTTACCTGATCTAAGTCAATGAATGATATTAATTTATACTCATATAAATATATTTTCTTTCAGAATTTCGATAAATTATTATTTAATCTACCCAGAGGTTTTACAATATACCCTTTGGTTTTGCAATGGCTTGAACTAGACTAAGTTGGTTGAGTCAGTTAAAAGAACGATTCCAATGAACTCAAATCTTGGTATGGTTTGAATTTCTAAGTTTATTTTACCGTTTATTGTTTATTAACGTTTTTATAAATTTTGTGTGGTTGTTTTAATTATTTTGGATTGGTAAGAGAAGGCCTATAGTGAGTTTTTAAGTTTTAGAAAATTGAAATTGGTATGATAGTTGTCATATTGTGCTATAATGTACTTGATTGAGTGGCACTGAGTTACTGATAGACATCATAAGGGGGTCTTAAATCATCTTGAGGTCCTGGAACATATAATTATATTCATTGGGTACACAGTGTGGAATCATGTAGAAAATTTTAATGAAAGGGTAAGTGTTTCTACCTAGATACATTTCACTAAAATAATTTAAAATTATTACTTTTAGGGTTTTGATATTAATTATCCTATGGCGTTTTATGGGTTTGTGCAGACAAAGAATGGGGAATACCATCCCAATATCATATTTTTCAAATATTTATTCTTCTTTTGAACCATGGTAACTATGGGTGGTTGATTTTATGATTTATAGTGGTTTTGACTTCCCTATTCATCTTTATCTCATTCCCTTACATTGAATCTTTTTTTTGATCATGGGTTTTAATTCATATTCAATAGGCACATGGTGTAATAATTCAAATATTATGGACATTTTTTTCATGTATAGTGTCGGTGTTGAGAGGATTTACGATTAAGGTATTAAAAATTTTCAATATTGATTAACTTCTAATAGTATTTATTTTGGTTTTTAAATTAAATTAGGATTGATATAATTGATGTATTATTGTTAGTTTTTAGATAATTAATTGGTTTTATACTCAAGGGTGTACCAGTAGTGATATACACCATGGTTGTTGATGTGTTGGCATTGTTAGTCCATATGATGGGTTATTCTTCCATTATACCCATTCGAAATAATTTTGACAAATTGGGTTATTGATAAAAATAAATAAATATTTAAATAAATTTTATAATAATAAATCTTTGGATTAATTTATGTAGATGATTTACTGTATGAACTCAGATGATCATAGGCTAACGTGGTTGAATATCTCCCATGGGTGCAATTGAATTTTGAGGTAGGTGGTCCTTGACCATTAAAAATGGCTTATGCATTGTTTCATGAAACTGTTTATATCTGGTCACACAATCCATTTTACATTAAACTAAAATTGAATTTATTTCATCTCTATAACCCAAATGAGTTTTGTAAGGACATTTAAGGCCATGATGGTCCATCTATTTTAATTTCCTCGATGATATTCCAACCTATTATCATAGGCTTAAACCAAAGTTTGTGATCTTTATACCCAGAACCCACTAGGGTATTTTTTGTAGTTATGTTATAATTTATACCACCATGTTTATGTTAATTTTCCTTCATGTTCATATGATACATGTTTCAAAAAAAAAGACCAATGTGATCTATTATATGAAGTGTTTCTTTTAGAATATGAGGGAACGTACATATTATTTGGGAAACATGATTATGCTAATTTGTTATTTTATTTTACTAGATATTTTATATACATTTTAATAAAAAAAATAACCAATATTTATGGTAGTTGTGTCATATTTATATTATATGAATGCAACGTAATAAGTTTTAAAGATTTATTTGTTGTTTTAAAATTAATTTTTTTTATTAACTTCTATAATAATACTTCAAAGAAATATATTTATCATCAATTTTGATTAATTTCCCATATTCAAAAGCATAAAATTTCATTTTAGAAAGAGTTATTTACATTTATAAATAGTGTAAAAATGAGTTTTAGAAATCCTTGGTTGGAGGATTTTAAAACATACTTTTTTTCAAAATGGATAAAGGATCTATATAAGCCTAGATTTTACTGACATAGGGATGAATTTCTACTAACATAACCATGATTTTCAGGTATCATTAGAATGAATACTTATTTTATAGTGATAATTTCTTTTTTATCCTAAGGATAATGTTATTTTCAATTTGGAATTTGGGAGAGAATAAAATGGATGAATTTAATATAGAGTTACTAAAAATAGGTTTATCCCAAGGAAAACATCATGGGAGATGGGGGGAATCCACCTAGATGTTTCTCACCATATATGACCAAGGTTCCCATGAAAGGGAGATCATGGAGGAATCCATGTGGTATCTACAGTAGTGTGAGGATATTTCACCAAACCCTAGTCAGTTCTGACAAAAAATTAGAAAACCCCTTACAGGGGGTTCTCGATTGTCCACATTCGTAATATGGCTATAAAGAATTTGGTTGAGGGGATGATGCCACATCCTAGTTGAAAAGAGGGAACAATACCACACATACCTATAATTTTGGATAATATAGAATTAGTATTTTTCATAATTAAAAACAGCATGATTATATATTTCTAAATGGTATTACAACATTCTTTTTATTTGTGCATTGATGGATTAACAAATGAAACTTCCACATTCATCTCTATGGAATAGACTACCACAAAATCAATCAAAGAAGATTGAAGTTATCTCTTTACAAAATAAGGAAGACATAAACCATCATGTAAGATTAGTGTGAATCATGTGACCTCTATATATGAATTAAAAGACCTTAAAACCACTGATGTGCTGATGGGGAATCAATATTGATGTTAATTCAAATAATATAAACATACCACTATCTCTCTGTGAAGATAAACATTTCACTATGACTTATAGAGATGAAAATTGCCCAGAAATATTTTAGACCAAACCAGAATTAATGTAGAAACTACATTAAGAGATAACAAAATCACTTATATTATCACCATTCAATTTGATAAGAAATAGCTTGTATGAATAAATATGAAATGAGTGATGAATAATTTTTGTTACACTACATCTAACAAAAATAAAGATTTCACTCCACATAATGTGTCACATTCACATGAAAATTAAAGGATTTCAGTTTTAGAAAGGTTGACAAACAAAATTAAGTGGTGGAATGAGGATGAAGAATTTAATTTTTGAAGTAGAATATTTCAAGTGATAGTTCCATGATAGATGAAAGAGAAATGAAATTTGACAATATAACATTAAAATAAAATATCTGATAGTATCATTTGAGGAATAATTAAATCCTATTGTGATTCTGTGTTTAAAGAAAAATTTATTGGTTATTGCTAGATGAATTGGCTGCCTATAAATAAAGAAGTGATTTCATTGGTTAAGGGGTTCCACATAATTTATGATGGGAATGAAGATTCACACTATAGTTATAGGATTTCTCATCTATTGTTTTCCTTGTTTATCTTTTATTGTACTCACACTATTATGTTTTTTAAAATTGATATCATTTTAAACACACACACACACACAATCTATCATATTTTTTACTATGATATCCTAAACACATGATAATGAGTAACTAACCTAATGAATATCATGTAATATTATTCTTGACCAAACACAAGTCTTCATAATTTTATTTAATAAAAATATCATTATCTTCTTCCACTTATACCAATGATGGGTAGCAATAAGAGAATGTTATAGTGTTACCTTATTGTAATTATCTAAAATTTATCCCTTTATTATCTACTATTCACCCTCTCATTCATTATTTTGAAGTGATATGATGAAGCCTTGAAATTTTTTTGAATAATGGTTTTGATCATATACATTGAAAGTGAGTCAGAGAAGGATATCAATTGATGGGCCATTTATGATTATATCCATTGAGGTAGTGTATGTGTAGTCCACATGAAAATATCTATATACAATATTTATTAATAACTATAGCTGAAATTGATGTTGAAAAATATAATATAGTTTACTTTTAAATAATTAATGTGACTAGATAAAAGATAATTAAGGTTCATTTTTTATGATTCTTTTGGGAGTATTTAAATTCTTATGAATGTAATTTTAAATAAATTTTAATTGTATTATTACATTACCAATTTTGTATTTAATATCAATATAATCAAATATTTATTACTTTTATAAAATATGATATTCCACAAACACATATAGTGATTAACATTAGTGTGATGTTAATGTGAAATGGTCCTCAAGAGATAAGACTGTCATCAACCACTATGATCCATTTAAAAAATATAAATATAATTTTACATTCCCTGTGATATCTATTTTCAATATCTACAAACATTTTTGGGAAGCCAACACAGTATTTCAGTAATTAAAGTTTCTCGTATATTTAACAAATTTTCCTATTTTCAAAAAAATTAAAAACACCTATTCCAGATGTATTCACATTCAGAATATTTTTCATAAAATAACCTCTATCATCTATAATAATAGAAATAATAATATCGTGATAGAGAATCCTGAATTAATTAAATTAGAGGAAATACACATGATTTATAGATCAATTTAAAAAATTTATCTAAATATCACATTTCATCAAATGAGAAAAAACTAGAGTAGTACAAACCAAAACTAGTGGAGGAGTTTGTACCCTACTAAAACATTTATAGTCTAATAAGTAATTTCTTGAATATTTTATACCAAAAATTTCTCATCCATTACTGGAGGTTATTATTAAAAAAAATTCTTTTTAACAGCCATGTGGGAGATCTAATTTTTTTATAAATTATAGAATGAAATTTCATATGGTAAACTAAAAAATTATCATAAAATTTTTGAAGGAGAAGAATCAACATCACTTTTTTATATAACATTGGAAGAAGACACCACCCATGTGGTAGAATTTGATGGAACGATAATGGTAAATTACCAAATACCCCAATTGAAAAATAATATATAATAGGAACATACCATTGAGGAGTATATCAAAGAGAAGCTTGGATAGGGAGATAATATTTTATCTATTTTCTATCTTTATATATTTATTTTAAACTAAATCAAGAATTACTAATCACTATTTATATTTATTCTATTAAATGAACACATGTATTTACTTTAAAAATGAAGTAAAAGATGATGATTTAGCTGATGAAGTAGTCATGATGCTCACTTAAACCCTTTCAACTTTTTCTTGAGTGAGTAAATGGGGGATTTATAGGGGCTCTTCCCAATGAATCTAGGTCATAAGACTTCCACTTTAATGTGAATTTTTTTAATTTGGATTCATATTATTTTACTTATATTTAAATTGAATTATATAATAATAATACCTTTTAAAATCATTTTCTTATAGAACAACATGATAAATACATAGACATTGTAGAATAATACATGTGAGTATTGTGTGATGTAATGGAGGACCCATTCTTATTCCCACCCAACCAGAAATGTGTTGCTTAATAAAAATGTGAATAGAGTAAATATCTTCTACCCCTGGGGAACAAAATAACTAGATTGAGAGGATATATACTATAAGAAATAATACGTGGTGTTTCAAGTCAATGAATCCTACCCAACATTATATTTTCGGTGACTTATGGTAATTCCATTCTAGGGGAAGTCAAAATCTAGTACCCACATGCGGGGTTAAACTATGATTTATAAATCTCATTTTCATTCTAAGTAATTTCATTTATATTAAATTGTGTATATTTATCTTATTTTCTATTTATATTTTTTTTGGGTTGGAAGTTTCAAAGATATTAATATAATTATTCCACTATTAGTAAATTAGTTTCTCCTACTTATTTCTACATTATTTTTATTCTTTGACAAGTTTAATTTTTCATTTACATCTTATAAAATAATTTTCAAATAAAAAAGGTATATCAATAGTTTTTGGGTGTGGGAATTGTACTAATATATTAATGTTTGTATTCTATGTTTTATGATTTTATTTTTTTGAGTGTTTTTTGAATACATATATTTTTTGAAGACATTAATGAAATAATTTTTAGTACTTTTTTATTGATAAAATTCTGTGATTTTAATTTTTATGGTTTTCAAATATTGAATACTTTTTTTATTTTTTATTTTTAAATATTTTCATTTAGTGATTTCTTAAAAATATTAAATGAACATGAAAAGGTTTTATGTAATTCTTAATTTTTCAAAATATGAATGGTTTTTAAACCTTATGGAAAAATTCATTCTATTTTACTATTTCATGGAGTCATAGTTATTCTAGTAGATCTAGAAAATTTATTTTTTCTAATATACACTGATATTATATTTCATGAGTTGTTTAATAATTTTTAGGAACCATTTTAAAATATAATTGTATTATTATAATTCAATTTTGGCCCACTTTTACTTAAAAAAAATTCTTAGGCCCTAAGTAGTGTTGAAATAAATTTTTACGTGCATATATTACAACCCGTTTATCCCTTTTATGACCATATCTAGAAGTAATTTCAGGATCATGTTTTAACACAAGTGTTTGTGTGGGAGTTGGTTTTTATGAGTTGAAGTTGTTTTGGGCGTGTTTCACATTATAGGTTCTTCTTTTGGGGAAAACAATAAAGTAAAATCATGTGTAAAGCCAAAAATAAATGCTAATGGTGGTCAAGGGTATTCATCACTACTTAAAAATCAAATAATTCCTCTATTTCCCAAAAAAAATAAATTCATCAAAAACCCCTATTTTATAATTCGTGATCATACATTAATACAAGAGGAAGAAAAAGGTATGAAAATAAGATAGATGCTAAGAATTAAAAATTATAGGATTCCTAAAAACCCATGAGTTGGTTATAGTTAAACATTTATAAAAAATGGTGGTCGACTGAGAATTAATTCTTGGTTTTAATATATTTTCATGAATTTTACTTTATATTAGATCCATGTCCATCATAATTCTATCTCAAAAATATACAATTTTAAAAAAAACATCAAACCACATAACCATAAAAAATATAGTTAAATTTCCACATGATCAAATCACTTTTATGAAACTCTAACATGTTTAATCGCTGTTGTTGTCATAAAAATTGAAATTTTTGATGCTCTTAAGAATTATAATATCATTATTTTAAAATTCATTGGTGAAGATATATAAAAATTCAGTGAAGTAAGAACTAAATGAAAATTACTATTAAAGAGAAAATGAATATGTGTTTTTATTAGTGTGACAAAAAATAATTGAGATGCATTTATGAGATATGATATTCTTTTGGTTGTTAAAATTAAAAATTTGAATCATTAGTATATTTGTAAATCTAAATTGACATGAGTATATGTTGATTACTGGAGAGTGAAATGCATATGTGTGTTGGAATTTATAGAGCTTATTTTCTCATTTATTTTATGTTATATTTTATTGATTTTAAACACAACATTTTCATGTCTTTAGTATAATTTTGACATATATTATTTATAGGAATAAAATGGGTTTAATTGAAAAAATTAGTCAACTATTGGATAATTAATTTTTTAAAATTATAGAATTACTTTGGGAAGTGATACCTTTATCTTCTTTTTTGATAAATTTCTTAGGTATAGTGGAGTAAAATTACATATTCGGAAGATTTTTTTACTCTTACTAATAGTGTTCTTCTTATGTTTTTCAAGTCATATTATTTAGGATATCATTTTATAAATATTTTTTTAAAAGGATGGAGGATATACATATTCAGGGGTTTTCACTTCTATGTTGATAAATTCATACCTATGTACAAATAATTTAATGTATATATAATAATTAATTTTGGATATATATATATATATGAATCATTATTATTATAAGGATCATTCATTTTTGAATTTGAATTTTGGGAGAGAGAAATAATGATGGATTTAATCTATAGTTAACAAAAAATGGGTTCCACCCAAGGGAACAACCCTATGAGATCTATAATAGCCACCTATATGTGGATAGCCTATCTCAAACAAGGTTGAAAATCATGGGTGATAATAGAGGAGGAAATCAAGGATTATAATTATCATGAGGAGTGTTAACCATGTGTTTGTTGACATTGGGTGAAAAAATGGATAAAAATAGGAGGGGTGGTATTGGAGAGTAATATAGCAGGTTAGTTGTAGTTGATTTCATCATGTGACTAATGTAAAGTCATGATTTATATGTGAGTGTAATTAGTTAATATTTAATTTCATTTATTTTGAGTGTTAAATTTATATGAAATTAATGTTTTCACATTTATAAAAATTTATTGTCATTCATACTTCTTTTACAATTACATAAAAATAATATAGAATTATTTTTAAGATAACATGAGATATATTTTTTATGTAAACAATTTTTCAACAAAAAATTTGTATTTATCTTAATAAATTAAATTTTTTACTATTTATTAATTATTTTAATGAGATTTTAAAAAAATATATTCAATAAAAGATATAAAAATTCATCTAAATGTTTTGAAAAGGCCTGAAATGGTATATAAATCATTTTTAAACATAAAAACTCATTTTTCTCAAAATGATTTTTACATGTTTGTGAATGGAAGTTATAATTAATTTTAACCAACTCATGGAATCGAATCCTAAAAAAATTATTCAATAAATTTAATCATTGTAATGAATATTATGAAATATTCTTTACATAATTTTTTTCATAATAAATTATTACCAATATAATAATCCTTCAACCATTATATTTGATAAAAATGGTTAATGAGGGGTTAATCTTAGAGATAAGTCATAAAATATCACAAAATAGTAATATTTTATCACGAACCATCCCCTAGGGCCTGTGTCGTGACTACCCCAACCCCTCCTTCCATAGGCCATGGGTTGGGGACTAACACCAGAAAGCTATTTCACTCAAATTGGAAGGGAATTTCCCTTTATCTTGAAAACACACAAACCAAGAACAGAACAAGATACAAACCACGTAGTAAAACTGCATTAGTAAATGTGAGTACTGAATGTAAAGGGGGACAGAATATAATCCCAACTAAAAGATACAACTACAACCGAATATAGATCCTAAGATCGTCCATTGAGAATCATACCTGAAGGGTTGGTACAGCTCGTCTCTGTAGCCTACCATGTCAACCAGTCTCCTCCGTGTATTGCCTGGTCCTGGCTCTTTAATGTCTCAGCCAAGTTTCTCATCATCTGTACAAGACATGACATGGTACGTGCAAAGCCCGTGCATGTGTGAGTATAATCATACCCCTTAGAGACCTAGAGACCCCCGAAGGTCTCTGAGAACTCCATAATGGAAAAACAACAAAGTATGATTGCAATCACAAAGCACAAGAAAAGACTCAACTCAAACTAGGTATACAACTCAGAGACCAGGAATAAAGATGATTTGTCTTAAGCTATATAATTTTATTGAGTTAGGAAGTTTAACAACTGAACCATGAAGAAGTTGTTCCATTGTTGATCCACATTGGATTGAATGTCATTGATCCACTACAGGCTGCTCTGTGGCTGGTCCTCATCGGGTCGCGCACTGTTGATCCACACATGGTCTCTAAGATGTTGATCCACATACGTTCTCTATGATGTTGATCCATACATGGTCGCTATGATTTTGATCCACACAAGGTCCCTAAGATGTTGATCCATGCAGGGTCCCTATGATGTTGATCCATGCAACATCATTATTAAGCTGATCCATATAGGTTCTCTATGATGTTTATCCACACATGGTCGCTATGATGCTAATCAACACAAGGTCATTATTTAATTGATCACCAACCACAGGATTCCCTGCACCCGGTGTGCTTGAGTTCCGTAGAATCTTCTCCTCAAGATATTTTTCATTCCTAAACATCCAAAAAGTTCCATAAAAGAGTAACCCAACGGACCGCCATGTAGTAAGGGTTCCAACGCGACAGACGACGTGTCAATCAGATGCAAGGTCTATGAATTATAAGCATTTTAGTGCTGAGGGCTCGGTTGGAATCGAATTTGATCCAACTTGGCCATAATACAACATTATCCAAAACATAAGTGGAGTATCACAAAAATACTGTCTTGTTCAAAGTATTCCACCGCCATAGAAGGTTCGTCAAACAGATGTCTGGTTAGTGAGATATGGCCTTTTAAGAGAAACTAGGTCAAAAAGGGTCCGGGTCTGGTCCATCTCAACCCGCCATGACCTCGGCTGCCCCAATCTGATTCGAATACAACATGGGTCTGACCTAGCCTGGCCCAAAATAGCTATGCCGACCCGAGTGAGATGGGTTGCGGCAGGCTCGGCCTGCTGGTCCATGGAATGGCCATGCCCGCCTTGGCTGGGTGTTCCCATCGTGCCGTGTGGGGGTCTGCTCACCCTCCCAAATAGACGAATGTCTATCCAGTTTTCAATAGATGTGCCACATTCCATGAACCATTCTATCAGTGGGACCCGTGCAGCACAGGTCCCCCTCCACTGTGACTTCAAAGCCGCTACCTCCCACCACAGTGTGCGACTGTGTGCCACCCACTGGCAACGTGGTCGACCAAGGGACGATTTCCCCTTCTATCCATCGCGACACCTTCAATCACCACCTTCCTCAATGGCTGGTGAGAGCCTTCCATCGGCAGTCATTGGTTCCATGCCAGCGGGGCATTTGCGGGAAATCAGGAGAGCTCCGGTGGTCCATTTTCCCTTCTGATTGTGCCTACAGGCCTCACGGGATGCTATCATCACTGTGTGGCTTTCAGATTCAAGTTGTCATCAAGATAAAATTTTTCCCATGAAGAAAGTGACTAATCCGAAAGTGGCAGAGGGTTCAGTCTTTCTTTGGTTGGCCCATTCCCTCCTCTATATCAATTTGACATGGTTTAGTAATAAAATCATCAAAAGATAAATTAAAACTCCGTTCAATAAATCCCACGTTATCCACTAGAAGTTTCGTACGAATCGTGGATTAACTCATTTTTGGTTAATCTGCGTCCCTTATTTTTATCAAGAAGGATATATTTATACAAATTTTCTTGACTTTAAACAAAAACCCTACCTCAGATTCGTAGGAGATGTCACAGTTGTGGGAGAAGAATCCATGTTTGTTGAAGCCACCAGCATTCGTTGATCCTAGATCGTTTTACCCAAGAATTTCGTCTATGACTCTGTTCTTCATTGGAAGGGTTGATCATTGGCACTTTGTTGATGTTCTCCAACAATATCTCACCATGCTTCCACTGTGGCCACGTTTAGAGATCTCAATGGTGAGTTAAGAGATTAATCCTCTTTTCAATTAATAGTTGATTAATTGGTGTAATTAATGAGCCTCATTAATTAAACGAGGAGTGGTTACACAATTGATGTGTAACCAGCATTTAATTTCCATCATTAAGAGTTTGACCACCTATGTGGTCCCCACCACTATCACTCAAGAGGTAGTAGAAAAATAAAAAAACATATTATGTTATTTTATTATTCTTACAAAAAGTCCATAAAACTATCTTTTTTCTGAAAAATTATTTTGATTACATTATTTATTTTTTTCTTGAAATTTATTTTTACCCATTTTAAAAATAGAATAAAATAAATTTATTTAAAATTAAAAATAATTGGGTCCAAATTATATAATAACGATAATTGGTTTAGATATTATTATTATGGTACCATAGTTAAAATGTAGTTACCACAATAAAATATAAAATGGTATAATTAGAAAATCAATGTGAAAAGGTACAGAAACATGATTAAAAAAATTCTATTTCAAACTATTCAAGGTGTTTCTAGAAAATAATTCTTTACCATCCATTATTTATCAATATTGGAGAATCATTACAAAATTAACAAGTTATCCCTTTATATTATGTTGAAAAACTTATGAAAAATGTCATTCTCACCACATATAAAATTGACCTCTCACCACCCCTTACATGCACTACTAAAATTAATATTCCTAATAAAATCCCACCATTTTTCATTAATATAGAATATAATTTCTCTATATTTATCATATATTCATAATATTTTATCTTATTCTATACATTTCTATTGTACCTTCTACAGAAATCTAAAATTGATTGGTATGAGTAATCAATTTTAATTAACTAATATCATTTATATTTTTTGTTACCAATATTAATTTATAAATATTTATGCAATTTATTAAGTATTGGTGATATAAAAATTTTTCTATTCCATTGTCATAATTATTATTACCCTCTTCCCATTTCCATTAATAAAAAAAACTGTAATTCGGGTGTTGTGCTGACATCCACCCCCACGACACAACATATTTCTTTTTCCTTAACAGCCATAAAATGATGGAATTAAATGGGTATTTAGTAAATAATTATTATATTTACATAAAGAATATGGTTCTGAAACCAAATCGAATAGTTACTTCTATCTCTTTTTCTATGGAAAAGAAAATCTCCAACCCTTCATATGTATAGATTACGTCCTCTATGGAATGATTGATTTTCATTTTTATTTTCAACACCACCTTCCATGGAGAGTTATTATTATGGTATTAAAGGATAAATATAGTTTTTATAGTTTTTATGTTGATCATATGTCAAATTTTATAACATATTAATGACACTCAAACAAATGCTCTGTGTTATTTTAAGTGTTTAAAATTACTGTACAAAGAAGACAATATTTTATTAAAATTGTATAATATTATTATATCCACTAATTAATCTTATAATTAACTCAAATTCTTATGTATTGCACTAATAGACAAAAAAATAAGACCCTTATTCTTATGGTATAGTTATATTACAACCCTACCATATAATCATTAATTAAATGAGTGTATGTTCATGTTTGGGTTGGTTTAATCCTATATGTGATCAATTATATAAAATTATATCATTATAGACTATGGTAATTTAACAAGTAATAAAATATAAAAAAAATTATAAAAACTATTTTTTTTAATTTTTAGATTTTATATCATTAATTTATTAATTAAGTATGAAAACTCGTTTTGTTTATTAAGAATCACTGAAACCTGATTACAACAGATTTCAACCTCTGGTATCATAATCATTGTTACCTTAAAAAGTATTATATATATATATAACATTGTAACATATATTATAGTACCTCAAAAATTGTTTAAGGATGAAATTTCTGAAATTAATATATTTCACCACCTCTTTTATGAAACTGGTTCAAAGATATAATGATTACTTACAACTAGTGTTAAAAGTAAGAAAAAATCATTTATATGCCTATAAAGATTATAAATTATGATTATAAATTGTTATAGTCATGAATAAGTTTATAATTTGTTTATATAATGTGATTAAGTTAATTATTTACAAATTTTGTGCACGTCAGGAATGAATCTATACTAAGGTAAGATTTTGCAACACAAATTCCCATATCTACGATATATTTGGTATTTTAAACCAAATCTCATTTAAAGTATCTATATAATTACTGTTATAGATAAAATATCTTGAATTATCATTTAATAAAGTTATTTTAAGTTGAATTACAAGACATATCTTTCATGCTGATTTGATTAATATGTTATTTAAGTCGAAAATGTTTTTCTGGTCAATATTGTGATTCTTTGAGACATATTATATGTTATAAACCATGTTTATTTATATTATTTTCTATTGATTTAATATCTGATTATTTTTATATACATAATTTTCTTATAGTTTATTGGATATATGGATCGATTCAATTTATTTTCATAATATTAATTTTCACTTAAGTGTTATCCAAGCCACAAATGTTTTTGGTAGCTCAATTTTTGTTTAATGAGTTATTATCATTCACATGAACATATTGAATGTCAATTGGTTACATTATAAACATTTATTATATTATTTTTTATCCTCTAATTGTATAAATTTTTACCACATAATCCCCTTTTCAAAGGTTTAATGTTTCTTGGAGTATTCTTTCTATATGTTATATTGAAAACTCAAACCTCCTTTAGTTGGGTTACCAATTTTTATTAGGAACTTTTATATTAAATCATTTGGTTAAACCAACATAATATTTTTGTATATTGTTTTTATTATCATATTTTATAAAATTATGTTTTAATAAAAATGAACATTTTTTCAGTATTCTTAATATTTGGGTTTTCAACAATGGTATTCTAAAAATAATAAAAGGGAATTTCCTTTCACTTTAATATGTTTTGTATTCCACTCATCATTTCTAAAACATGATCATTAATATTTTTCAATGATACATTATTAGGGACTCTTTTTTATATAATGGATTTTCAAAAAATTGCTGAAAACGTTTCAAATTATATTTTTGAAATAGAAATAATTTTTCTTCCAATGTTATAAATATTTTTTTAGGCTTTATCATCCATTTCCCAAATCACTATCCAATGGATATACCCTAAAAATTTATTTATTATCTAATATATATATTAATCATTTTGGGGAATGAAATCAAAGAATAAAAAATTTAATTATTTATATCTTCATTTATGATACCATTCGATTAATTCATATGTGAGTGTGTGTTTATTTTATATCAACACTAATTTATCATTCCTTATTATACTAGGTTTCTTTTATTTTGATGTTTTACTCCATTATTTTCTATATGGATTATAATCATGTTATTCTAGTTTTTAATTAACTCTAATCCAATTTCTCTATTTGACATGAACATCAAACTTTTATATATTTCATATTAGATAACGTTCATATAGAATAAATTTTATTCTATTGACCAAGAGAAAAGTATTAACATTTTGTATGTTTTTATTTTAAGATGGATGAATTTTCAAATGATTAATATTTATTTTTTGACCAATGACCTTCTTTATCTGGATGTTTTATGACCACGTTATCCTTTTTTTGAAATGAGGAAACATAATGGAATTTCATATGATTTTTTTACAATATGAATGATTAGTGGAATGTTGGCTATGTATTTTTGGACCATCCACATTCTTTCTCTGGATGGGTAATGTTCATGTTATATCTATTACTAACATGGGTACATGTATTGATATTCATGATGATTAATTATTTGCAATTATGGTTGATTATTTACTGAGATTTCATATATTTCATTATATGGATTGCCATGTCTTTATTTAGAAATAGAGTTTTACCACCAAATTTTTTCTTGTATAAATTCATTTGGGTAAACACTATATACAATATCTCATACCCCTCATAATACAAAACTAAAAAATAATAATGAAACTTTGGTAAATTAAATTAATTAACAATAAAATATTTTTAAGATAACAAAAAAAAATCCAATTTATGGTTATAAATATTAATAATCTTCAAAATAAGAAATATATAGTAAGTAATAATATTTAAAACACTAAAGGTTTTCAAATTTCATTTTCATTAAATGTTGTTTATCTTTATATATTTAATATACTATTTTAAAATTAAAATATATAAAATTTTTAATTTTAATTAGATAAAAAAATGTATTGAATGTGTATCTTCAAAATTATCTTATTATAAAATTTAGGGATAATTATTTCTAAAATAAACTATTTTTAAGTAAACAGTGAAACATATCAATTTTTTATAATACCATTTATTTTATTACATTATGACTTGACTTTTTTATTCCATTTTATGATATAAAATATATACAATATGGTTATATAAATCAATTGAAAAAAAAAATATTTTCAATTTGTAAAAGGAATCTGTATCATTTTAGAATATTTTGTAATATGATATGAAAACTATTTTTCATCTATTTTGTTTATTAAATTTGATCATGGGGAAATATTGTTACAAATTTATATTACTATCATGTATCTATTTTTTGATCAATAATAATATTTTATATATCATTACATTCAATAATATTGATAATTTTTTCTATATATAAATATCAAGCTTAAAAATAAACTTTTTTTAAGAACATGTTTTCACACATGAAATGCACTAATGATAAGACGAATTGCCATAAACAAATAAATTTATTTTTAAAAAATAATAATTATATTTTTTACAATAATATTAATGTTACTTAATATGTCTGATTTAATACTAGGTATAAAATTTAAAATATTTGGATTAATGATAATTTCTATGATAATGGTGAAACATTTATTTTAAAATAAATTTTTTATTAATATCATGGAATTTCTAGTGAATAAATAAAATTCATATTCCTTAAATAAAGAATAAAATGTGATTTATAGAAATAATATATACTGACACACACTATTTTATTAATCAATACTAACTATGTTTAAAAATCGACAATTTTCAAAATTTGATTTTTAAAGTCAAATTATTTTTCTACACATTATTTTTTATAATTTGAAATTAGATTATCTTTAGTATTTATAAATTATATTGGATTAAATATATGTCAAATTTATTTCAATAAAATCCAACTTAAGCTATTTGGGATATTTAATATTGTTAATAAAATATAAAATCAATTAGATAAAAACTTATTACGTAGTTTAAAAGGAAAAGTGTAAAATGGAAAATGTTAATGATATATACTAAATAAAATGGAAAAAATGTGTGGAATATATTTTTAGTAGCAATAGACCAAAATAGAACCCAAAATAAACTATTTTGAATATTTTTATTCATTTAAAGTTTAATATTTTTATGAAAATATTAAAATATAATGGGTGTTTCCAAAACACCCAATTTCCTATCTTATAAGAGGGGATGTATTAAAACATTTCTATGATACACATAAAATATGATATTTAAATGAAAATATACCAAAAAATTCTCAATTATAATTATTAAATACATTATTTACCCCTAGAAACCCTTATTTTATCTATTCTATTCATTTCTAAAGAGACAATCAGGGGAAATTTCAAGGTCCAAAAAGTGAATATAACTTAATCATTAACCTATTTAATTAAATAATTATCCTAAAATACTATAATTGAAATTTAATATAATGAACTTAGTATAATTAATATACTAATTTTTTGGTATATTCAATGGTAAAAACATCATTTATTCACTTCTACCCACTAATAAAAAACCAAAGAATGTTGTTAGTGTGTATACATAGACTACCGCCTCCAAGAAGGGACAACCATTTTTTTCATTACCATCATTAATGGATGGTATTAATGGTGGAAATGATGAATAAATATGATATATTTCATTTTGTTGAAATTATTCAATTTAAATTTAATATCCACCTTCTCCCCGATAATGAATTGATAATTGGAATGCTAGTTGTGGGTACGTGTGGAATACTGAGTCCAAAAAGAATCATTTTTCTTTTTTCATCTAAATTTTAAAAAATTATATTAAAATAATTATAACTAGTTTTTTAAATATTAAATAAATAAAAATTATATCATTATATTTTTTATATAATAATATTTCGTCAAATGAAACACCTATATGACCATACCAAATCATCGAGATAAAGAGTATTCTTGATTTGGATGGTTTTAACATATACATGAATGATGATTTAATATATGATATTCAATAATTATGGGAAAAAATAAGGATATTATTAGATTTAAATAATCTACTAAAAATATATATATGCTTTTGGTAATGTTATATAAGTTACCTAACACATATAAATCATCTTTAATCATTAAAAAACTACTAAAATAGGCAGTTTTTAATTTTATGTTTACACTAAGTATCCAAAATAACATATTCAATGAAATAAGTAAAATTTATATAATATTTATATGTATATAAAAATGAATCATAAAAGATATATTAGGAATAAATGTTTCTTCAAATTACGACTAAATATATCAATATTATAAAATGTGTGTTGTATAGTTAATGTTATTACATCCTAGAAGCCTGAGGGCCTTATATTATTATTTATTTATGGATAAACCACTTTTTAATGATTGAGAGGGAACCTTTACATAACCTGTAGGCCCAAAGTCACATGCCCCATACTTTTCCCAATGTCTCATAGCTACAATTCCAATTATATGAATTTTTAATGCCCTAGACATGACTACACATTAGAACTAACCCTCCCTCGCATATTTATCTTTGAAGGTACTAATATCCCCACCTCACATGTTTTATCATCTAGAATTGAATTAAGAATAGATTCATGTTTCCTTCTACTGATGGAAATTACAATACCCTCTCATTCCACCAATCTGATTAGCAATGCTATTATGTATGTTACATTTCTCTAAATCCTTTTATAGGTCATGGTCTCGTGTAGTATGCATAGACTAATTCTTGGTCCTTTGTGTCTCGTAGGCCTAGTGACCTGAAATATCTATATCCCAGAGGCATTTGGTGGCCCAAAGGCCTTGAGACCCATATTCCCAAACATGTGGCCTGAAGGACAAAATCAGATATATTTTTCTGGTTGTTTTAGTATCACATAATACCTGCCAAAGTAACCAATAATGTACACATATAGTTTTATAGAAATTCACCCCCATGTGGATTTTATCCTAGGTCTTTTGGATGCCAATATTGAGTCTCTACCACTCGTGTATAATCTCATTGTATAGTTAATGTTATTAACACCCGATAGTCAAATATTCTATAACTAAATAAGAAAATGATGATAAATAATAGTTATTTAGCATAATAAAAGGTTGATATTTAGTATTAAGATATTAAAATATTTTATTATTTTAGTTATGGTTGATTTATAGGATGTTAGAATATGATAAAATAATAAAGGAAATAAATTATGTGTTTATGGTTTCAATTTTTTTCTCCATGGGATATATTCTTCAGAATACACAGAATTTTTTTGTATATGGTGTGATTTCCACCACATTTACTTCTTAAATAATCATTAAGGTGATTTAATGAGATTGAAATGTCTATTTCTGGTTTAATTATTTATACTCTTTTATTTCAATTGTTTCAAAATTCGTAAGGGTTTTCATTGTCTAAATTTTATTTCATTGAGGAATGATGATTTTTTGCAACTAATGTTATTATTATTATAAAAATACTTCCCCATTATATTTTTATATTTATAAATTAACCATCAAAATGTGACATTCATTTTAATTTTACAATCAATCAATCATTACTCATTTATTTATTTTTTACTCAATTTTTATAGTTTTATCATATCAATTTCATTCCTTTAAGAAACATGCACAAATACGCACTTTTTTTAATAAGAGTGGTGTATAATATATCAAATTTAAGTATTTAAAAATTTTATCCAATAAATTCATGTGGTTATCCAAATTATATTTAGAATCAACCCATTTATATTTCTGACTCAGTGGTAATCCAAACCATAAGGGATCAATTTCAAACCATAATTTAATAACAATATAGATTTCTCAAAGATGATAAACCATTTGGGGAATTTTTATAAACCCCAATGATTTTATTCTCTTTTAGTTATTGTAGGTGAATTTTAATTTCTCTCTATAATTATTTTAAAATTATTCTTTAACATATTTTCAAACGATGCAGGGTTATAAAAAAGTTTATTTTAAATACACAAAATGGTATTTTGTATATGCTTTCATTTTTTACCTTATACTTCAAATTTTTTATATTAAATGAATATTTAAAATAAAAATTAAAAAAATTATAATTTATCTTCTTTGAGATTATTTTACTATATTTTCAAAGAATTAAATTTTATTGTTTTTCTAATGGTTAATTATTGACAAAAATAATATCTTTACATATTACCATTTGAATATATGTTTCTACCAATATTTTCATTTTTCCATAAAAATTATTATCTACGTATTCATGGAACCAAAAGAAAATTATTTATCACATTTGTTATAAAATTTTCTCATTAAAGGTTTTTAAAATACGATGTATATTTATTATTTTACAATGTGATCTCTATAATGTTCCTCTAATACTATTTTATCATTCCAAAATTCCCCATGTTAAAAACATGATTTTTGTTCCAATTCAATTCCTCACTGAATAGCCAATACTTCATTCCTTTTATTGAGGATTGATAACCAAGATTCAATTCATCAATTAATTAATGAAATTATTTAATTAACTATGTACCAATTATCTATATGTTGTGAATATAATAAGATTAATCATATTTATTAGATGGTATTTTCCTTAAATTTTACTTAATTTCATTGAAGAGAAATTTTTTATTCATGGGTATTTCATTTTATGGTTTGATTCATCAATGTATTTTATTTATAGTGTATTTGAATCCCTTATTATTTCAATGTTTTCTTTACGATATTTTGATTTAGGTGGTACATATATGTTTGCAAGTATTTGGAAATATGTTGTACTAATTTATGATGTATTTCTACCTTTTAGACCCTTAATATATTGGGTAATGTTAATGCCTCAGGTGATACTATTAATGGTGAAAGGTGTTTTTGAAAAATCATACTACAGAATAGTTCATGTGTGGTTATCTATAATACAATATGATATAATGGTAGTTAGTATGAGACCCCCATAATTATGTTTTTTGTAAGACTGTGTTATGTTATATTAGAAGGTTTTATTGATATATGCTTATGATGTGAATGCTTATGTTTTTTAATAATGTTTATGGTTCCATTATCTTATGATATAATTTTATTTTTAATTATTACTAGTTTATTATCATTCTCTTTAAGATATAATTTAATGCCAACTAAATTATATTTTTAGTCTCACCAAAATTCCACACTTTTATTTTTCAAATATAGAGAATTAGATATCACCCCTTAATAAGTTTTCCCATCCACTAGTTATAAATATATGTATAAAATATGATATATCTATAAGTTTTTATTGTGTATTGATTATGGATAAATGTTTACGTGGGTGTCAATTAGATGATTATGTATCTAGTCTCTAATAAAACTAAACGTTTTGATTATTTGTTTTTATGATAATATTAAGTAATTAAATGATTAATTTGTTAAAATTATGTAAATAATGTGTTCTTGATAATAAAGTGATATATCTTGTATTGTAATAGGGTTTATTTATTTTTTGAAATTAATTTGTTTAAGATTAAGAATAACTATAGAAAACCCCCATGTAAAATCTTTTATTTAGAATAAAATCATTAAATTATTTTTAATATTAGTATTATGTGGTTTTATCTATAATTACATAAATTTATGGGTACTGGAAAGTGGAATTTGTTTTATAACAGATGAATCTTTGGGAAATAACCCCAAAATGGTTGTTCAAGAATATCTCAGTCATCGCCATGATTTTTGGGATGAAGTAGGTGAAAGGAAGCCAATGGGACTAGAATTTGTAGAAGAGATGGAAAATAAAGTTCAGTTGATTCAGAAGCACATGAGAACAGCTCAGAGCAGACAGAAAAGTTATGCAGATAAACTAAGTAAGGATCATTCCTTTGATGTAGGTGATCTTGTCTTTCTCAAATATTCTCCATGGAAAAGCGTGATGCGTTTTGGTAAGAATGGAAAGTTTAGTCTGAGGTTCATTGGACCTTATGAAATTCTGGAGAAAGTTGGATCATTTTCGTACAGAGTGGCTTTACCTCCAATTTTATCCCAGGTACACAATGTTTTTCTTGTTTCGATGTTGAGAAAGTATATACCAGATCCATCTCATGTTTTGAGCCCAGAGGTAGTTCAGTTGGAAAAGAGTCTCTCTTATGAAGAACAACCAGTCTAGATTCTTGACCATAGAGAGAAAGTGTTGTGGAATAAGGTTATTCACTAGGTAAAGGTTTTGTGGAAAACCCATATGGTTAAAGAGGCAACGTTGGAATCGTAAAATGCTATGTGGGATAAATACCCCCACTTATTTTGATAAGTGAATAAAAATTGCGAGGACGCAATTTCCAAAAGGGGGGAAGGATGTAACATCCTAAGTAAATGAAGAATAAGATATTTTCATACTTATTAATATTTTTTAATTAAATATTAATTTTACTTTAAAAGGGTTGCAATGTTCGATAGTGTACCCGATACACAACCACGGGTTTCTTTGGAATCTTACGTTGCACACTAATAATATAATATTATTATTTTAAATGGTAGTTAACTCCTGGACATTGTTTTGGAGGTAATGAACAAAACTAACTACAATATGATTATACATGATTGTTAAATGTATTTACATTATCCAATAAAAATTTAGAGGCTTAAAATGTGAATGAAACTAATTTTAAGCATAATTTACATTAAAAAGCCGATTTATCACCTTTTAATGGAGAACCCTCATTAAATATAGTTTTGGTCACTTTATTACATTCTAATTGACCAAATAAAATCCTTCTTCAGAATGGGGACATCAAATATTACTTTGGGTAATTTTTTGGTATTTTTCTGATAAAGTTCATTTTTTAATGAATAGTGAAAAATACTGTATTTTAATTCAAAAGTGCCTTTTAATATAATTTATTTATATGGTTAGATTATCTTTTTAGTTGGTCATAAAGTGAAATTAAAATATATTTTTATCATTTAATCCAATGGTGGTCATCTTAATTAATTTCACTTTGAAATTGGACATAAACAAGTATCAATCTTTTGATAGTTATTGTTTCTTAAAAACACGCTATTTGTTTTAACAACGAGAATTAATTTTTAAATTAATTAATGCCACTTATATGTTTTTATTTTGGAAAAATAGACATCAATTTTGAATTTGGAATATCAAAAAATTCTTAGGCTGAATTTTTGGTATTTTTCTGAAAAACATCAATTTTAGATGAATAGTGAAACCACTTAGTAGTAGGTAAAAAACTAAATTTTTCATTTAAATGAAATTTTACCACATATGTGAATTGAATTTCAAAAATTCAACATACATGGTTGTTATCAAGAAGTAAAATTTGGTTCAATAAGATGAAAATAATTATTGGTGAATAGTAACTTTTGACTTTTATTTACTACGGTTAAAGGTAAATAGGGTACCTCAAGGTTAAAAGAATATTATAATAATTTAAAATTACCTTAACACTTGTCCAAACCTTATTGGTTGTGTCATTTACGACCATGGGCATCTTTGGATCGATTATGGGGCCCCATTGAGCCACTTGGGAGTGATAATGACAATTTAGATTAATTAACTTAAAGTATAGGAAAATATGACAAAAGCAAATATCTTTTAGTAAATTAATTTTTAGAAGGGGTTATATAAATTATCTTTTTGCCTATAAATATTCATTGGAAGGAAAAAAAATTACTACATGATATTTTTTTTTCTTATAATTTTTCGACCTTGAATAAATTTAATTATTCATGACACAATAATGATGCAGTATTTACCTCATTAATAAATGATTTAAATAAATAAGATTATAATGATTAAAATATTATCCAAAAAATTTCCAATTCTGATTGGATTATTTTCTTTCGACCATGAGTCTTCTTATCTTCGACTCTAATGATTTTTCGACCTTTTGAAACCGAAGATAATTTTATAATAAAATAATATTTTCACACTTTCCAAAAGAGCCCCTCCTCCCCCTTATAAAAGGATACAACTTCTAACCAATTACTCACACATCTAAAGCCATTTGGATCATCCAACCTCTGAAGACTTAATCTCCCTACATCCCTCTACTCCCCTTTGAAGCCTGACCTTAGTCAGAAAGCTCTTCAAGAAGTCTTTTGTTCAAACCAAAGGGAGTTACCCAAATTAAAGGTAACGGTTTCTCTTAAATTGTTTTCTTTTATTTTACTTCTCTAACCCCTAAACTCTTTTTATTACTTTATTTTGTAACCAAACCAGTATCCTCAATATACTAGGATGTTTTTATGAGAAGGATTCTAACTACACTTACACACACCTCCATCTAATTGATGAAGAACATAATGTTTCTGTGGATGGAAAACTAAGGCCTCACGAAACAATGATTGTTCAATTACATCTTACCGCCTCTCATGGTGTCCATTATGATGGAACTATATTTATATAAGATATATATTATGTTTATGATTTCATTATTCTTCTTTAATTCACATTTATAGCAAACCTTTATGGTTTCCATAGTGGGTAAATACGGTAATCTCATTTGAGGAAGTGTGGACTACTGTCCCCTCAAAGTGATTTGATTCGTTAATGCATTATGTGGGATTTATAAAGGATGGACTTAATGATATTATATATGATATTATACTAGAATTATAAAATACCTATGTATTTTATTTTCATTAAAATAATAAATAGAAATGAAAGTAGCGTTCATGCATACATACGACTTACCGTCTCCATGAACGGTGCATTTCATTTCTTACCTCTAAATGTTATGTACTATTATAAAAACATGTATATAATGGAATTATATGATATATATGATATCCAAATCAGGAATATCATTCTGGATATAATGAAACTTTGATCACATGGACAACTTGTAAATATAAAGTGTTCATTTTTTACTCAAGTACCAAATATCGACAAAATGAACGTTATTAACTTAAATGATTGCATAATGTTTATAACATAGTAATAAGTGATATAAAATGAATAATAAACATGAAAAGGGTCTTAAGAAAGTATAAATTAACTTTAGTTTATTATTCAAGAGATTATTGAATGATCGAGTCAAGTCGGACATGAGGTAAGGGACTTCGTCTCAATCTCCATTCAATGAGGCATTTTTAGTTTTATATACGACTTTATTTTATACAGAGTATAAATCCCTTTGACATTTCATTTTATTCAAAGGGAATATTTTTATATGAAGCGTTTTACTAAACAACAAAAAGGAATGTTTTTTTAATGTAAGCGGTGACAACGACCTTTCCGCCGTCGCGAGTACTATTTGATCTTTGGCTTCCTTAACAAGCCAGAATGTTTTTAAAAGGAAAAATAAATACCATATACTCTTTTTATGTATTTTGGTATTGAAAATGATTTTGAGAATGGATTTATTATTTCAATATCTTGAAATGATATTTTATTATTTCAATTTGGAAATTTTATCTTTCTTTTTTGCTTAAGTTATGTGTTATGATCATGTTATGGTTCTTGGGAATTATTTATGTATACGGGTGGTTCCATGATAAACCTAGGTCGGGTGAGCCTGAGATGGCTCTCCAATGCATTGGGTAACGTGACGGAGGTAAACGTTAAGGTTTCTCCTAAGATATTTAGGGAATATACTGTGATGGGTATTCCAAAGTAACTCCCTATGTAGTTGTGATAGCTACAATGTAAGTATGATATGGATGCCACAAGTTACCTTTATGATTAATGATTTCTATGTGTCTTTATTAAATCTTATGAGTTCATGAGGTAAGTAAATGATTTCATGTTTTATATGTATTTATGAAAAAAAAAATCACTCTTTTTTTTATAACCCTTACTGAGATTTTTATGCTCATTCAAGGTTTTAAAATGTTTTCACAGGACTTAAAGATGAATAGGGTCAAGGATGGGATCAATAAAAAGTCATGCTATCTAAAACATGGAACTAGACATGACTCTTTTTTTCATGAGTTTTTATTTTATGAAAAAAATGGAAACTGTGTAGATATTTCTACCTTGTAATCTTTTGAGATGTAATAGTTATGACCTAACTCTCTAAAACTCTAAACTTGAAAAGATCCTTAATGTGAAATATTCATTTAATTCAATATTAAGTAATGTTTAAGTCCAGGACCTTATATTTTATGTTCTATATAAATCTAAAAACATATAATTTTTTCTCATATGTTTATTTCTGTGGTTTTCTTTTATTTTTTTTACTTCCCCCTTTTTGGCACTCAAAATCCCTAAATTATGTTTTTAAACAAATAATACATTATTTTTTCTTTTAGGTCATGAATATTTTTCTTCCGCATATATATTTATAAAAGAATTATATTGTTTTGTTTTATATTAAACATTTATTATTTTAATAAAATTGTAAACATATTTTTTATTTCATATCAATGTTCTAAAAAGGAAATTTTTTGATGTTTTCTTTATGGTCCACATTTTACTCTTTTTTAAAAAGTGAAAAGAATATTTTTTATGTATATTTTATGATATCCTTTTCCCAAAATTATGAACATTATTCATCATTATGATCCATTTACAATCTTCTAGTGTTTTAAAAATAAATTATTATTTTTATTTTTGATGATTTTTTAAAAATAAAATATAACTAAAAGAAAATTATGTCTTCTACTATTTTGAAGGTATTCTTAAAATTTTAAAGATCTATTTTTCATATATGTCAAAATATTTTAAGGAATCTTTTGATTCTATGGGGAAATGATATAATGATACCCCCCCCCCCCATTTTCTATTTATGGATAGCTTATTATGATGATGTGATAAGGATGTTTCCAAGAATCTCATTTCATTCAATTACTTAATTAAGCTATGATGGAAGTATTGAATATTTTATGATATTGTATAAGAACTATGTATTGTTTCCCTAATGTGATAGGGGGTCCTAAAACTAAATAGTTCCCTGATTTATAAGTTAAATATTTATACATCATGATATAATAAAAAAGATAAATGTTGCGTGAACAAAATCCAATTCAGGACCTGGTCCGCCACTAATGAAAAGGGAATGGGGATTCAGCCTAATATACTATGGGACTCTATACAATATTTTATGATGGTATTTATAATGATCCTTGACTAATTAGATTATTTTTCTTCTTGTGATTATGTGACACTCCTATGATATGTTCTTATAATTTTGATATTCTCAAATTTCCCATGATTGGTTATAGATGATTTCACAATATTATGACTCATTTCTCTTGAAATTAAAATCCATTATGCTAAGAATAAAGATTTATGATATATGAATAAATGGGAATGTATTTAATATGCTTTGATCATGATTTTTTACCGTTATTGTTATCTTTATATCACTTATGATATTCAATTCATTTCTACCAAGTTTACCCTTAATAAGAATTTGATCCCACTCTTATGTTTTCATTTTCTACAAGTTATAGATACATCTATTAAGTATGATATAAATATAATGAGTACTATATCAGAAGAAATTTTTTGGATACTTTTAGGATATTTCATGAAATCATTTGATTATATATATTGTCTTTAAAGACACCAAACCTTTTTTGACTCTGGAATTGAATTATTATTTAGTATTTCCTATGTGCATCCAAAATATTAAATTAAATATGTACATTTTTTCACAGTATTTATTTTCTCATTTTAAATATTTTTCTAAAACCTTTGAAACTAATGTCACATCATTCTTATTTTTCATGCTTCAAAGCATCATTATCTGTACAAGCCACTTTTATATCTTTCCTAAACACTACTATGAATTACCTCAAAGAAGTTTGAATATAAATAATCATAACAATGGTAATAAATTAACCATAATGAATATTAGTGTGATGAATAACAATACCATATATTAATGAGAAGATCTTGATTCCACTGATGTTATAATAGTGAATCACAATTGATACTATCACCAAATAATGAATCATTGCACTAACTCACTATTAAGATAAAGTCCATAACATGACCAATAATGTTGATAAATGAAAATTAAGATTTAATTTAATGACTAAAATAATTTTTAAACATCTATTGGAGATCACTGAATACTTCCTATTATTTCTGTCCATTTGGAAAGGAAATAACATGCATAAATAAATATGAAATAATGGATGAAGAAGTAATTCCACGCTATAAGATGATAAAAATAAAAATAATGTGACACACTAAATGTAACAATCAAATGAAAAAAAATTATTTAAATTCTAGAAATGTTGACACTATGAATTCTATTTTATCATTCTTGTTTTTAAATTAATTTATAATGGTGAAGATATCACATAATGGTTATAATATAGATTATGAATAAAAGAATTTTAGCACGGATTTTTAAATAAATTATATTCTTATATCTTTATTGAAATAATGAGATATTTTTTGACCATGAGATTAAAAATTGGTTATTATGATTTTTTAGAATTCATTGTATCTAATAAATAAAGAGTAAATTGACTATGATGGTGGGGTTCAGACCCTAGATCTTGGATCATAGGATTCATTCTAAAGTTTTTATATTTTTCATCTATTTTCTATATAATTATATTTTACTATACTCGCACAATAATTTTTCTTAGTAATTGATATTGTATCCCTCTCAACTACATAGTCTTTATAGTGGCCTTATATAATGATGATAATGGGTAATTAACCAGAGGAATCTCTTTAAGGTTGAATGTAGGTTAAACCCAATTCATTTCACAGTTATTTTCTTAAATGTTTCTTATCAACTTTTGTTTTTATTGTGATAATTTTTAATACGAAATTTTATTGATCATATACCCACACTGATATTATAAAATGTTTATAATTTTCATTGGCATTAGTATCCTTACCTTCTTGGATTTACAATGGGTATGGTGGAGCATTAATTATCTAGTGCATAATTGGTGTGATTGTATACTAGGAATGTGAGTGTGAGTGTTCTCTAAAATAAGTAGTCCATTAAAATGATAACCATGAAGGTGGTAGATGATTATAGTTAATGGTGGATTTTTTGTGTACAATATATTAAAAATTGAGGATGAAAAGGGTGATCCCAAGTATGATTGAGTATTTTCATTATATTGGTATAAGACGGTCCATGATATGTTGAAGGTTTACTTATGAAGTTTCTCATGGGATTATTATCATTCTAACTAAAATCATTCTATTTACCTTTGTAATTCATATTTACCATTCAATTTTTTCACTCAATATTCACACCAATATATTCTCATTTCATTCATAAAATATATAAATATAAAAACTGATAATGCATTTATACGTAGTAAATAATTTATGGAAAAATATCCTCCGGATAGATAACCTCTATTATCCAATTTTATATATTAAACAAAATATAGATAATTATTTCCACACCTCTGGATTGGTGTGTCATTATAATTGGCCATCACTTTTAATATTTCACGGTTCCATGACCACCAAAGTCCATGGGTTATAAATTTATATATAGGGAATCATGGACATATAACCATGAGGAATGTCTCCATGGTATGCCATAATGTATAGGTTATTGAATAGGTTCCTTTAATATCTATTGAGTTATAGTACCCTAGATTTTAGGTATGTGGGTTTTTTTATTCATTTTCTATGTGTTTAAAGCTCTTAGGATGAGTGGAAAAGAGTTTGGAAGAGTTTGGGAGGGTTTTAGAATATTTTGGAAGCCTTTTTAAGGTTGTACAGTTTGAGCATGGTTAAGGGAAATCATTCTAGATGAAATAGTGCAGGTAGTGGTGTTACACATGGCTTTCACATAGGTTGTCTAACCGTGTGATGATGCTGTGTTAGATTCCCCTTTGATTTCGTAGCAGGTGCACTGTGAGCGGATGGTTTTTCTAACTGCGCGAGATAACCGTGCGACCCATAAAAATGGATTCGTTAAAATATAGGATTAGTTTGGATTGCCTAAAGACACCCAAACTTTCTCCCAATTGATCCTTACTTTGTATTTACTCTTATCAAGGGTTTTGGGTTCTCTCCCACTCGATTTAGAAGTGATTTTAAGGGGTTTTTGGTGGTTCTAAGGTGGTTTATCTTGGGTATGTCTTCTCTCTTGGTTTTTTTTATCTTTTCTCTAGATTTATTCTTTCCTCTATCTATTTTTCCTAGATTTACATTTTTTTTATGTAGATCTATGGTTTTTTTCCTTGTATGTTTATATTAAGTCTTTTTTATGGTAGGGAAGTAGATCTAGAGTGGTTTTCATGGAGCGTTTGTCCGGATTTGTGGTGTTATTTCTTGTGGGTTGATTTTATCAGAACAATAAAGGTAGGGGACTTCTCTCTGAAATGAACACGGATAGAAATAGATTTTTTCTTTTTCAAATTAATTGTAATAATTATGTTATAATATATTTGTAAACCCATTTTGTGATGATTTAGGGAATTTTTCTGAAAATGGGTTATTTTTGCGAAAGGGATTTGTTGTGTGATTTTAAAATGATGATTTTAAAATCAGTAGTGGTTGATTATGAAAAGTTATTGGTGAAAGATATTTTATAATAAATATGTTATTTTTTAAAATGGGTTTGGGCATGGAAATTTGGTTAAAGGATGTTTTCAATAAATGGGTGGTTTGTTGAAGTTAATTGGAATGTGTTGTAAATGATAGTGTGCTTATTGTGTGGCCATGGTGTTTTGTGATTTTTAATTGATTAAGTGTTATGGATTTTGTTGAATTTATGTGAATTGGTCGGGGATTACCACTATAGAAAGGGTACAGATAGTGGATAGAAGGGCCACCGTCAGAGGGCAGTGGGTGGGAGTCACCTCTAGTTTGAAATGTAGTGAATGGGTAGGACGGAAGCTCCACCATTTTGGTTGCCTTGTTGTTTGTTCCTTTACAAGATGAATATTTTTGTGCCAATGTGAAATTGTGATGTATCATATGTCATAGTTGTGTGGATTTACCTTATTTGGCATGGATTAGTAAGGGTATGTTTGGATTTTATTAATGGTTTTACTATTTAATGTTTTATATCCATCCAATGGCCTGAAGGACTCAAATTTTTATTGATTTTTATAATCCACCATTCAAGGGATGAGGTGGAACCCGTACAAGGCCCGTAGGCGTAAGCATTACATGGCCCATAGGCCTTAGAAGAATTCATTGCCCATAGGCTTCAAAAATTACATACAACCCAGACTAACTATTGGGAACTGCTCCTCCCCAACATCTTCAACATGAAATCAGCTCTCCACCTTCGCATGGATGTTCGTCTAGGCATTCCCATGCATGAACGGACTTTTCCCGATGGCAGGTTCCATAACCTCTCATTCTTGCAATCCATTTATCTTATGCTATATTGAAATCTCCTTTCTCATCCTCCTTGTAGAGCTTGTTCCTTGTAGGTTTTCGGGTTTGTATCTGCACTTAAGGTGTCCTGAAGGCCTTGAGGTGGTTCGAAGGCCTTACTGACTGGAAGGGCTGGGAGGCTTGAAGGCCTTAAAGGACTTGGGGGCCAAATCAGTTTCTTGAAGGCCCAAACGAGGGCATATTCTCAGCTGCCACAGTGCCAAACAGTGCCTGCTACAGTTCCTGCTACAGTACTACACAGTTCCCGCTACAGTACATGCTACAATATTGCATAGTTCCTGCTACAGTACCTATTATTGTGTGTAGGGAAGTCCTTTAGGGAAAACCCACTGAGTAATTGTACTCACCCCCTGCTTTTGAACATGGGTGCTTTTCTAGATGTATTCTGGGACACATGTAAGGGTAATACATCTCATTTTTCTAGCGGCTCAACATGATGATTTGGTAATGTTGTGGTTCTTGGAGCATGGAGCTTGGTGTGGATCTATGGATGGTGTCTTATTTCTTTGAGTCGTGTTGTTTAGTGTTCCACTTGGTACTATGATAGTGGTGTTGTTGTGGTTTGGTTTTATTGGTCTTGGTAATGGTATGGATGTGTTTATCCATTTGGTTATCTCTTGGTAATATGTGGTTTGGGTCACTTTGTTAATATTCATAATCTATCTTTGTTAGTAACATAATATTTGGTTGGTTGATTTTATCTTAATGGAAAATCATTCCCCAATTTATTCTTGAAGCCCTCAGAATTTATTTCCAACCTTTGGAACCTTGTTAACATCTATTAAGATCAAGTAGTATTCATATGCCCTCTCAAGACAATGGGATGGGGCAGGATGTTACAAGTGGTATCAGTTTTTTCAGTCCATGACTTTCAAGTGAGAGTAGTTGTTTGGTCCTTGGGCGTTGATTTTTTGTCATGTTGTTGACTTTACTTCTTGGTCTATTCCTTGAGTCTGGATGGTAGAAAGGAATAGGTATTGTCATACCATGGAATGTATATCATAAAAGTACATATCTATCCATTTTATGCTGAACGTCAAGTTACCAGGGATTTGGGTAAATAAGGGTTTTGGAGAAACTTATAGGGAATGGAAATCACATTGTTGTAGGTGTAGCCAATGTGATGAGCATGGAATGGATGGTAGAAATTACATCTCTCTAGAATGTATATTTCAATGGGGTATAATGAATTATGGTGTGATATGGATTTGTGGATTTTGTAAAATCATAATTGGGTTTAAAAACGGAAGGATTTGAAACATAGAAAACTTGTTGTATTGTGAAAATGGGTCAATTTTCAAAACATGGTAGATTTTTTAAAATAGTACAACATGGGAAATGTGAACTTGTTAAAATCCTTGTTTTGATAGTTTTTATATTATTGAATTTAAAAAAAATTGTACCCTTTCTTGTTAAGGGAGTGGGACTTATGGTTGTTTTTTGTATTGATAGAAATGGCACTGGGTAGGCGTCATAGAGACTAACCAAAGAAAGCTAATAAGAATGTGGTTGAAACTAAGCCTCAGGTGAAATAACATCTAGTGAAGAGTATAGTTTAATCTTTCCAAGTAGTGTAAAGTGGGAATAAAGTGGATGAACCAAATCATGCGGATCATTCCGTTTAGTTTCAAAGGCAGAATTCAACCATGTTTAGGGGTGATTCAGATCCAGAAAGGGCCAAATAGTGGCGAAATATAATGAATAAGATATTTTTCATCTAGGAAACACCGGAAGAGATGAAAGTGAAACTGTCCACATATATGTTGGAAGATATGGCCCTTCAGTGGTGGGAGCAGGAAGTCCAAGCTGGGATGGACCATATTGTGACATTAGAGGATTTTGGAGAAATGTTTATAAAACAATTCTACCCTAATACATTCAGAAGTCAGTGAAAAATGAATTTCTTCAGTTTGAAGTAGGGGAACATGGTGGTAATGGAATATGTGACTAAGTTTACAAACTTAGTCCGGTTTTCACCTAAGGTGGTGGGTAGTACATTGTTGAAGGCACGAATTTTTAAAGCAAGGTTGAGGTAATAAAATTGTTCCAAGATATCAGTGTTGTGTATAAATGATTATAGAAAAATGGCCAATAGTTCAATGATGGATCAGTGGGATCTCTTATAGGCTATAGGTAGGGGAATTATGTTGGAACCCGTGGGAAATAGTGGAAACTCCAACGCTAGGATTAAGAAGAAGGGGAACACTTATTTCCAGGGTGATATTATGGCTTAGAATCTGATAGCAGGATCACTGAATGTTTCTGTAAAGCCTAAGATTAAGATGGAATGTTTTTAGTGTGGTTCAACAAGCCACATCAAGCGGGATTGTATAGAACAAGCTCGGGCATTTTATAATTGATAGTATATGGGGAATCTACAGTGGTATTTTTCATAATGCTCTGAGGTCTGGTGTCTGTGACACTCCTCAGGGGTTTTAGGGGTCATATGCCTCGATAGGACAAGGGTAAAATCATACCCCTCAGTAGTAGATTAAAGTTGGTAATGGTGATTCTGTAAATACCATGAAACCACAATAAGGAAATATAGAATAGAGTGTGGCAGGTAAGTAGTTCTTTGGTGCTGATCAGGTTGTGGTGGATGATTAGTCAGGACCATCCATGGTGCAAGGTATGGTTCTTTTAAATTCAATGTTTATTGAAGCTTTATTTGATAGGGATACTTCAAATTATTTGGTTGCTACTCATATCATTAATTTTTTGGGTTTACATGTGGAAATTATGCCTTCTGTTTTGAAACTACAAACTTCTCTGGGTGAAAGAAAGTGTCGAGCCTTCCTATATAGATCATGTTGCTTAGTTGTGGACGACATTCAATTGATGTGGGATTTCATTATGCTTGAGATTGATTCTTATGATATCATACTGGGAATGGATTGTTTGGTTATGTTTAAGGCCCACATTGATTTCTATTCATGAATAGTTAGTTTTGTGATGGAGGATGGTGTTAGGTAACTCTTTATGGGGGAGAAGAGTGAGAAGTTGGGTGTAATAAGCTTGTTAGAACCAACAGTTAGAATGATATCATATTAGCTGGTAGCTTTGTCATTGAAATCAGTGGAATGTGTTGAGTAAAGTGTTATTTCGGATGTCATGGATCAGTTTATAGACATATTTCTTAAATAATTATTAGGGATTACTTCTATGAGATAATTGGAGTTTATGATTGATATACTCCCAAGAACCAGTCCTATCTCACTTTTATCTTACCATATTACACAAGAAGAATTGCAGAAATTAAAGGTGTAGTTGGAACAGTTATAAAAAAATTGTTTATTCGGCCTAGCACGTCTTTATGGGAAGCACCAATTTTTTTGTTAAAAAGGTGGATAGAAATCTATGGCTATATGTTGATTATCATGGACTAAATCAGGTTACAATAATGAACCAATATCCACTTACATGTATTGATGATTTATTTGACCAGTTGAGAGGATCCCAACAGTTCTCCAAGACTGACTTGAGGTTGGGATATCATCATTTGTAGGTGAGGAAAGAGGATATTCCCAAAAAAAGATTTCAGAAGTAGATATAGACAATATGTGTATGTGGTTAATCCCTTTTGCTCTAAAGAATTCACCAATGGTGTTCGTGGAATTGATGAATCAGATATTTTAGAGATATTTGGATTTTTTTTGTGGTGGTATTTGTGGATGATATACTGTTGTATTCTAGGAAAAGTTTAGAGCATGAAAATCACTTGATGATAGTGTTGGGATCTTGAGGGATTATCATTTGTATGCCAAATTGTTAAAGAGTGGACTTTGGATACATGAGGTTTGTTTCCATGGACATGTTATTTCTATGAAAGTTGTTTCAGTTGATCCGGAAAATATGAAGGTTGTTATCTCATGGAAACCACCGAAGAATGTCTCTGAGATACACAGCTTCATTGGTCTAGATTGGTATTATCAACGTTTTGTTTGTGATTTTCCATGATTGGATTCATCGATGACATATTTTACAAGGAATAATATCCCAATTCAATGGGATGGGTAGTGTCATAAATTATTTGAAGAACTAAAGTGTCTCCTTATATCAGCACCAAAATTGGGTTTCCCAAAACCTGGGAAATGTTACCTGGTGTATTGTGATGCATTGAGATCAGGCTTGGGGTGTGTCATCATGCAAGGTGATCAAGTGGTTTTATATGGCTCACAACAGTTGATGTTTCATGAGAATAACTACCCAACACATGGTTTGGAGTTGGTGACAGTTTTTCATGCTTTAAAAATTTTGTGCAATTATCTATTTGGTGAGAAATTCACAATTTTTACTGATCACAAGAGCGTAAAGCATATTTTATCACAGAGACATTTGAACTTGAGGAAATAGAGATGGTTGTAATATATCTAGATGTTTGATTTTGACTTAATTTACATAACGAGTAAGGGAAATTCTTGATTAGATGCTTTTTTTAGGAATTCATATGCTCAGGTGGTGAAATAGTCAACAGATCTTTCGCAGTTGATGTCAGTCATAGCCGACATATGGTTAAAATGGTAGGACCGAGGTGGAAGAGTGGTCTTCATTCCAGTTTCATTGGTTATTGACTTGGATGTTTTGGTTAAATATGCATAGGAATCTGATTTTGAATGTGTGGCGATGTGGTCAAAACATAATGGTGTGGAGACCATTTAGGGATAGGAACTGAATGGGAATTTAGTCTTCTGTTCTAAGAATCGGATGGGCGTACCAATGACTTGTCATTGGGAACATCCCATGGATTATCATCATTCTAGGTGGTCTGTCCAATTGGTATTTAGAAGTTGTATAAGACATTGAAAACACAATTTTTTTGGGATAGTATGTAAAGGGATGTGGTCGAGATTGTTTCTAGATGCTTGACTTGTCAGCAGGTCAAGGAAGAGCATCAGCAACCAACTGGTTTGTTGGAGTCTTTACATATCCCAATGTGGAAATGGGAGGAAATAGTAATGTATTTTGTAATGGGTATCCCAAGAACGGTCCAGAAACATGATGCCATATGGGTGATTGTGGATCGACTACCAAAGTTGGCCCATTTCCTTCTGATTTTTGAATCCCATATAGTGAAGGATCTGTCCAAAATATACATTTAGGTGGTGTTAAAGAGGCATGCTATTCTAGTTTTGATCGTATCAGATAAATACTTGATGATCACATCTCATTTTTAGAAATCCTTGCATCAAGACCTTGAGACAAAGTTGACGATGAGTTTGATGTATCATCCTCAGAAAGATAGGAAATCTGAGATGATGATACAAACTCTGCAAGATATGAAAAGGGCATAAGTGATGTATTTTTTTCATGGGAGGAGAATTTTCCATTGGTGGAGTTATCCTATAAGAACAGTTATAAGGATTCAATAAATATGGAACAGTTTGAGGCATTGTACGGGCATATGTGTTGTTCTCCACTATCTCAGCTGGAAATGGGTGAGACTTCCATGATTGGAAAGATCAATTTGATTAGAAAGAGGATGAATATGTCTCAAAATCCTCAAAAATAGTATGCATACTATCATCGATGGTTGTTGTTGTTTGAGTTGGGTGATCATGTGTTTTTAATAATCTCTTATAGGTTGGGACATCATTGATTTAGAATGAAGGGTAAGCTATCTCAAAGTTATACTAGGCCTTTTGATATAATTGAGAGGATTTGAAAGGTGGCTTGTCAATTGTCTTTTCTATCACATTTTAGTAAAGTGCACAACGTATTTATTGTGTTGTAGTTGTAAAATTATCAGCCAGATCATGACCATGTGATTCTTTGGGATCATGTTTGAGCTAGAATATGATGCTTCATTGGTGAATATGCTGGTGCAGATTATGGATAGGTATGAGAGATTATTGCATCAAAACTTCATCTATTTAGTATGGGTTTTAAAGTAGCATGGTTAGATTCATGAGGATACTTGTGAGTGGGAGAAAGAGACGGTCGACCAATTGCCCGAGCTCTTTCAATAAAGTAATGGTTCTCTACTTTCTGAGGATGGAAAGTCCAATGGTGGAAAAAATGTAGCACCATCTAGTTTGAGGTATGTAGCCTTTGTTAAAACTTTGTGTCTATTTATAGTTATTTGGATGAGTGGGAAATTGGTTGGGAGAGTTTGGGAGGGTTTTTGAATGTTTTGGAATCCTTTTTATGGCTTCACAGTTTGAGAATGGTTAGGGGAAACCATTCCAGATGTGGGGTTACACATGGTTTTCACATGGGTTTTTTAACCATGTGAGGAGATTGTGCAAGATTCCCCTTTGATGCAGTATTATGTTCTTGGTTAGTGCATGGTTTTTTAAACAGTTTCTTCCAAACCATGCGACCCGTAAAAATGGGTTTTTTAAAATTTGGGATTAGTCGGGATTTCCCTATATACACTCAAAATATATACCATTCGATCCTAACCCAGGATTTCCTCTTACCAAGGTATAGGGGTGATCTCCTACTTGATTTAGAATATATTTAATGGGTTTCTTGGTGGTTTAATGGAATTTTATATCAGTTAAGTCTTCTCTCCTGGTTGTTTTGCAGTTTTCTCTATATCTACTCTTCCCTCTCTCTCGGTTTTCTATATCTACATATGTTTCATGTAGATCTAGGGTTTTTGTTTGCTTGGATGTTGATATTAAGGCTTTTTTATGGTATTTATGGAGATCTATAGTTATTTTGGTGGAGAGTTTGTCTAGATTTGTGGTGTGGTTTCTTGTGGGTCAATCTCGTCAGAACCCTAAATATTGGTGGCTTCTCTGTTGACTCCACTTGGTTAAAACTAGTCATTTTGGATACAATTAATTTGTTTTCCTTGAAATTAGTTGTGATAATGGTGTGAGAATCTTATTGGAAATTAATTTGGTGACAACATGGGGTATTTTGGGGAAGATGGGATTTTTAATTATGATAATGATGTGAGAATCTTATTGGAAATGAATTTGGTGATAACATGGGGTATTTTGGAGAAAATGGGCAATTTTTGAAAAAAGGGCTTTGTTGTGTGATTTTAAAATGATAATTTAAAATCATTAGTGGTTTCTTATAAAAAAATTCAAAGATGGATATCAATAAATATGGTGTATATTGAAATGTGTTTGGTCATGGAATGTTGGTTAGATGGTATTTTCAATAAATTGGGGATTTATTGAAGTGAATTGGCATGAGTTGGAAATGATGGTGTGATTATTGTATAACATTGGTGTTTTATTCTTGTTAGTTGATTATGTGTTATGGTTTTTGTAGATTTTGAGTGAAGTTGGAGGGTAGTACTACTATAAAAAGGATACGTATAGTGTAAATAAGGGCCACCATCCAAGGGTAGTGGTCTGGAAGCACTAATGGTTGGAAATGTAGTGAATGGTTTGGACATAAGATCCACCATTTTGGTTTCCTTATTGTGTGTTGCTTTGCGAGATGGAAATTTTTGTGCTAATATGAATTGGTTAAGTGGATTATGGAATGGTTTTGTATATTTCCCTTTTTTAACATGGCTTGGTAAGGGTATGTGTGTCTTGTGGTGATGGTTTCACTATTTAGTGTTTTATATAAACTCTTTTACATAAATGTGCTAATTGTTTTATCCAAGTGGCATGTGTAGGGAAGTCAACTGGAGAAAAATTACTGAGTATTAGAAATCACCCCTACTTTGGAACTTGGGTGCTTCTATAGATGTTGTATTTCGGGACATAGGTAAGGGTAATGCATCTCATTTTACTAGCGGCTCTACATTATTCTCGGGCGATGTTGTGGTTCTTGGAGCATGAATCTTGGTGTGAAGCTATGGATGGTGTCCATATTCTTTAAGTCATGTTGTTTAGTCTTCCAATAGGTACTCTGATAGTTGTTTTGTTTTGGTTTGGTGGTATTATACTTGGTAATGCTATGGATGTGTTTGATCATTTTGTTAACTCTTGGTAATATGTGCCTTGGTTCACTTTGTTAACCTGAATCATGTAACATTTTTTGTAATAGAATATTTGGTTTGGTGATTTTATCTTAAGGGAGAATCATTCCACCATTTATTCTCAATGCCCTCGGCATTTATTTCTATCCTTTGGTGCCTTGGTAATGTCTCTTAAGGCCAAGTAGTATTACTCCACCCTCTCAAGCCAATGGGATGTGGTAGGATGTTACATGAGTAATAGATATATGAATTGTGTATGATTATCATTGAGGGTTGACTTTAATAAATCTCTAATGATTCTATTTTATCTATTATCACTTATAAGAGAAATGTGTAGGGTAAATTTTCTATCCACTTTAGGTATGTTATATTCAAGAGGGTTATACCTTGGTTCTTGAAATGGATATAGGTTGAGTAAGTGAAGAACAAATCTTTTTATACATAATATTGTATGTTATGCCAATATAATTACAGAAATAAATTATTACATTATTTAAGATATAAATTAATTCTTTTGTTGTTGTGTTAATTTATTAGATGTAATTCCTTGTGTTATTATTTTTTCTAGGAGATAGAAAGCTTCCCCATTCTTGATATGTTTGTTTAGCTATGGGATTACATACCCAATGTGATATTGTGACAAGTAATCTAGAGTTTATTTCATTCGTACAATGGATAATATGAATAGGGAAATTATCTAAAATTATATAATATACCTACGGTTGAGGAAATTATTAATAATTTCATTTATATCCTTATGAAATGAGATGACACACCCACTTACAATATATTATTATATTGTGGGTTGAGATTCCTAGTTATACAAATGAAGCTGGTGGAATGGACTAGTGTGCTTATTTTTTTATTGAATTATGTGTTGGATTAAATTCTGATTTATATGAGTTTATGATCTATAGGGACATAATTTGAATTTTCTATGTTCACTTTACTATGACGTTATCCATATTGAAAGGGAGGTAATTTCCATGAGGGTGTGGAACAAAATGCCAACATGCAAATGATAATCATGGGTATTGGATTTTATACCCAACTAATTTCTATTATTATTTGAGATGGGACATACACTCTATGATGTGATTATTCCAAGGAATAGAAGAAGATTCATGTATGATAATGGTTGTTGGGGAATGTCATACCCTTATCTTATGATGTGTCATACTATAGGGGTTGATTTCACCCCTCCTACTATTATGCCAATAGCTAGGGATGCTATTCCCTCTTTTGATGATAAATATGGTATGTGATGCCCACTCATATATATTTTCATGGAAAATCTTTTTAAACATTTATATATATTTTTTATAATGACATACTTACCTTGTTATAATGATTATGAGAACACATATATGGATTAACCTCATTTCTGAATATTCTATAGGGATCCATTTCCAATGTGTATGATATAGTAAAATGATAATATATTATCCATTTTTAATAATGACATGGGATATGTTTCCAAAATGTTGGTTATGTGATATAGCCAAATAAATCATAGTAACCCTCGAGAGGCTTTGTTACAGACATGAAAATAACATATTTATTATTACTACCATTTCCTATATAATTTTATCAAATGATTATATAACAATATAAATGAAAATGTTTTCTTTATATATTTTGGGAAACTATTATCAGTGTCCTATTGAGTTCTACTCAGCCCCAGTTATGGTGCTCTAGTACCCATGTAGAGTTTATTTTTCATGATCTGGTTGTGTGAATGGAACCAATCTTGATGGATGATCTATGTATCTTAGTGGAAGATATGATATTGTACTAGGAATGGACTTGATACTAATTTTATTTTCATATAAATTCAATTAATTCTTTTGGGATCATAGAATATGATATAACAATAAATTTTTTATTCTTATTTCTACATGACTATGTGAGATTACTGATTCACATTTTTTACATGGTTGTTTCATTTATATAATTATATAATATAATATGGATGTCGACTATCATTTGGATTATTTAATGGTGGTCATTGAATATATTTCATACACTATGATTTATGTATAATTATACCCATGATGTTAGATCCTCCTAAACATCTACTTGGATGATCATTGTTTCTTCATAACATTTGGTGTTTTGGGGGGTTCTTGAGGTATTTGGAACATGAATTGGTCATGGCGGAGTTTATCCTACCAGATGATTCTATATAAATTTATGAGATCCTTGTTTTTTCATAATAATTTGGACATATTATATATTGATAAGACTAGTCAAAACATGCAATGGGTTCTATGTTTATGTTTGGACCAGATCAGTATGGGAAGAAATCCATGTAACCTAAGAATTTAGATTACTGTTATCGGCCTTCTCTATTATTTTTGGTATTGTACAATTCCATGTATAATTTTTATTTATTACTAATTTACTTATATTCCCTTGGCATGTGGTTGAAATAGGAGTTCATTGGTGCATCATATTTTGAATATAGGAATTATATGAAATTAAAGTTCATTCACATGGTTTTTTAATATCATCATGATATAAGTTACCATTATTTATCATGTGAGAGAAAATTATATATCATTTTCCAAAATTATATGATGGTACAATTATATTTAATTTTTATTGTATTAGAATTTTATTGTAAATGTGTAGTAATTTGTGAGCTTAATATTATCTATATTTGATATAAGGCATGGGAGTGGGTTGTTTGACTTGGGTTTTACCTTACTGATGCTTGAACCTTTTGTTTTAGGGCTCATATGGACTAGAAAAATGTACATTCGACTCCTAACACTTCTATTTTTCGAGTAATGTTAGGATTCATTAGTTGAGGGAATCATCATAAATGTGCATAAGGTTTTCATGACGATCATTATATAGGTAGAGTAATAAATAGGTAGTTTGTAAGGGTTGGAACTATAGATTGATTTTCCCAAAATGGGAAAAGATATTTCTACTTTTGATAATTGTTCAAAATAAGTTGATGGCTCATGAATTTCCATACATATTTAAGGAAAATATATGAAATTTTCATTTTGATTTTCTACCTTCAAGGGATATGGCATATTAAAAATGTTGGAATGCTTTTTCTATTTTTTTCTTAGTATCATGGAGTGATTTTTTGTATCCATGTGACCTGGAACTATTCCAACTTATACCCTAGATGGGTTATGATGTTTGTGAGTGTTTCCAAAGAGTTGGTCGAGACACATACCTAAAAATACATTATAGATATAAAGTATGTGGTTATTACCAATATGGTATATATTATGTAGATTATTTTGAGTGATATGAGATAAAGTATTGTATAATTATGAGGTATAAGATAATGTATATATATATATATGTGTGGATGCATAGGTAATCCTTAATGTAGTGATATTACCCTATGCATGTGAGGCATCATCGTTTTTCACTTATGATGTTGAAGTATGAATCATAGGAATGTGTCTCAAAATGAGGTTAGTGTGATTATTAATAATATATAATAATGTGATCCCATTTTTTGTTTTATGTTTTTATTTGTCGTTGTTTCCATATTCACAAAATATGGTATTTTGTTGACTTCTATATTTATTTTGGAAGGTATGATGTTCATCTATGATATATAGGTGGGTTTTGTGAGTGTAATGGTCTATAATAAACCTTTAAATAGATTGATTAGTGGTTTTATAATCACTATAAACCTTTTATGATGTAACAACAAGGTTTTTGTACTAGAAGAAAATCCAAGTGAATTTGAACTTTTGTTGTTTACTAGTAATCCCTTTTTTAAAATTGAGATTCAAAGAAAAATTATGAGAGTTGGTATACTTAAATATGTTGTTTTTACACATGGTTAATGGACTGAGAGGTTACAAAGGTTTGTCGTCAAGTTTCAAGAGAACTAAAGTCTAGAAATCAAAGATTTGGATGGTCTTTATAGGGTGCATTGTTTTTCTAAAACAGTGTGTCCCCTATAGTAAATCGTACGACCTATATGAGAGAATGTGAAATTCCCTACAGAGGATACATTGGTTTTACCGAAATCTAGTGGGCTTGATTAATGATTAGTTCAACTTATGTAGTACCCTTTGACTATTCATCACACGATTGGCGCACAGTTAGGGTATCTTTACGATAAAAACCATGTGAGCTAGTTTCTTATGCAAGAGGTTTCACATGGTTGGCACACCTTTTGTCCAAACCATGTGGACAAATTGTGCCACCCCATTTTGACCAGTAAATTTCTAAATTACCTCTATTGAGTTTTAAAAATCCCTTACCTGTTTCTTTTCCTCCCCTATCGACAATCGCTCCTCTCTTCCTCTATTGAGCTATCAAGATCCTCCAGCAATCCATCTCGAAAACTCCTTCGTTTGAAGTTGGAATCATTAACTGACAGTATATATGGATCTATATCGAAATGATCTTAAATCCTTTCAAATATATTTCAATTTTTTCATTCCATATTATATACTATTTTGGCATGAGATCATTTTCTCTATTTTCAAGGTGAATTTATATTTCCTAGATATCTTCTAAACATGATCAAATCAGAGATTGGTATTATGTGAGAAGGTTTTCTTAAGTACTATGTAGTTATTCTTTTACTTATTCACAATATTTTCATTGATTTATAAATGTTTCTATTGTGTCGGTTGGTGTACTTTTGGTTGTGTGGCTTTATAGTGGGTTATTTCATATAAAATTGATCATTTATGATTTGTATATACATATTAGTCAATGTTTGGTTTGTTATAGATGGGTTTCCTTAATTATGGATTCCCCTTGGGTGTGTTTGGATATGTTGTCCCAATTAAATTAATTTTTTAAATATCTGTAATTCCTTTTAAGTGTTTATATTTGATTTACAATGGGATCCCCCCTTTTATGAATTTTTTTAAATTATAATGGCACCTTTATAATAACATTTAACCTTTATGAATTGAATTTACATGTTTGTTTGTTAATTTAAAATTTTTTATTTGATGAATTGACACATGCGTTGGGATGAATGTTTAAATATGATAAATGAATAGTCCTGTGAACAAAGTCTTTCTTTTATAATAAAACACCTTTGATATGGTGTGTTATCTTCAAAATTAAAAATTATTGATTAGTAGTTTTGTAGATACCCTAAGCTTGATGTACATAGTAATTACATTGCTTTTGCAGAATACTTAGTACATAACAAAAACACACACGCAAGTACCGTAATAGTTTAGTGTCTTTGGAAACTCGGAATATAATATTCTAATCGTGGTGAAAGATATTCAACATCTCCCATAAAGATCTTCCCTTTTTTTCTTACCTAAAACCATTCTTTATATCCTGGGGAAAAGAAAACATAAAAGGGTGAGCTCAAATGCTCAGTAAGGGTAAACAAAAGAAATATCAATCACATCATATTCATAAGAACATAACATTTTGGAAATCTAAACTTGAAAAAGAGATCATAATATCATAACATGGGATAAATCATAGTGGTGAAATGTAATCCCAATAATCATAACATAAAACATGAAACTTTGTGGCATACACACATAATCATAGAGAATCATTTATTATTAGTCAAGACTCATTGCCAAGACTATCTTAGTGGATAAAGTCCATTTCTGAACCGAGTTCACTCCTCATTTCAGTCCTGTTTCACTGAACCAGTTTAACCTGCCGTTCCAGCAATGTCTATCTCATGAGATATAAAATCTTTACCCAATCCATTTGAGGTAGATATAGGTCCCACCCATCTCATAATGATACCATTCTTATGTGTGCCACAAAATCATAAACCATACATCATAGCATAACCCATGTAATAAAAATGGGAATCTTAAATATCATGACATCATAAAACAATTCATATAAGATAAAGGAATTCATAAAAATAATTCCATCACAACATAATCAAATCAATGTAATAATAGGGATAGAAACAGAACCCTTTATTATCTTATATGGAAAATAATTTTGATAAAACACTTGAACTCCATTCTTGAGTAAAATATCCTTTCTACTTCAAAAACATAGTTCATTTCTTAACATGTCATAAAATTATAAACTAAAAGAAGTTGATTAAAAATAAACTTGAAAACTTGTAAAGGAAGATTCTTGGAAATAATGTTTTAAAAATCCATTCATGCCGTATAAGTTAAAAAAATCATTCTTCGTACTTTTTTCGGAAAAGTCAAAAAGTACCTCGTACGAAAAACGACAAAAGATTCCTTTCATATATTTTACTAAAAACTCACCAAAGGGTAAAATTGGATTTAAACAATTGTAGGTGTATGGAAATAATATTACATATTGAGGAGACATGTATGTGGATGATAAAATACACCCCAGTAAATACCAAATTATAAACAATCTCAGATAAAAATGAGATTGTGATATTTTCCCTTACCTTAGGTCTAATTTGCTTCGTAAGTGTTTGAAACTCCTATATAATGATTTAAATAATGTCATTGACTTAATTCAGAATCATACGCATTGTTATTATATCATATATGGTCATATTTTTAGCTTCTTATTAGTAATATTTCATTGTTACTTGTTATTCGGGTGTTTATTGCTTTTTGTTCTTATGCGTGTTTTGTTGAATAAATTATTATTTTTCTTTTAGGTTATAGATACCTCATTTCAAGAATGGTATTAGTGTAATATATATCATATTAATTCACTCAATTCAATTATGTAATAATTATGTAATGAAAATCATGTAGAATGAGTCGCATCACATCGTGGAGACGGTATTCTGTACGTACGCACGAGCGATGATATCGTTCCCAAGATCGTGGAATTGTATTGGAGTGTATGTATACTATTTCAGAATCAATATCACTTTACAATAATCATATATATTCATTCTTTACACCATTATACCCATCCAAGTAAGGTGGTGGTGGAAAATAGTTTACACCACGGTGTGGAGACGATATTTCGTACGTACGCACGCGCGGTGATTTCGTTTTCTGTAGGATGGATAAATGGTGAAATAGGGTTGTTTAATACTTATAATAACGTATCAGTATATGATTCATACTGATGTTATTATTTCATAATTAAACAACTAAAGAAGAAGAAGTGGAAGAAGAAATAAAGTTGAAAGAATCGGTAACGGACATTACCTCTTCTTTGAAGCGCTTCTTTGAGACCTCCTTTTAGGGCACTAAAATTGGTCTTTGAAAAAGACCAGGACCTCTAGGATGTCTCTAGGGAAGTTTAGAGGAGAAATTGGCAGGGTTTGGCCGATCTTGAAGGCTGAAATTGGTGTGACGAAGAGAGGGAGGAGGTGCCCTTTTATAAGGGAGGAGAGAGGCACCTTTGGAAAAACAAAAAAATTTATTTTATTATAAAGCCATATTCAGTTTTAAATAGCTCCAAATTGATTTATTTATAATATAAGGTGGGGATGGATCTAAATCCTCTCATCCAATATAATTTGGACAAGTTTAGTTTACGATTTTAACCTTATCATTTAGATTTAACTTTAAGTTAGATAATTTTACTTTTACCATGTCTTTTTGTGTTCTTACACTATAAGGTTAATAAACTTAATATAAGAAGACAAACGAACCCAAAGTTGTTTATTATTACTATATATAACCTTATCTAAGTCATTTGGCCGAACCTTAGATTTTTAGGAATAAAATAACAATTAATAATATAATATTTGTTTTAAAAACTATTTTATGTCAATTTTGACACTATTTAGTAATTGATTTTTGTGAAAATCGTAACAGAATGATTAGTTCGAAAAAAGTTAATTAAATCAATACTAACATGTCATATTAACCTATAAAATTAGTTTAATTCATAAAAAGTCTCAAATTACATTTATTTGGTTATTCATAACATCAATTATGTCAATATTTCATTGATAAGATAATTACTGCATCATCTTTGTGTCATAAATAAATTAAACTATTTAATGTCTAAAAATTACAAATAAAATACTATTATGTATTAAATCGTTTTATCTTCCTAATGAATATTTATAGTCGAATTTATCTTATGTATAACCCTATATTAAAAATTATTTACTTATTAAACTTTGATTTTAACTATTTTAACCCTTCTTTAAATAAATAAATAATAAATGTCCTAATCTAATCCAAGTGGGCCTAAATGGTCATATTTTATTCCTAAGGTTGTTTTTGGTCGAATTAAACTTCTCCAATAGAATTAGGATATGTGTTAGGGTAATAATAATATCATTTTTACCCTTAATTACCCTATTTACTTTTAACCATGGTAAAAAAAAGTAAAAAGTTATTATTCACCAAAAATTATTTTCATCTCATTGAACCACATCTTACTTACTAACATCAACAGTGTCTCTCTGAATTTTTAAATTCCATTCACAAAAGAGGTAAAAATTAGTTTTATGTAAATTTGCAAATTCTCCTAGGAGGTGGGTAAAAGACGCTGAAAAGTTCAATGAAATTTTTATATATCTAAAATTATTATAAAAGTACTCCAATGAATTACATTTAACTTATATAGGTATTATGTATCAATTTTTACATAAAATAAATTTAAATAAAATGAATAATTATTTAAATAAAAAGTCGGTTTTTAAATAGTAACCCAGTGTTTTCACTATTCATCAAAAATTGAAAGTTTTCAGAAAAATACCAAAATTTCACCCTAGGATAATTTAGATATTCCGAATCGAAAAATGAAGTCCATTTTCAAAAATAAAATTTATAAAATTTCAAAAAGTGGGTATTACTATTCATAACTGCTGGTTTTAATAATATTTTAATAGCATATCGTTGTTTAGCGAAACTCGGTATTGCGTACAACACACGCTATCGTGGAAGGTCGCGCTTGCGTGTAATGCAATCCAAGTCATGGATGTGTGTTGTGCAAGCTCCTTTTGGTTTAGCGTACAACACAAGACATTAATGAAATTAAAAATAATATTTTTCTTAAAATCTTGGGGTGTTACAAGTTTAATTCATGGTTGGCCATTGGGAATTTTTATTTTTCTTCTGCCTTTTTTTTGATAGATATAGGGCATGTTTTGTGGATTTATTCACATGACCTTTATAAATGTAGTGACCCAATCCTGTATGAATTCTTATTTAAACATGGAACCTCTTAAGTGCATGGCTTGGCCATTCCAATCTAACTAACTATTAATAAAAGATACTTCTAAGAGATTTGGTTGTTTAACAAGTGTGATTACCCATGTAGGTAATTTTCCAATACACCATGGTAACTTTTAAGTGCCTTTTAACCCCTTTGAATTTAATCTCCATTTTTGAGTAGTTTAAATGGAATGTATTGAATGGATTGGAATGTTCATGGTAGCTTTCCATTCCTTAAATGAAATAAATTATTTTATTAAATTTGAAATGATTTTGGTGGTACGACCACACATATTATTTTATTTAATAAGGATAGATTATTTTATTGGTATTAAATGTAATGGAAAGTTCATGATGGGTTTTTTCCTTAGTTGAATTGAATTTTATAATGAAATGAATTGTAAATGGTGGAAAGGACATGCCGTTAATTGAATGCTTAATTTGAATTTGTTATAAATGAAATTATCTTGATTATAATGGGATATTTAAATTCAAATCATGAGTGGTATTTCCTAATGACTTGTTTTATGAATATGATGATTCCTTTACATGGGATTGATAATTTTAAAGTATGGGAGGTATTTCTTCATATTTTTTTATTATAAATATAATTTCACCTTTACCTAGGTTATGGGAAAGTGGTAATGGTTATATTGATAATGGATGTGTCACACTCCCTTAAAACAGGTATTGATTTCATGGAGACTCAAACTAGTGATATTGTATGGGTGATGAGATTTACGCGCCATGTTCATTGATTAGAGTGTTTCCATAGCGGCTCACTTGACATCCCGAGTATTGTTTCATGAATTATATCACTCTCATGGGATATAGAGAATGTACCCTATTGCATGTGATTATAGGATTTTTTAGACTGATTGTGGATGTTTATGATACACCCCGAATCTAGCAAGCAACTACTATTCCTGGTAAATGGACACTTACGTTCGCATGTACTTGGTCATATAGGTGGATCCAATATAGAACTATATTATATGAATATGTATTATTACTATATATATATGTTAAAAAAATCCAATACATAATTCTACTATGATCAGAAGAAGGTATATCCACTAGGAGTCCCTTAGGAACATGGTGGGTTGATGTTTATTCATTCAACTCTACTTGTTTATCTTTCTACTTATACAGGAACACTTCTTTAAATTATATTTCATAGACTATATTCCGTCATTGACACTGTGTGTGGGAAGCTATTGGGATTATTATCTCACACCCTCCTTGGGCCTTTATTACACTAGGATACCAGAGTAGACCATATATTTACAGGACCTTGGTTGGTTTCTTGAGCTGTTGAGTTAGTACATAGAAGTTAGGAGCACAAGACCAAGATGGAGCTCATGATGCTCCTGTTGATCACCCTTGGAGATTTTACTTCTATAATTTATTTATGTAATTCCCTATATCATGCGTCATTTTATATTCTTTCTTATTTATTTTATATATAATCACCATGACATGAATGCTACTATTCTATATATTAGCATTGTCTATCTTATGTATTAATATCATATTATTTTTTCACTACTTTGTCTTTATTTTATTACATATTATGGTGTTGTATATTATTTATTATTAGATTTATCATTGTGATACTTTAATCATGAGTGTATAATCTCCTCACTATCTCCTCATTACACCCTCACTACTAGTCAGCAACATTTAGCATACAAGGAGGTATGTTTGATTTCACATTATACACCGGTCTGACTAACGTATTAGTGGTAAGTCAGACCGATACATTACAAATATTTCTCATAGGTTGTTTTATTTCCATTTTCTGAGTGTTTTTGGTTTGTAGATAGAATATTAATAAATTTTCATCTCTTGGTAAATAACATTTTTTTGGAAATGATCACCCCACCCACGAGGAAAAGTCTAAGTGACTAAGAATGGGATTATTATTCATACTGTTTTCTATTACAGTAGATTATGATATCACCTTGAGTGATTGGTTAAATTTCCACTACCTATTGATTTATAAAAAATTTATGTTATTTTTCCCTTACCTAATATTTCAATGAAGAAACATTACATACATCATTTTCAGTACATAGAAATTCTCATTCTAGGTGTATTCCATGAAATTTAGATGCATTTATAGACAATTTTCTAGTTCGATTTTGTGTCTTGAATGATATACCATGATTTTTGATAAATCTAAACGTTTATTATTATAGTTTTTTAGGTATTTAAGTACCATTACTAGATTGGTACCTGATTAGGTAATTCTTTAGAATTCTAAATTTTATAACATGTTTGGATGATTACATTCCAGGATTTTATTTCTTTAGTATGCCTCTTATATGTTATGCCATGCTCTTGTTTTATTTATCCAGTTTTCTTATATAACTTACTGAGGTGATTATATGCCATTTCTCCTGTTTTTTAGTATTTATTTTCTTTGTATCATGATTTTGTGGTTATTGAATGTTTCTATGTGGTTAAGTCTTAGGATAACATGATTCTCCTTATTTCAATATATTTAAATGGTTGAATGGGTGAAATTTAATGTTTATGATTTAAAAGGAACCAATTTTTCAGTTTTATGGTCTATGGGCTCCTTATAATTGGAAATTTTTAACCCGTATACTCTAACCATCCATTTATAATGATATATATTAATATAATATTTTTTAAAGGATAAATTCTATAAATTTTTAAATGATATGGTGAATTAGTTTTGATTAATGGGAGACAAATGAAGAACTGTAAAGTGTATGGTCACTTTATGGATTATAATATATAAACCCATATAAATGGAGTGTTATGTATGAGAAGGCTATATTATGAAATGGTTATAATGGAAAATGTTGGTCAGTTTTGATCTAGAGAGAGTTGGTTAACTTATGAAATGTACAGCTCAACCAAAGTGAGTGACTTAAGGAATATTTCTAATGAGATAACACATTGGAGTGTTTTTAATGACTATAGTTTAGAAATTGAAATTGGGTTTCATTCTATTGAACCCAGTATGGCATAACAAGACCCTCATAGGTTTCCTTATTAATTTTTTAAAATGCAGTTTTTATGATAAATTTCCTAATTATGAAGGGATTTCAAAAGATGTTTATTATTAGAAAGGATGTTTGATAAGACATGTGTGTATACCATGGTATTTTTCTTGAAAACATTTAAATTACTAATGATTAAAAGTGAATTATTTTATTTTTTTTTTAATAGAACCTGCAGTGGAATTATTTATTTAAACACTTGTGTATTGGTAGTTTGAGTTTTTCTTTAAGTAGTCGTGGAATGGAAAAATGAGTGTTAAAAATAGGTCTTTTCATTTTTATTTGGATATTAAATGATAGTATCTTAATCCTATGACTTCTAGTTTTAGTGAAATATTGATACGGTATATGGTTTTTCTTTCTCAAAGGGTAAGCCTATGGTAGGTATCACCCTTAGAGATTAATTAATTTCTATATTCTTTGATATTTCTGATGCTTGGTGTTGTTCCTGTGTCATTTTCCCTTGTAGGAATCTTAATTTCTAAATCAAACCATTTTTGGATGGGTGTTCATGTTTCCTCAACACATTTTATGGTTGTAAGAATCAAGTAATGAATGGTTTTAGTAGGTTATACATGCCTAGTTAATGGTCAACCACTTTCAGGTCTTACAAACATGTTTCACTTTTTCCATGGGTGACTCAGGAGGTTGTCAATTTACTTTATAGTCGTATGAGATACAATGAATTTGATCCAATATTTTTACATTTTACTTCTAATAATTGAATGTATATGATAGATAACCTATGGATATTATTGAGGGTGTGCCATTTTTCTTCCATACCTTGTTGTAGTATGATTTCATGTATGCAGTTCCCAATGAGTTTTAATGATGTAACAAACCAATTGAGTTCATTGTAATCATCGATCCATGTGATATTCAATACGTTTATTTGTTATTTCTAGAGTAGAGTGACCTAGACATTAAAGAAAAAAGTTTTTCCCAATGCTTGGGATGACTTCTATGAGATTTAATTGTTTTGACACACCAATTAGGTTGGTTTTCCATTTTTTATTCCCAAATGCTCTTATGTTGTAACATTGAGATCACTAATCAAAGGAGTGACACATGTACATTTATGTTAAATTTTATTTAGGGTGATTAGGATTGGTTAGTAAAATTCTCTACATTCTATGTATAGGAAACTCTTATGTTGGGGAGTGTCATGTCAGTTATAATGGTAATGTGGCCTTACAAGTAGAAGGAGAACAACCAAAGAGAACAATTGAGAAATGGGTGATCTAACATAAATTCCCTTTAGGATTGCAAGTTTCAATCATGTCAGTGATTTCTCTGCAACACGACCATGAAATCATTGGATATGTATGAAACCTATTAGAAACAACATTGGTCTGGGATAGACTACGATGATGAATGATGAAGAAATTACTTGGGCGGTAAAGGTGTTGTGATCAGTTATTTAGGATGTTTTGGCAGGTATAGATGAGTCGTATTATAATAATGTCGACTAGTAGTGGTTTAACTGATCTTTTGGAATTACATGAGATCTTATTGGTGTATTCTATTAAGATAAAATCTTGTACCCTAGCATGAAATTATTCATTATGCACTATGAGAGCATCGGTCTTACACCACACTAAAGCATTAAAGGTTTTTGGGGTTTTGTTTGTGTTTCATTCAGTGTTTCCAGCAATCAAGTAGTTTTCTTTTATGTCTCATTAGTTCAGAGTGATACTTGGGTTCCCAAATAGAAACACCTTGGAAAGACTCCTAGACATGAGTAAGTCTTATTTAACATGAACACACGATGAATGCTGCTTTTGGCTCAGTTAATGTTCTAATCTAGACATCTTGGTTTTGTACCAATGTGTTATTGGTGAAATGGATTATGGTATACCCTGTTTCATTTCCTTAGACTCAATTATAATGAATATTAGGTTATCTAAAATGTTTGGTTGGACCTATAGGTGATGTTTAATGGGTAACATTTCCAGTGGGGTGGATTTGTATTATAGCCTTGTTTATGATGAGGAAGGAAAGATAAAATGATCAAAAGATGATTTGACAAGGTATCATCATCAGTAGTAAGGTATGGAATTTGGTGAATGAGTTTGGGTTGGAATATAGGTTCTTTAGAAGAAGGTATCACAATTTATTTTGAAATAAGATATCCATTTAAGTTGATAATTTATAAGATAAGTAATTTTATGTGTCTTGGCTTGTTTTTCCCTCTTGTTCAACATGTACCAATGAGTGTAAATACTTTAAAGCATACCGTTAAATTTGGTCATGTGTGATCTAATGGTCGGACATGTTTTTTGAGGAACTATTTCTCAACTATATTTGGTTAGGTCAATTGAGATTCGATATTTTCATCTGGGGAGCATCTTTTTTTGGCCTTGTATGTAATTAGGTTTGATCAGTTAATGAAATTATTATAGAATCATCATTTTAACACTTCGGGTCATGATTTGTATGGAAATTCCAATGGTGGAGAAGTCTGGTTTTAGAATTTTCCTTGTCTTGATGATAATGCCTAAGGTGATGAGCACTTTCGGAAAGGTGTTTAACAATATGATGACATGACTGTGTCTATAGATAAGTGGGCATAGATAAGAACTATCTCAATGATTTGGTTGGAAAAGGTGTGTTGGCTCAACTTTTGATAGATTATGTGTAGTGTCCTTAAATGAATTTTTAGAGTTTCATTGGGAATTTGGAAACTCTACCTGACTATTTCAACAAGAATTCAAAACCATTGTAGTTTAGGTGATGTTTTTGTGGTTCTTGAAGGCTTCTTGGGGATGAGAATTTCTAAGGAGGGGTGGTTGTAATGATCTATGTTAAGAACTGGATGAAAATCCATGAAAATTTGATATTTTGGAATTTACCAGAAATTCCAGTTGTAAAACTCAGCTTTAGAATGTAATTACGAGATTTGGGAAACTTCAAAGTGTTTACTTTAGACCTAGAAAAAATACTGAGAGGTTTTCTGAGTGTCTCTTTGAGTTTCATGAGGGAATAAGTCCAAAAATAAAAGGTTTTATGGGTCTTGATAGGGTGCACACCTTGATAAAAACCGTGATCCCCAGTAGTAAAGTGTGTGGCCTATATCAAAGGAGAAGAAACACCCTACATGGGCTATGAATAGTTAAACCTAACATGTGGGAAAGGTGCATAGTTAGTTCCACGTAGTAAGTACCCTCACATTATTCATGGAAAATTTGGCACATGGTTAGGGTAATTGTGTGACACAACCCGTGAAATCTAGTTTCCTCAGTAGGGTGATTCATATGGTTGGTGCATAGTTTTACTAAATCATATGACCAAACTGTGTGACACCAATTTGCGGGTGAAATTACCCAATTACTCGTAATGAGTTATAAAATTTCTTATCCCCTTTTCTTCATCTCCTTAGTGAATGATCCCTTGTCTCTTCCTCTTGTTGATCTCTCAACATCCTCAATATAGGGATATCAAAAACTCCTCTATTAAATGTTTGAATAATTCATTGTCATTCATTATTAATCAATATCGGTAAGCTCTCAATTCATCTCTAATATATTTCATATTATTCATTCCATATTCCACACTATTTTTGTAGCGAGCTCATTTTAACTATTTTTAGGGTTAATTTCTAATTCTTTGATCTCATACAATCATGATCGAATTAGAGCATGATATTGGAAGATAGGTCATTCTATGTATGAGGTAGGTGGTTTACAACTTATTCCCAATGTTTTTGTCAATTTATAAATTATTTTGATTTGTCGAATGATAGATATTCCCACACGTTGATTGATAATAGAATCCTTTATATCAAATTGATTGTTTCACCTTATTATATACATATTGATCCATTTTTGGTAAGTTATTGAGGGTTTTCCTCATTAAAGGACACCCCTTGGGTGTTCCGGCTTATGTTTCCCTTATTTAATTAAATTATTAAATGATCATGACACCTTATATGCATTCAACTTGGATTGATAATGGGCTTTCACTTTGCATGTAATTATATAAATGATAATGGACCTTATTAATTCCATAAAACCTCTATAAATTCAATTTCCATGTTATGTTGTTAATTTAAAATGTTTCTTTTGATGAATTGAGACAAGTCTTGTGGTGGATGTGTAAATATGGTAAATGATTTATTTGAAGAAAAATTCCATTATTTTATAATAAAACTACTCAGATTAGGTGTGTTGTATTTGAAATAAAAAATTATTAATTACTTGTTTAATGTATTCTTGGTCATTTGGAAATGGAGTTTTTTCTGGTTTTGTTTTCTTAGGGATAGTTCATGTTTTTTTAGTTTTCTCATAGGACCATGATAAATAGAGTGGCCCTATCTTATATGAATTTTCATTTTACCATATAACCTCCTAAGTGCATGGAATGAACAATCCTATCTAAATAACCAATGAATCGAGCTCTTTTAAAGGGAATGGCTGGTTTAATAAGTGGGATTACCCATGTAGGTAATTTCCAAATGGACCATGGTTCCTTAGAATTGCCTCTTGATCCCTTTAAATTTTATTTCCATGATTAAGTAGTTTAAATGGGATGTATTAAATGAATTAGCATGTCCATGGTTTCTTTCCATTCCTTAATTGAAATAAATTTTTTAATTGAAATAGAATTAATTTTGGGGGTGTAGTCGCACCTCTTATATAATTTAATAATCATTTCATAGTTGATTGGTATTAAATTTAATGGAATGTTCATGTTAAATGCCTTACATGGTTGAATTGAATTTTATAATAAAATGAGATGTAAAGTGTGGCAAGGCCATGCTATTTATTTCATTTTTAATTTGAATTATTATAAATGGAATTATCTTGATTAAAATTTCTTATTTAAATGACAAACATGAGAGGTATTACCTCATTTATTGTATTATGAATATAATGATGCCTTTATATGGGCTTGATAAATGTAAAGGATGAGAGGTACTACCACATGGATGTTTGTTATTAATATGATTATGCCTTCACATAGGATGTGGAATGATTGTAAGGGTTTTGTTGATATGGAGATGTCACACTCTCTTACATCAGGTGTTGAGTGCATGGAATCTCACACTAGTGATACTATATGGATAATGGGATTTATGCAACATGTCTCATGATTAGAGTGTTTCGGTGGAGTCTTACTCATCATCCCAAGTGTTGTGCATGATGTATGTCACTCTATTGGGATTTAGTGGATGTCACTTATTTCTTGAGTTTATAGGATCGTTTAGTTTGGTTATGGATGTCTAGGTTACTTCCCAATCAAACCAACTACTAGTATTCCAGGTATATGGCCACTTACGTTGACACTTACTTGGTTAATATAGGTAGATAGAATATAGAACTATATTATTACATATATATTATTGCTATATTTGTATGGTAATTTTTCATAAAGTTGATATGGTTATGATAATAATTTGGTATAGCATCCATATATCCATTAGGAACCTGGGTGTGTTGATGTTTATTTATTTTGAACTACTTATTTATCTTTATGCTTAAACCTTCACACTACATTATATTATATTTCATAAACTTGATTCATCCATTGACACCATGGGTGGGATCCTACTGGGTTTATTATCTCAGAGAATACTCTGGCTACTATTACACTGGGGAAACAAAGTAGACTATATATTTTCATGATAATGGTTGACTGCTTGAGCTGTTTAGCTTGTACCTGGTTGTTAGGAGTACATGATTGAGCAGGAGCTTGGGATACTCATGGAGATCACTATAAGGCCCCAGCCTTAAACATTACTTAATCTTGAGTTATTACAAGATTACACATTGATGATATTTTCGGGTTTAGAGTTTTAGAGAATTAGATCATAGAACTTCCACTACATTCCACATATAAACAAAGTTGTTACATAAAGATAGTATTCTTCGTTCCCATCAATGGAAACATATTTAAAATAAAACATGGATTCTTTCTTGACACTTCCTTGACACTATCAACATATCATTTACCTTTCCATTGACCTGTGAAAAACATTTCAAAAAAACTTGGGATGAGCACAAAAAGCTCAGTAAGGGATATAAAAATATGGAAAGTAAACATGGGTACATATATACATAATAATTAGATCATACTTTACCCATAAAACATAAGCACTTTAACATACCTCATCAAATCATGAATAAATCATTGAAATCATAAGACATAAAGGTAACTTGAGGCATTCATAACATTCTTACGTAGGGATTAACCCTCTTGGTTACGTTTGGAATACCCATCACAGTATATTCCCTAAATCTCTTCGGAGAAACCTTAATGTTTCACTCCTTCGTGTTACCCAATGCATTGGAGAGCTATATCGGGCTCACCCACCCTTAGTTTATCATGGAACCACCCATCTTCATAATAATGTCCAAGAACCTCAACATAATCGTATCACATAAAACATGCATAAAGGAAACATAAAATTTCCACATTTCAATCACAAGATATCAATACAACACATTGATATAAAAACATTATGAAAACCATTTCCAATACCAAAATAAAAGAAAATTAAAACATGGTATTTATTTTTCTTTAAAATAAAAGGTATGGCTTGTAGAGGAAGCCGAAACTCAAATAATGGTCACGGCGGTGGAGAAGTCGTTGTTGCCGCATACGTACAACAAAAACATTCCCTTTTTTCGTTTAGTAAAACGCTTCGTATAAAAAAGATTCCTTTTGGATAAACAAAAAAGTCAAAGGGGTTTATACACCGTATAAAATAAGGTTGTGTATAAAACAAAATATGCCTCAATGAAAGGAGATTGAGACGAAGTCCCATACCTCGAGTCCGACTTGACTCGGTCGTTCTTTAATCTCCTGAATAATAAACTTTAGTTAATTTCTACTTGTTTAAGAACCTTTTTCAAGTTAATTATTCCTTTTATATCACTTATTGTCGTGTCATGAAAACTATGTAATTATTTAAGTTAATAACGGTCGTTTTAACGATCATTGGTACTTGAGTCAAAAATAATCCCTTTATAATTACATGTTGTTCACGTATCCATTATATCCAGAATGTTATTCATGATGTAGATATCATATATATCATATATATCCAGTACATGCATGCATTTATAATATTACATAATCATTTAGAGGTAAGAAATGAAATGCGCCGTTCATGGAGACGGTAAGCCGTACGTACGCATGAACGCTACTTTCATTTCTATTTCGTATTTTATAGAATGGAATAATAATGATATACAGGTATATTATAATTCCAGTATAATATCATATATAATATCATAGTTCCATCCTTTATATGTCCCACATATGGTATTTAACGAATCAAATCACTTTGAGGGGGCGGTAGTCCGCACTTCCTTAAATGAAGATATCGTGTTTACCCATAATGGAAACCATAAAGTTATGACCAAAAAGAAAAATACAGAAGCTTAAGGAAAACATAAACATATTTTATATCATATATAAATATAGTGACATCTTAATGGCCACCTTTGAAGGTGTTAAAAGAATGTTGAACAATCATCGTTTCAGGAGACATAAATTCACCATCCACGGAATCAGTATGTTCCTTAACCAGTAGATGTAGGTGTGTGTAAGTGTAGCTTGAATCCTTCTTATAACAACATCCTAGTATATTTAGGATACTGGATTTGTTACAAAATAAAAGAATAAAAAGATTTTAGGGGGTTGGAGAAGCAAAATAAAACAAAAGGACTCAAAAGAATACATTACCTTAAAATCAGGTAACTCTCTTTGATTTGAGCTCAAAGGCTTCCTTGGAAAGACATCTGCCCAAAGTGAGGCTTAAAGGATTAAGATAGGGAAGTGGAGAGACAAAATGGGCCAGGGTTGGCCGAGACAAATGCTTTGGGAGTGTGGGTAAGGTGGTAGAGGTGGGGGCCTTTTATAAGAGGAGAGAGGGGCACTCTTGGAAAGTAAAGAAATATTACTTTATTTGAAAATGCGTTTCGGATTTAAATGGTCCCAAATTGATATAATTCGAGGATAAGGTGATATGGATTAGAAATCCACCCATCCAATAGGATTTGTACATGTGTAGGTTATAATTTTTACATTATCGTTTCATTTTATTTAAATCCTTTATTAATGAGGTAATCGCTACATCATTATGATGTCATAAATACATTTATTTATTTAATATCAAAAAAATTTAAAATAAATACTATGATGTAGGATATCTTTTTATCTTCCCAATGAATATTTATAGTCAAGAATCTGACTTGTATAACCCCATTTAAAAATTGTTTTCGTAAATCATATTATGTTTGTGTCATTTTTACTTTTACATTAAATAAAAAGTTATTTATGTCATTTCCCAACCAAAGTGGCTCCATGGGGTCCCCAAGTTGACCCATGTCTTTTCTTGGTCGTCCATGACACATCAAATAAGGTTAGAACATGTGTCTAGGTCATTTCATATTATTAAAGCATTATTTTTACCTTAAACTACACTAATTACCACTAATCGCGATTAAAAACTTAATAAGTTACTATTCACCAAAAAATTATTTTAATCTCATTGAACCACATTTTACTTTTTAATGAAAACCATGTATGTAGGATTTTTGAAATTAAAAACTCAAAGGTGGCAAAATTTCATTTAAATGAAAAATCAGTTTCTTTAACTACCACTTAGTGATTTCACTATTCATCAAAAATTGAAGTTTTTCAGAAAAATACCAAAAATTCACCCTAAGCTATATTTGATATTCTGAATTCAAAAATGAAGTCTATTTTACAAAAATTCATAACATATAAGTCACATTAATTAATTTAATAATTAATTCCCACCGTCAGAGCAAATAGCGTGTTTTTATGAAACAATAAGTATCAAAAGATTGACACCAGTTTAAGTCCAATTTCAAAGTGAAATTGATTCCAATGACCACCATTGGATTAAATGGTAAAAATATATTCTAATTACACTTTAAACCCAATTCAAAAGATAATCTAATCATACAAATAAATTAGATTAAAAAGAGGTTTTGAATTAAAATACCACATTTTTCACTATTCATTAAAAAATGAACTTTATCGAAAAAATACCAAAAATTCACACAAAGTAAATTTTGATGTCCCAATCATAAAGAATAAGTTTATTTTGACAAACATAGCTTATAAAATTGTCAAAAGATAGATTTAAAAAGGGTTTTCCATCAAAAGGCAGTAAAACAATCTTTTAAGAATATTAGTGTATTCTATGCATAAGATTGTATTTATTTTCATTTTAAGCCTCTAAAACACTATCTTAATCATTAATAGAAATAGATAAAAAATATATATTATTCATTACTTACTTGGGATGTTACATCCTTCCCCCCTTTAGAAAATTGCGTCCCCGCAATTTATTTACTTATCGAATAAATGGGGGTACTTATTCCTCATTGCATTTTCAGATTCCCATGTTGCCTCTTCAATCATGTGGTTTTTCCACAAAACCTTTACCTGGTGAATCACCTTATTTCGTAACACATGCTCCCTATGGTCAAGAATCTGGACCGGTTGTTCCTCATATGATAGGTTCTCTTCCAGCTGAACTACCTCTGGACTCAAAACATGAGATGGATCTGGCATGTACTTTCTCAACATAGAAACGTGAAAAACAATGTGTGCCTGAGATAAACTCGGAGGTAAAGCCACCCGGTATGCAACTAATTCAACTCTCTCCAGAATTTCATATGGTCCAATGAACCTTGGACTCATCTTTCCTTTCTTACCAAATCTCATCACACTTTTCCATGGAGAAACCTTGAGAAAAACATGATCACCTACCTCAAAAGAGAGATCCTTCCTCCTGTTGTCCGCATAACTCTTCTGCCTACTCTGAGCTGTTATCATGTGTTTCTGAATCAGCTGAACTTTTTTTGTCAACTCTTCTACCAATTCTGGTCCCATCAACTTCCTTTCACCCACTTCATCCCAGAAAGCTGGAGTTCGACACCACTTCCCATATAATGCCTCAAATGGTGCCATCTGTATACTGGAATGAAAACTGTTATTATATGAAAATTCAACCAAAGAAAGATATTGGTCCCAACTTCCCTGATAATCCATAGAGCAAGAATGTAGCATATCCTCCAAGGTCTGAATTGTTCGTTCTGACTTCCCATCTGATTTAGGATGAAAATCTGTACTAAAATTTAATTCAGTACCCAACGACTTCTGAAGGCCTTTCCAAAAGTTAGAAGTGAACCTGGGATCACGGTCAGATACAATGGAGAGAGTAACTCCATGTAACCTGACTACCTCTTTAAGATACAAACGGAAAAGTTGATCCAGGGAAAAGTATCTCGTATAGAAAGGAAATGAGCAGATTTAGTCAAGCGATCAACAATAACCGAGATTGCATTATTACCTCGAGATGTCTTCGGTAATCCCACAACAAAGTCCATGGATATATTCTCCCATTTCCACTCTGGTACTGGTAATGGCTGAAGCATCCCTTTCGGTAACTGCCGCTCTGCTTTAACCTGTTGACAAGTCAAACACTTCACAGTAAAATCAGCAATATCTCTTTTCATTCCATCCCACCAGTAATACTCACGAAGATCTCTATACATCTTAGTACTGCCTGGATGAACTGAAAACGGAGAACTATGAGCTTCACATAACAACTCTCTCTTCAACTGTGAATCACAAGGCACACACAATCTCTTCCCAAATCTCAAAACGCAATCATTATCAATGTTGAATTTAGGCAACTTACCTTTCTGAACCAGTTCTACCTTTTTCTACAACTCAATGTCTTGCTTCTGTGCTTTCTTGATTCTATCTGATAGAGATGATCTCACTGATACCTGAAACAAAACAGAAGAACTTCCTGCACCAACAACTTCTATTCCAAAGTTCATCAAATCCTTAACCAAAGGATCACGTTCCAAGCGCAATATTTCTAATGAAGCATTACTTTTTTGACTCAAAGCATCATCCACTTTATTTGCTTTTCCCAGATGGTAATGAATTGTACAATCATAATCCTTGATTAATTCCAGCCATCTCCTCTGTCTCATGTTTAAATATTTCTGAGTGAATATATACTTTAAACTTTTTTGATCGGTATATATTTCACACTTTACTCCATACAAATGATGCCTCCAAATTTTTAAAGCGAAAACAACAGCAGCTAATTCCAAATCATGTGTAGCGTAATTTACCTCATGAGTTTTCAACTGACGTGAAGCATAAGCAATTACCTGATCATTCTGCATTAGGAAACAACCAAGTCCTTTCAATGAAGCATCACTGTATATAACAAACTCACCATTCCTGGAAGGTAGTGCCAAAACTGGAGCATTCACCAATCTTCTTTTCAATTCCTGAAAACAATCATCACATTCTTTCATCCAGATAAACTTAACACCCTTCTGAGTTAGCTTAGTCATTGGACTAGATAATCATGAAAAATTTCTAACAAAACTTCGGTAATAGCCTGCCAAACCAAGGAAACTACGAATCTCAGTAACATTTGTGGGTCTTGGCCAATCTTCCATAACTTTTGTTTTTGCAGGATCAACAGTTATCCCATATTTAGAAACAATGTGGACAAGGAAAGAAATTTGTGGCAACCAAAACTCACACTTTCTGAATTTCCCATACAATTTCTTTTCTTTTAAGGTTTTCATGATAACCCTTAAATGTTTTTCATGCTCCTCTTTACTTTTAGAAAACACCAAAATATCATCAATGAAAACCACCACAAACTTATCCAAGAACTCATGGAAAATTCTATTCATTAAGTCCATGAATACAGCAGGTGCATTGGTTAGCCCAAAAGGCATTACTAAAAATTCATAATGGCCATATCTTGTACAGAACGCGGTCTTCGGAACATCTACCTCCTTTACCTTCAGCTGATGGTACCCCGATCTCAAGTCAATCTTTGAAAAATACTGAGCTCCCTGGAGCTGATACAACTTCATTTGATGGCCCGACATCTGCTGAAGTAGTTGCAAAGGATTTCACCACCCCTTTCTACTTGTAGTCTAACAGCTTCCCATCACTCAAGCTCTTTGTCGGACACTCGTTTGCATAGTGACCCATCTCATTGCACTTATAACATTTCACTAACTGTAAATAAAATTTGGTCTTACCTTCACCTTGATCCTTTTTAGTGCAATCACGAGCCTTATGTCCCATCTTACCACATCAGTAGCACTTTACAGAATTCAGAAGACATTCCCCAGCATGCCTTTTTCCACATTTATCACAAACTGGAAACTTAGTTTTCTTACCATCAGACTTTTTTGAAGAATTCTTACCTTTCTCCTGCCACCTCTGTCTCTTCTTCTGCTGGTTGTTATAGAACACTTGGTCATCGGGAAACTCCATTTCCACCTTCTCATCACATCGAACAATCTTTTCATAACTTTTAAACTCACGAGAAGCTGATGCCCTTCGATATTTTGGCTTTAATCCTGAGTAAAAACGATTGATTTTACTATCAAGGTCTCGGATAAAATTTGGAGCATACCTTGCCAATCGAGTGAACCTTTCTTCATAGGCAGCCACTGAGTGTTCCTCTTGCCTCAATTCCAAGAATTTCTTTTCCATCCTAAGTCGAACAGCCTTAGTAAAATACTTCTCAAGAAACATACCTTTGAATTCATCCCAGACGAGAGCATCAATCTCATTAGCGTCCCTGATATTTTTAACCATCGACCACCACTGATCTGCTTCACCCTCCAAATGGTAAATAGCAAGACTAACCTTTTGATTGTCTGAACACCCCATGACATCAAAAATATTCTCCAGTGCTCTAATCCACCCTTCAGCTAGCACAGGGTCAGATGATCCTCTGAATGATGGGGGATGTTGCCTCATGAAATGTTCCACCACAGACATGTTCCTCTGCGGTTGATCTGGCTAATCTCGTGCATGGATACCACCACCATTTATCGCTTGATTCAACTGTTCCATTACTGCGAAAAACTGTTCAGTTCCAATTCCGAAAATCTCAGGATGCTGATTCGGAAGGTTAGTTCCTTCTGCATGCCTTCCTAGCACTGCTTCCCTGTTTCCTCTACAGAAAACCATTCTGAACAAACATGTCTTAGATGAAGCAACATGGTAATCTTCAAATGCTTTATCATTTCAAAAAAATATTTTTTGGATAATCATTTAACAGAATTCTAACTCCTAAAGTTATCTAAACTGACCTTTGATACCAACTATAAGGCCCCAGCCTTAAACCTTACTTAATCTTGAGTTATTACAAGATTACACATTGAGGATCTTTTCGGGTTTAGAGTTTTAGAGAACTAGATCATAGAACTTGCACTACATTACACATATAAACAAAGTGGTTACATAAAGATAGTATTCTTCATTCCCATCAATGGAAACATATTTAAAATAAAACATGGATTCTTTCTTGACACTTCCTTGACACTATCAACATATCATGTACCTTTCCCTTGACCTGTGAAAAACATTTCAAAAAAACTTGGGATAGCATAAAAAGCTCAGTAAGGGATATCAAAATATGGAAAGGAAACATGGGTACATATATACATAAGAATGAGATCATACTTTACCCATAAAACATAAGCACTTTAACATACCTCATCAAATCATGAATAAATCATAGAAATCATAAGACATAAAGGTAACTTGAGGCATTCATAACATTCTTACGTAGGGAGTAACCCTCTTGGTTACGTTTGGAATACCCATCACAGTATATTCCCTAAATCTCTTCGGAGAAACCTTAATGTTTCACTCCTTCGCGTTACCCAATGCATTGGAGAGCTATACCGGGCTCACCCGCCCTTAGTTTATCACGGAACCACCCGTCTTCATAATAATTCCCAAGAACCTCAACATAATCGTATCACATAAAACATGCATAAAGGAAACATAACATTTCACCTTTCAATCACAAGATATCAATACAACACATTGATATAAAAACATTATGAAAACCATTTCCAATACCAAAATAAAAGAAAAGTAAAACATGGTATTTATTTTTCTTTAAAATAAAAGGTATGGCTTGTAGAGGAAGCCGAAACTCAAATAATGGTCACGGCGGCGGAGAAGTAGTTGTCGCCGCATATGTAACACCCGAGACTTTTATGTTATATAAATAATCAAAGGAATCTTTTTCTACACAACACTTGCTTGGCTTGCTTTACACGAAATCACGAGCTTCCTCGATAGCTTGCGTCGTACGCAATACCTAGTTTCACTAAACAACGATATGCTATTAAAATATTATTAAAACTAGCCGTTACGAATAGTAAAAACCACTTTTTGAAATTTTATAAATTTTATTTTTCAAAATGGACTTCATTTTTGGATTCGGAATATCGAAATTAGCCTAGGGTGAAATTTTGGTATTTTTCTGAAAACTTTCAATTTTTGATGAATAGTGAAACCACTAAGTGGTAGGTTAAAAACTGAATTTTTGCATAAAACATAATTTTACCGCTTCTGTGAATAGAATTTCGAAAATCCGACAGACACGGTTAATATCAAGTACTAAAATGTGGTTCAATGAGATGAAAATAATTTTTGGTGAATAGTAACTTTTTACTTTTTTTTACCACGGTTAATAGTAAATAGGGTAACTAAGGGTAAATATGATATTACTATTACCCTAACACATGTCCTAATTCTATTGGATAAATGTAATTCGACCAAAAACAACCTTATGAATATAATATGACCATTTAGGTCCACTTGGATTAGATTATGACATTTAATATTATTTTATTTAATGAATAGTTAAAATAGTTAAAATCAAAGTTTAATAACTAAAACATTTTTAATATGGGGTTATACATAAGATAAATTAGACTATAAATATTCATTAGAAAGATAAAAAGATTTCCTACATAATGATATTTTATTTATAATTTTTATACTTTAAATAAATTAATTTATTTATGAAACAACGATGATGCAGTAATTACCCTTTTAAGGAAATGTTAACATAATTGATGTTATAAATGCCCAAATAAATGTAATTTGAGACTTTTTATGAATTACACTAATTTTATAGGTTACTATGATATATTAGTGTTGATTTAATCAACTTGGTTCGAACATATAATTCTGTTATGACTTTCACAAAAATCATATATCAAATAGTGTCAAAATGGACACAAAATAGTTTTTAAATCAAATATTATATTGTTAATTGTTATTTTATTCCTAAAAATCTAAGGTTCGGCCAAATGACTTAGATAAGGATATATATATTAATAATAAACAACTTGGGGTTCGTTTGGAATGTTATAGTAAGTGTATTAACCATATAGTGTAAGAAAACAAAAAGTCGCGGTAAAAGTTAAATTATTTAACTTAGAGTTAAATCTAATTTATAAGGTTAAAATAATAACCTAAACTTGTCTAAATATTATTAGTTGATAGGATTTCAACCCATCCCCACTTTACCTTCTAAATAAGACCCTTTGGAACCATTATAAACCGATTTTGACTTTAATATAAAATAATATTTTGAGATATTCCCAAGGTGCCCCTCTCCTCCCTTATAAAAGGGCACCTCCTCCCCCTCTTCCTCACACCAATTTGAGCACTCAAGCTCGGCCAGACCCTGCCAAAATCCCTTCTCCACTTCCCTAGAATAATCCTAGAGGTCCTTGTCTTCTTCAAAGACCAATCTTAGTTCCCTAAGTGGAGGATTCAAAGAGGCGTTTCAAAGAAGAGGTAATATCCATTACCGATCTTTTCAATTTCTTTCTTCTTCAACTTCTTCTTCTTTAGTTGTTTCATGATAAAGTAATAACATCAGTATTACTTACATACTGATATGTTATTATAAATATGAAACAACCCTAATTCACATTCTATCCATCCTACGGAAAAATGAAATCACCGCGCGTGCGTACGTACGGAATACCGTCTCCACGCCGTGGTGTACTCTATTTTCCACCATCACCTTACAAGGATGGGTATAATGGTGTAATTAGTAACTATATATGATTATTATAAAGTGATATTGATACTGAAATAGTATAAATACACTTAAATACAATTCCACGATCATGGGAACAATATCGTCGCTCGTGCGTACGTACGGAATACCGTCTCCACGATGTGATGCGACTCGTTCTACATGATCATCATTACATAGTAATTATATAAATGAATTTAATGAATAAATATGATATATGTTACACTAATACCATTCTGGATATAAGTTATCTATAACCTTAAAAGAAGAATAAGAATTTATTCGGCAAAACACACATAAGAACAAAAGGCAATAAAGACCCGAGTAACAAGTAACAATGAAATATTACTAATAAGAAGCTAAGAATATGACCATATATGACATCATATCAATATGTATGATTCTGTAATAAGTCAATAACATTATTTAAACCATTATACAGGAGCTTCGGACACGTACAAAGCAAATCGGACCTAAGGTAAGGGAAATATCACAATCTCACTTTTATCCGAGATTGTTTTTACTTTGGTAATTACTGGGATGTATTTTATCATCCACATCCATGTTCCCTCAATATGTAATATTATTTCCATCCTTCTACAATAGTTTATATCCAATTTTACCCTTCGGTGAGTTTTTAGTAAAAGATATGAAAGGAATCTTTTGTCGTTTTTCGTACGAGGTACTTTTTGACTTTTCTGAAAAAAGTATGAAGAATGTTTTTTTTAACTTATACGGCATGAATGGATTTTTAAAACATTATTTAAAAGAAGATTCATTTACAAGTTTTCAAGTTTATTTTTAATCAACTTCTTTTAGTTTATAATTTAATGACATGTTAAGAAAAGAAAAGTGTTTTTGAAGTAGAAAGGATATTTTCATCAAGAATGGAGTTCAAATGTTTTATCAAGATTATTTTCCATCTAAGATAATATAGGGTTCTGTTTTTATCCCTATTATTACATTGATTTGATTATGTTTTGAGTAAATTATTTTTATGAAGTCATTTACCTTATATGATTTGTTTTATGATGTCATGATGTTTCAAGAATCCCATTTTTGTTACATGTGTTATGCGATGATGTATGATTTATGATTATGTGGCACACATAAGAAAGGATTCATTATAAGATGGGTGGGACCTATATCTCCCTCCAATGCAGTGGGTAAAGATTTATATCTCATGAGATAGACATGGCTGGAACGGAAGGTTATTTTGGTTCAGTGATTCAGGACTGAAACGAGGAGTGAACTCGGTTCAGAAATGGACTTTGTCCGCTAAGATAGTCTTGGAAATGAGTCATGACTCACAAGAAATGATTTTCCATGATTATGTGTGCATGCCACAAAGTTTCAAGTTTTATGTTATGATTATGGGGATCTCATTTTTACTTCTATGATTTATTCCATGTTAAGATATTATGATCTCTTTTGCAGGTTATGATTTTCAAAAAGATATGATATGATTTTTATTTCCTTTATTTGCCCTTGCTGAGCATTTGAGCTCACCCTTTTTGTATGTTTTCTTTTCCCCAGGTCAGGAAGATGGATATTAAGTAGAATATGCCAAAAGGGACCCTAGATATGATGAAATAAATGGGAGACACTGTAGAAGATTTATGAACCAGTTGTTTATGTTTCCCAGTTTCTAAAGACACTATACCTATACGGTCCTTTGTGGTTTTGTCATATGCTGTAATAAGTGTGCTTCAATTTTGAAGTATTAACAATGTATGTAAAGTATGGGTCGTTATAGTTGGTATCAGAGGAAAGGTATAGTCAACCTTTGGAAACTAGGATGTGAAAGCCTTAGTAAGAACCCTAAGGATAAGTCTAAGCATAGAAAACAATCTTAGTGTTTTAGAAATGGCCATGAATAACCTAGGATAAGACCTTAAGTGTGAAAATTTTATTCTTGAATTATGTGGTTTTCCTATTATAATTAGTGTTGCTCACACTATTCTTCTTGGTTTTAGTCAATGGCTGGAACCCGAAGGAACCGTGTTAATGCGGAATGCGATGGACAATGCAATGATTGTCCCCCTGAGCAACCAAACGATATGGGAGCTGGAATGCAAAATCTTGTAGCCATGCTCACACAACTTTCCAAGCTATGAATCATGCAGGACTTCCAAACGAGCAAAGGAAGGAGCAACATTCTGTTGAATCCTTCATGAGGCAGCGTCCCCCTTCTTTCAGCGGGTCTACTAATCCATTAGTTGCTGAACAATGGATTAGTACTACTGAAAAGATATTTTCAGTTCTTCAATGTTCTAAACATGATAAATTCATCCTAGCAGTGTATCGTTTGGAAGGAGATGCTGATCAATGGTGGAATATTATTAAGAATACGAGGCAAAGGGATGAAATTGAGTCCATGGAATGGGACGAGTTCAAGAACTTATTTTTCAATAAGTACTTCCCTCGTATTCTCCGAACAAAGATGGAGAAAGAGCTTCTTGAACTAAAGCAAAGGGATGATGAATCTGTTGGTACCTATGAAGAAAATTTTACAAGACTTGCAAGGTACGCTTCTGGTATTATTATCCAACCTAAGAGTAAGATCGATCGATTCTTTAGTGGCTTAAAACCAAGTCTTCGAAGGGCGTTATCCATAAGGGACTTCAATAGCTATGAGGAAATCGTTCGATGTGCTCTCAAAGTCGAGATGGAGATTGGAGTAACCCATCAGTCATATGGGTTTGATAAGAAGATGAAAATGTAATTTAAAGGAAAATATAAAGAGCACACTGAAAAGAAGATGATCTTTCCCTTATGCTCAAAGTGTGGAAAGAAACATGGAGGGAGTTGTCTTAAAGGGACAAGTAAATGATTCAAATGTGGAAAGGAAGGTCATCGGGCATTTGAATGCCGCGATGATGGGAAGAAGATGTCTAATGATGTAAACAAAGGAAGGGATACAAAGAATGAACCTACTACACTTCAATGTTTCAAGTGTAAGGAGATGGGGCATTATGCCAATCAATGCCCAAATCCAAGGGTTGATGATGATGGTCGACGTCAACAAACTCTTAAGGCTAAAGACAAAGGAAAGTCACATGCAATTTCTATCAGCGATGTGGAGTACGATAACTGTAACAGACCAAGATTTTATGAAAAATATTCTTTTTAATTTCACTAATGACTTGTGTTGTACGCTACACCAAAAGGAGCTTGCATTACACGCAATCGCGACCTTCCTCGATAGCGTGTGTAGTACGCAATAACGAGTTTCACTAAACAACAATATGCTATTAAAATATTATTAAAACTAGCCGTTATGAATAGTAATAACCACTTTTTGAAATTTTGTAAATTTTATTTTTCAAAATGGAATTCATTTTTGGATTCGTAATATCAAAATTAGCTTAGGGTAAAATTTTTGTACTTTTTGGATAACTTTCATATTCTAAGGAATAGTGAAAATTACTAAATTATAATTAAAAACAACTTTTTTTAATCAAAATAATTAATAGTGATAAATTATTAATTTGAGTGGTTTTAAAGTATATTTAGAATATATTTTTACAATTTAATAAAATGTTGGTCATTGGATGTAATTTCACATTTAAACCAGACATAAACAAGTGTCAATCTTTTGATAGATATTGTTTCTTAAAAACACGCTATTTGTTTTAACAGCGGGATTTAATTATAAAATTAATTAATGCAACTTCTATGTTATGAATTTGGTAAAATAGACTTCATTTTTGAATTTGGAATATGAAATATAGCTTAGGATGAAATTTTGGCATTGTTCTGAAAAACATCAATTTTTGATGAATAGTGAAACTACTAAGTGGTAGTTAAAAAAACTGAATTTTTCATAAAACTTAATTTTTACCGCTTCTGTGAATGGAATTTCGAAAATCCGAATGACACGGTTGATTTCAGTAAGTAAAATGTGGTTCAATGAGATGAAAATAATTTTTGGTGAATAGTAACTTTTTACTTTTATTTACCACGGTTAAAAGTAAATAGGGTAATTAAGGGTAAGAATGATATTAATATTACCCTAACACGTGTCCTAATTCTATTGGACAAGTGTATATCGACCAAAAACAACCTTAAGTGTAAAATATTATCATTTAGGCCCACTTGGATTAGATTAGGACATTTATTATTAATTTATTTAAAGAAGGGTTAAAATAGTTAAAATCAAAGTTTAATAAGTAAATAATTTTTAATATGGGGTTATACATAAGATAAATTCGACTATAAATATTACTTAGAAATATAAAATGATTTCCTACATAATGGTATTTTATTTATAATTTTTAGACATTAAATAATTTAATTTATTTATGACACAATGATGATGCAGTAATTATCTTATTAATGAAATATTGACATAATTGATGTTATAAACACCAAAATAAATGTAATTTGAGACTTTTTATGAATCCCACTAATTTTCTAGGTTACTATGATATATTAGTGTTTATTTAATAAACTTGGTTCGAACATATAATTTTTTTATGATCTTCACAAAAATCATATATCAAATAGTGTCAAAATTGACACAAAATAGTTTTTAAATCAAATATTATATTATTAATTGTAATTTTATTCCTAAAAATCTAAGGTTCGGCCAAATGACTTAGATAAGGATATATATATTAATAATAAACAATTTGAGGTTCGTTTGGCATGTTATAGTAAGTGTATTAACCATATAGTGAAAGAAAACAAAAAGACACGGTAAAAGTTAAATTATTTAACTTAGAGTTAAATCTAATTGATAAGGTTAAAATGATACCCTAAATTTGTCTAAATCCTATTGGTTGATAGGATTTAGACCCATCCCCACTTTATCTTCGAAATAAGACCCTTTTTAACCATTATAAACCGATTTTGACTTTAATATAAAATAATATTTTGAGATATTCCTAAGGTGCCCCTCTCCTCCCTTATAAAAGGGCACCTCCTCCCCCTCCTCCTCACACAACTTTGAGCCTTCAAGCTCGGCCAACCCCTGCCAAAATATCTTCTCCACTTCCCTAGTATCATCCTATAGGTCCTGGTCTTCTTCAAAGACCATCCTTAATTCTTTAAGTGGAGGTTAAGAAAAGGCGCGTCAAAAAGAGGTAATATCCATTACCGATTTTTTTCAATTTCTTTATTCTTCAACATATTCTTCTTTAGTTGTTTCATGATAAAGTAATAACATCAGTATTTCTTATATTCTTATATGTTATTATAAATATTAAACAACTCTAATTAACCTTCTATCCATCCTATGGAAAAAGGAAATCACCACGCGTGCGTACGTACGGAATACCGTCTCCACGCCATGGTGTAATCTATTTTCCGCCACCACCTTAATTGGATGGATATAATGGTTTAATGAGTAACTATATATGAATATTATAAAGTGATATTGATACTGAAATAGTATACATACACTTAAACACAATTCCATGACCATGGGAACGATATCATCGCTCGTGCGTACGTACGGACTACCGTCTCCACGACGCGATGAGATTCATTCTCAATGATTAACCATTCATGAATGATTATAAAGTATATATAATAAGTACTAATGAAATATATGACATAATAATGATACTGGAATTATTTATATTTATATGTATGTCATCTACTTAATTCCATTCAATTCAATAAGGAAAGGAAAGCAGCGTTCATGCGTACGTACGGACTACCGTCTCCATGAACGGTGTGTTTCATTTCATTTATCTATCTATTATATATATATATACTGAATATATATGATATATAAATCATACTTTATATTTTGGAAGTAAGTAAATCATGATATAAGTAATAATAATGTCAAGAACAACAAGTCCAAACACCGACGATAAATGAAATGATTTTACCCAAAATGCTTCTTTAACATGGAATTTACAAAAGAACGGGTAATATAAAGTCATAAGTGAACCATATATGATATCATAACAATGAATATGATTCTGTAATAAGTCAATAACATGATTTAAATCATTATACAGGAGGTTGGGACACTTACAAAGCAGGTCAGACCTAAGTTAAGGGAAATATCACAATCTCATTTTTATCCGAGATTGTTTATACTTTGAAATTTACTGGGGTGTATTTTATCATCCACATCCATGTTTCCTCAATATGTAATTTTATTTCCATCCACCTACAATTTTTTTAAATCCAATTTTACCCTTTGGTGAGTTTTTAGTAAAAGATATGAAAGGAATCTTTTGTCGTTTTTCGTACGAGGTACATTTTGATTTTTCCGAAAAAAGTACGAATAATGTTTTTTTTTTACTTATACGGCATGAATGTATTTTGAAAACATTATTTCCAAAAAGATTCCTTTACAAGTTTTCAAGTTTATTTTTAATCAACTTCTTTTAGTTTAAAATTTTATGACATGTTAAGAAAGGAAAAATGTTTTTGAAGTAGAAAGTATATTTTCCTCAAGAATGGAGTTCATGTATTTTATCAAAATTATTTTCCATCTAAGATAATAAAAGGGTTCTGTTTTTATCCCTATTATTACATGGATTTGATTATGTTGTGATGGAAATATTTTTATGAATTCCTTTATCTTATATGAATTGTTTTATGATGTCATGTTTTTTAAGAATCCCATTTTTATTACATGGATTATGCTATGATATATGGTTTATGATTTTGTGGAACACATAAGAATGGTATCATTATGAGATGGGTGGGACCTATATATCCCTCCAATGCATTGGGTAAAGATTTTATATCTCATGAGATAGACATGGCTGGAATGGTAGGTTATACCGGTTCAGTGAAACAGGACTGGAACGAGGGTGACTCGGTTCAGAAAGGGACTTTGTCCACTAAGATAGTCTTGGCAATGAGTCTTGACTAACAAGAAATGATTCTCTATGATTATGTGTGTATGCCACAAAGTTTCATGTTTTAAGTTATGATTATTGGGATTTCATTTCACTACTATGATTTATCCCATGTTATGAAATTATGCTCTCTTTTGCAGGTTAAGATTTCCAAAAGTTAAGTTCTTATGAATATGATGTGATTGATTTTTCTTTTGTTTACCCTTACTGAGCATTTGAGCTCACCCTTTTATGTTTTCTTTTCCCCAGGATATAAAGAAAGGTTTTAGGTAAAAAAAAGGGAAGATCTTTATGGGAGATATTGAAGATCTTTCACCACGATTAGAAGATTACGTTCTGAGTTTCCAAAGACACTAAACTATTACGGTCCTTGTGTGTGTGTTTTTGTTATGTACTAAGTATTCCGCAAAATTAATGTAATGTCCATGTAAGTAAAGCTTCGGGTCTCTACAGTTGGTATCAGAGGAAAGGTTTAGTCAACCTTTGGAAACTAGGATGCGAAAACGTTAGTGAGATCCCTATAGATATTTCTAAGGTATGTCTAGGGATGTCCATAAGGATAAGTATACGTATAGGATATAGTCCTAGAACTACAGTAACGATCTTAGAATTTAACCTAAGATGTTAGATATTGAGGGTACTCCCCCTTTACTATGTTGTTCTCTTTAGCATGATTTTTGACTCTCAACGAATTCTTTTTGTTTTTTAGTTGTTGGAGGGAACAAGACGGAATTTAGTTAACATTGAATCCAATGGACAAATTGGTGACTATAAGCAACAAAATTATGTAATTCCTAGAGAGAAAGATATTGTGATTATGTCGAATCAGTCATCGCGATATATGATTAACAAGGTGAAATTTAGTGGTATACCTAATACATCAAAGAAGAGGAAGATAGACTATTATGCATGTTCGCATGTTGAGCAGCATAAAGAAAGGAAGATTGAGATTTCTAAAGTAAGGAAGAAGAACCTTGAAGAATACCTCAAATGGAGGGACCGATGTTATTTGTGTAGAGAAAAGGGTCATAGAGTGACAGACTGTTATGGAGTTCAATGTATTATTTGTGGAGAACATGGGCATTACCCAACTCAATGCCCTGACCTAAAAAGTTACTTCTAAATCATGGAAGGACTTATTCCAGGACAATAATTGAAGAGGATGGATTGAAGTGTTTATGTATTGGTATTCAAGAATAATGTTGTTGAGGTACTTTTATTGTTTATTAGAATATTTTTGTATTATTGTGGTTTTCAATAATTTTAAGGTACCGGTAACCATGAAAAGTGATTCAAATATTTTTGAAAGCATATGATATGTGCATAATGAAGGGATAAGGAGAAAATGAAATGTTTGACAGTATTCATGAGCTCATGATTGAAGTAAGGACTAAGTGATATCATGGTTTGAGTATATAGAATTTTGAAGATTTTGGTATGTGGAAGGTGTTAACTTTTAACTGCATTCATGTTTTCACTAAGGTTCAATGGGTATTCAAGAGAATACATGATTAAGGACTTTGAATGTTTGGAATGTGACCAACAAAACATATCTTATGATATATGGGGATCAACGATGGTATTAAATCTCTGGTAATCATTTTCACTATGTTATGAGAGTGGACTGCAGTATTATGGATAAGCCTAAAGATTGGAATGGATTTTGTTGGAAATAAGTTTGTATTGTTTAAGGATAAAAAAAATTTCGATATTATTGATGGGATGTTATAGTAATGTAGTTTTTGAAAAAGGACAACCTGCAGGACGGGGGACAGCCCATCGCATCGGACAAAGCTGTGGGAATCGAACCCACAACCGAAGTGCTACTGGCCTTTATCGCCTACCACTGGCCTACAGGAAGTCCCTGGTTAGTAGAAACTTGTTTTATTTTATTAAGAGGTATGATATATGAAGTATAAGTTCAACCTCACAAAATACGGACTTATGAATATTTGATAACTATTGCTAACCTTTTGTTTGAAACAGATGGAATGACACATCATTCTATCACATGATCTTTTAACACTTCATTTCTTTAAGAGATGAAGTGGAAACTGTTCAAAGCAGGAACAACAGTGAGATTGTACCAAAATCAAGTAAGTATTTATTCTAATTCAAATTTTCAACTTTAGGGAAATGATCTTGAAAACCAAAAATGTTGTCCTAGTAATCTTATACCTGATGAATCATATGGTACCTTATATCATCACAAATCTATGGATTTGTGATTACTGGCTTTTCCATAGCCATGTTCTCTACCACTCTCCATCAGAACATGATGGTTAGATTTCTCTTCCATATCCATATTTTCACCTATGTGGAAACCCAGTGATTAGTTTATTTGGGTAATCATTACATTTCATACATTATTTTTTAAAGCCAAGTTTTGGTATTCCTTTTTACGATGTGGGTTTCTATTAAAGAAACTTTTGAATAGTAAACTATTTATAACCGCGACGAATTTCGAGGGCGAAATTCATTTTAAGGGGGGTAGAATGTAACAGCCCAAGATTTTATGAAAAATATTCTTTTTAATTTCACTAATGACTTGTGTTGTACGCTACACCAAAAAGAGCTTGCATTACACGCAATCGCGACCTTCCTCGATAGCGTGTGTAGTACGCAATAACGAGTTTCACTAAACAACAATATGCTATTAAAATATTATTAAAACTAGCCGTTATGAATAGTAATAACCAATTTTTGAAATTTTGTAAATTTTATTTTTCAAAATGGAATTCATTTTTGGATTCGTAATATCGAAATTAGCTTAGGGTGAAATTTTGGTACTTTTCGGATAACTTTCATATTCTGATGAATAGTGAAAATTACTAAATTATAATTAAAAACAACTTTTTTTAATCAAAATAATTAATAGTGATAAATTATTAATTTGAGTGGTTTTAAAGTATATTTAGAATATATTTTTACAATTTAATACAATGTTGGTCATTGGATATAATTTCACATTTAAACCAGACATAAACAAGTGTCAATCTTTTCATAGATATTGTTTCTTAAAAACACGCTATTTGTTTTAACAATGGGATTTAATTATAAAATTAATTAATGCAACTTCTATGTTATGAATTTGGTAAAATAGACTTCATTTTTTAATTTGGAATATGAAATATAGCTTAGGATGAAATTTTGGCATTGTTCTGAAAAACATCAATTTTTGATGAATAGTGAAACTACTAAGTGGTAGTTAAAAAAACTGAATTTTTCATAAAACTTAATTTTTACCGCTTCTGTGAATGGAATTTCAAAAATCCGAAAGACACGGTTGATGTCAGTAAGTAAAATGTGGTTCAATGAGATGAAAATATTTTTTGGTGAGTAGTAACTTTTTACTTTTATTTACCACGGTTAAAAGTAAATAGGGTAATTAAGGGTAAGAATGATATTAATATTACCCTAACACATGTCCTAATTATATTAGACAAGTGTATCTCGACCAAAAATAACCTTAAGTGTAAAATATTATCATTTAGGCCCACTTGGATTAGATTAGAACATTTATTATTAATTTATTTAAAGAAGGGTTAAAATAGTTAAAATCAAAGTTTAATAAGTAAATAATTTTTAATATGGGGTTATACATAATATAAATTCGACTATAAATATTCCTTAGAAAGATAAAATTATTTCCTACATAATTGTATTTTATTTATAATTTTTAGACATTAAATAATTTAATTTATTTATGACACAATGATGATGTAGTAATTATCTTATTAATGAAATATTGACATAATTGATGTTATAAATACCAAAATAAATGTAATTTGAGACTTTTTATGAATCCCACTAATTTTATAGGTTACTATGATATATTAGTGTTTATTTAATCAACTTGGTTCGAACATATAATTCTGTTATGATTTTCACAAAAATCATATATCAAATAGTGTCAAAATTGACACAAAATAGTTTTTAAATCAAATATTATATTATTAATTGTTATTTTATTCCTAAAAATCTAAGGTTCGGCCAAATTACTTAGATAAGGATATATATATTAATAATAAACAATTTGAGGTTAGTTTGGCATGTTATAGTAAGTGTATTAACCATATAGTGAAAGAAAACAAAAAGACACGGTAAAAGTTAAATTATTTAACTTAGAGTTAAATCTAATTGATAAGGTTAAAATAATACCCTAAACTTGTCTAAATCTTATTGGTTGATAGGATTTCGACCCATCCCCACTTTATCTTAGAAATAAGACCCTTTGGAACCATTATAAACTGATTTTGACTTTAATATAAAATAATATTTTGAGATATTCCTAAGGTGCCCCTCTCCTCCCTTATAAAAGGGCACCTCCTCCCCCTCCTCCTCACACAACTTTGAGCCTTAAAGCTCGGCCAACCCCTGCCAAAATATCTTCTCCACTTCCCCAGTATCATCCTAGAGGTCCTGGTCTTCTTCAAAGACCATCCTTAATTCTTTAAGTGGAGGTTAAGAAAAGGCGCGTCAAAAAGAGGTAATATCCATTACCGATTTTTTCAATTTCTTTATTCTTCAACATCTTCTTCTTTAGTTGTTTCATGATAAAGTAATAACATAATTATTTCTTATATACTGATATGTTATTATAAATATGAAACAACTCTAATTAACCTTCTATCCATCCTACGGAAAAAGGAAATCACCGCGCGTGCGTACGTACGGAATACCGTCTCCACGCCGTGGTGTAATCTATTTTCTGCCACCACCTTAATTGGATGGATATAATGGTTTAATGAGTAACTATATATGATTATTATAAAGTGATATTGATACTGAAATAGTATACATACACTTAAACACAATTCCATGACCATGGGAACGATATCATCGCTCGTGCGTACGTACGGACTACCGTCTCCACGACGCGATGAGATTCATTCTCAATGATTAACCATTCATGAATGATTATAAAGTATATATAATAAGTACTAATGAAATATATGACATAATAATGATACTGGAATTATTTATATTTATATGTATGTCATCTACTTAATTCCATTCAATTCAATAAGGAAAGGAAAGCAGTGTTCATGCGTACGTACGGACTACCGTCTCCATGAACGGTGTGTTTCATTTCATTTATCTATCTATTATATATATATATACTGAATATATATGATATATAAATCATACTTTATATTCTGGAAGTAAGTAAATCATGATATAAGTAATAATAATGTCAAGAACAACAAGTCCAAACACCGACGATAAATGAAATGATTTTACCCAAAACGCTTCTTTAACAAGGAATTTACAAAAGAACGGGTAATATAAAGTCATAAGTGAACCATATATGATATCATAACAATGAATATGATTCTGTAATAAGTCAATAACATGATTTAAATCATTATACAGGAGGTTGGGACACTTACAAAGCAAGTCTGACCTAAGGTAAGGGAAATATCACAATCTCATTTTTATCCGAGATTGTTTATACTTTGAAATTTACTGGGGTGTATTTTATCATCCACATCCATGTTTCCTCAATATGTAATTTTATTTCCATCCACCTACAATTTTTTTAAATCCAATTTTACCCTTTGGTGAGTTTTTAGTAAAATATATGAAAGGAATCTTTTGTCATTTTTCGTACGAGGTACATTTTGATTTTTCCGACAAAAGTACGAATAATGTTTTTTTTACTTATACGGCATGAATGGATTTTTAAAACATTATTTCCAAAAAGATTACTTTAAAAGTTTTCAAGTTTATTTTTAATCAAATTCTTTTAGTTTAAAATTTTATGACATGTTAAGAAAGGAAAAATGTTTTTGAAGTAGAAAAGATATTTTCCTCAAGAATGGAGTTCATTTATTTTATCAAAATTATTTTCCATCTAAGATAATAAAAGGGTTCTGTTTTTATCCCTATTATTACATGGATTTGATTATGTTGTGATGGAAATATTTTTATGAATTCCTTTATCTTATATGAATTGTTTTATGATGTCATGTTTTTTAAGAATCCCATTTTTATTACATGGATTATGCTATGATATATGGTTTATGATTTTGTGGAACACATAAGAATGGTATCATTATGAGATGGGTGGGACCTATATATCCCTCCAATGCATTGGGTAAAGATTTTATATCTCATGAGATAGACATGGCTGGAACGGTAGGTTATACCAGTTCAGTGAAACAGGACTGGAACGAGGGTGACTCGGTTCAGAAAGGGACTTTGTCCACTAAGATAGTCTTGGCAATGAGTCTTGACTAACAAGAAATGATTCTCTATGATTATGTGTGTATGCCACAAAGTTTCATGTTTTAAGTTATGATTATTGGGATTTCATTTCACTACTATGATTTATCCCATGTTATGAAATTATGCTCTCTTTTGCAGGTTAAGATTTCCAAAAGTTAAGTTCTTATGAATATGATGTGATTGATTTTTCTTTTGTTTACCCTTACTGAGCATTTGAGCTCACCCTTTTATGTTTTCTTTTCCCCAGGATATAAAGAAAGGTTTTAGGTAAAAAAAGGGAAGATCTTTATGGGAGATATTGAAGATCTTTCACCATGATTAGAAGATTACGTTCTGAGTTTCCAAAGACACTAAACTATTACGGTCCTTGTGTGTGTGTTTTTGTTATGTACTAAGTATTCCGCAAAAGTAATGTAATGTCCATGTAAGTCAAGCTTCGGGTCTCTACAATAACGAAGTGGTGAAAGGTACACTTACCATCCACTCTAAAGTAGAAAATGTTTTATTTGATTCTGGATCCACCCACTCTTTTATTTCTGAAGAATTTTATAAGGGTATCACCGTATTACCTCAACAATTAGATGTTGAGTTAGCTGTGACAACACCTAATGGCACATCAATCGCATCAAAAGTTTATAATTCTTCTCCAATTGACGTTTGTGGGAAAGTGCTTCCTGCAAATCTTGTGATCCTTCCTTTAGTGGAATTCGATGTGATTCTTGGCATGGATTGGCTTTCTTTATACGGAGCTCATATCAATTGCCAAAGAAGGGAAGTCACATTTCATATTCCAGATCAATCTATGATCGTCTATCAATGCAAGGATGAACATAACCTTCCAGTGGAAATTTCTTCCATTTTATGGGTATTGATTCCACTAAATGAAGGTTATTTATCCCAAATGGTTGGTGAGAAACTCGCGATTAAGAATATGCCCATCGTACGGGAGTTTGATGATGTCTTTACGGAAGAATTACCGGGTCTTCCACCAAATCGTGAAGTTGAGTTTTCAATAGAACTCGTACCGGGTGCTTTGCCTATTTCAAAGACACCTTATAGAATGGCCCCAATTGAGTTGCAGGAATTGAAGAAGCAACTCTAAGAGAATCTTGATAAGGGATTCATACGCCCTAGTGCGTCACCTTGGGGAGCACCTGTTCTATTTGTTAAGAAGAAAGATGGATCAATGAGACTCTGCATTGATTATCGAGAACTTAACAAGATCACTATCAAGAACAAATACCCTCTCCCACGCATTGATGACTTATTTGACCAACTACGCGGAGCTCAATACTTTTCCAAGATTGATCTTCGTTCAGGGTATCATCAATTAAGGGTCAAAAGGGAGGATATACCAAAGACGGCTTTCCGTACAAGGTATGGACACTATGAATTTATAGTGATGCCATTTGGTCTTACTAATGCCCCTGCTATCTTCATGGATCTAATGAATAGAGTCTTTAGAGACTATCTTGATCAATTTGTGGTAGTCTTCATAGACGATATTCTTGTCTATTCAAAGAGCAAGGAAGAGCATCAAGATCACTTGAGAATTATATTGAAGACCCTGATAAAGGAGAAGCTTTATGCCAAATTTACCAAGTGTGAATTTTGGCTTCAAAAAGTTGCATTTTTGGGTCACATAATCTCAAAAGAGGGGATATCTGTGGATCCAGCAAAAACAGAGGTTATCGAAAGATGGTCGAGACCAACAACAGTAACTGAGATCTGAAGTTTTCTTGGTTTGTCTGGATATTATCGACGTTTTGTATGAGATTTTTCACGATTATCTAACCCACTCACCAAGTTGACTCGGAAAGGAGTTAAGTTTGTTTGGACAGAGGAATGTGAAGAGAATTTCAAGGAGTTGAAAAGAAGGTTATCCAGTGCACCTGTGCTCACACTGCCTTGTAGTGGAGAAAGGTTTGTGATCTACAATGATGCATCCAATAAGGGATTGGGGTGTGTTCTTATGAAAAATGATATGGTGATAGCTTATGCCTCACGATAGTTGAAAATCCATGAGCAAAATTACCCAACACATGATTTGGAGTTAGCTGCGGTAATCTTTGCATTAAAGATTTGGCGGCATTACCTTTATGGTGAAAGGTGTGATATTTATACTGATCATAAAAGTTTAAAGTATATTTTCACACAAAAATAGCTGAATATGCGTCAAAGAAGATGGTTGGAGCTGATTAAAGATTATGACTGCTCAATCCATTACCACCCAGGGAAAGAAAACAAGGTGGCAGATGCATTAAGTCGACAAGACCATGCTAGTTTATCCATGATGAGGATCACAAAAGATCCAATATTTATGGATTTACAAAGGATGGATCTTGGAATTATAATGGAAGGGGAAAAATCTTATCTTTCTCAAATGAATGTTCAACCATCTATACATGTGAAGATTAAAGAGGCACAGAAATAAGATGTTGAGTTACAAAAGAAGGTGAGAAATGTTCCTGAATTCAACCTTGATTGTGATGGGATAATAAAGTTCAGGAATCGGGTTTGTGTTCCTCCCATCCTCGAATTAAAGAAGGAGATGATGGATGAGGCTCATAGTTCTTCATTATCTATTCATCCTGGAAGCACGAAGATGTATAGGGACCTGAAAGAGTACTTCTGGTGGGATGGCATGAAAAGAGATGTTGCTGAATATGTCTCTCGATGCTTGGTTTGTCAACAAGTTAAAGCTGAGAGACAGAAGTCTAAGGGGATGTTACAACCATTACCCATACCTGAATGGAAATGGGAAAACATCACTATGGACTTTGTCACAGGACTTCCTAAAACATCCAAAGGCAATAATGATATATGGGTCATAGTTGATCGTCTTACAAAGTCTGCACACTTCATTGCTATTAGAGAGGATTTCTCTCTGGATCAGCTTGCCAGGATATATGTAAAGGAAGTGGTAAGATTTCATGGAGTACCACTTTCTATTATATCTGATCGGGATCCGAGATTTACCTCGAAGTTCTGGCGAAGTCTTCAGCATACTCCAGATACAGAGTTGAGTTTCAGCACTGCTTATCATCCTCAGACAGACGGTCAGTCTGAGAGAACAATTCAAACCCTAGAAGATATGTTGAGATCTTGCTCTATGGATTTCAATGGAGGTTAGGATCAACACCTACCTTTGGTAGAATTTTCTTATAATAGTAGCTTTCACTCCAGTATTCAGATGGCTCCTTATGAAGCTCTCTATGGAAAGAAATGCAGGACTCCAACTTACTGGGATGAAGTTGGGGAAAGAAAGCTATTAGGACCTGATCTCGTTGATGAAATGGCAGAAAAGGTCAGATCTATTCAAATACACATAAGGGCAGCTCAGAGTCGACAGAAAGGTTATGCCGACAACCGAAGAAAAGACCTAGAGTTTGAAGTGGGTGATAAAGTGTTCTTACGAATATCTCCCTGGAAGAGGGTTATGAGATTTGGAAAGAAGGGGAAGTTGAGCCCTAGATATATCGGTCCTTTCGAAATACAGGATCGTGTTGGGAAGGTAGCTTACCGAGTGGCGCTTCCACCGAATCTCTCTCAAGTTCACGATGTGTTCCATGTATCTCTCCTGAGAAAGTACATACCTGATCCTTCACATGTACTCAGCTCAGAAGTTGTACCGCTGGAGCAAGATCTTTCTTATGAAGAACAACCGATAGAGATTCTGGATCGTAGCGAAAAAGTCCTACGAAACAAGACCACTCGATTGGTGAAAGTTTTATGGAGGAACCACCAACTTGAAGAAGCTACATGGGAGCTTGAGGATATGATGAGGGAGAAGTACCCTCATCTATTTGTTACAAAGTGACGAATTTCGAGGGCGAAATTCTTTTTAAGGGGGGTAGAATGTAACACCCGAGACTTTTATGTTATATAAATCATCAAAAGAATCTTTTTCTACACAACACTTTCTTGGTTTTCTTTACACGAAATCGCGAGCTTCCTCGATAGCTTGCGTCGTACGCAATACCTAGTTTCACTAAACAACGATATGCTATTAAAATATTATTAAAACTAGCCGTTATGAATAGTAAAAACCACTTTTTGAAATTTTATAAATTTTATTTTTCAAAATGGACTTCATTTTTGGATTTGGAATATCGAAATTAGCCTAGGGTGAAATTTTGGTATTTTTCTGAAAACTTTCAATTTTTGATGAATAGTGAAACCACTAAGTGGTAGGTTAAAAACTTAATTTTTGCATAAAACTTAATTTTACCGCTTCTGTGAATGGAATTTCGAAAATCCGACAGACACGGTTAATGTCAAGGACTAAAATGTGGTTCAATGAGATGAAAATAATTTTTGGTGAATAGTAACTTTTTACTTTTTTTACCATGGTTAATAGTAAATAGGGTAACTAAGGGTAAATATGATATTACTATTACCCTAACACATGTCCTAGTTCTATTGGATAAGTGTAATTCGACCAAAAACAACCTTATGAATATAATATGACCATTTAGGTCCACTTGGATTAGATTATGACATTTAATATTATTTTATTTAATGAATAGTTAAAATAGTTAAAATCAAAGTTTAATAACTAAAACATTTTTAATATGGGGTTATACATAAGATAAATTCGACTATAAATATTCATTAGAAATCTAAAAAGATTTCCTACATAATGATATTTTATTTATAATTTTTAGACTTTAAATAAATTAATTTATTTATGACACAACGATGATGCAGTAATTACCCTTTTAAGGAAATGTTAACATAATTGATGTTATAAATGCCCAAATAAATGTAATTTGAGACTTTTTATGAATTACACTAATTTTATAGGTTACTATGATATATTATTGTTGATTTAATCAACTTGGTTCGAACATATAATTCTGTTATGACTTTCACAAAAATCATATATCAAATAGTGTCAAAATTGACACAAAATAGTTTTTAAATCAAATATTATATTGTTAATTGTTATTTTATTCCTAAAAATCTAAGGTTCGGCAAAATGACTTAGATAAGGATATATATATTAATATTAAACAACTTGGGGTTCTTTTGGCATGTTATAGTAAGTCTATTAACCATATAGTGTAAGAAAACAAAAAGTCACGGTAAAAGTTAAATTATTTAACATAGAGTTAAATCTAATTTATAAGGTTAAAATAATAACCTAAACTTGTCTAAATCTTATTGGTTGATAGTATTTTGACCCATACCCACTTTACCTTCGAAATAAGACCCTTTGGAACCATTATAAACCGATTTTAACTTTAATATAAAATAATATTTTGAGATATTCCTAAGGTGCCCCTCTCCTCCCTTATAAAAGGGCACCTCTTCCCCCTCCTCCTCACACCAATTTGAGCACTCAAGCTCGGCCAGCCCCTGCCAAAATCCCTTCTCCACTTCCCTAGACTAATCCTAGAGGTCCTGGTCTTCTTCAAAGACCAATCTTAGTTCCCTAAGTGGAGGATTCAAAGAGGCGTTTCAAAGAAGAGGGAATATCCATTACCGATCTTTTCAATTTCTTTCTTCTTCAACTTCTTCTTCTTTAGTTGTTTCATGATAAAGTAATAACATCAATATTACTTACATACTGATATGTTATTATAAATATGAAACAACCCTAATTCACCTTCTATCCATCCTACGGAAAAATGAAATCACCGCGCGTGCGTACGTACGGAATATCGTCTCCACGCCGTGGTGTACTCTATTTTCCACCATCACCTTACAAGGATGGGTATAATGGTGTAATGAGTAACTATATATGATTATTATAAAGTGATATTGATACTGAAATAGTATAAATACACTTAAATACAATTCCACGATCATGGGAACAATATCGTCGCTCGTGCGTACGTACGGAATACCGTCTCCACGATGTGATGCGACTCGTTCTACATGATAATCATTACATAGTAATTATATAAATGAATTGAATGAATAAATATGATATATGTTACACTAATACCATTCTGGATATAAGGTATCTATAACCTTAAAATAAGAATAAGAATTTATTCGGCAAAACACGCATAAGAACAAAAGGCAATAAAGACCCGAGTAACAAGTAACAATGAAATATTACTAATAAGAAGCTAAGAATATGACCATATATGACATCATATCAATATGTATGATTCTGGAATAAGTCAATAACATTATTTAAACCATTATACAGGAACTTCGGACACGTACAAAGCAAATCGGACCTAAGGTAAGGGAAATATCACAATCTCACTTTTATCCGAGATTGTTTTTACTTTGGTAATTACTGGGGTGTATTTTATCATCCACATCCATGTTCCCTCAATATGTAATATTATTTCCATCCTTCTACAATAGTTTATATCCAATTTTACACTTCGGTGAGTTTTTAGTAAAAGATATGAAAGGAATCTTTTGTCTTTTTTCGTACGAGGTACTTTTTGACTTTTCTGACAAAAGTACGAAGAATGTTTTTTTTAACTTATACGGAATGAATGGATTTTGAAAACATTATTTACAAGAAGCTTCCTTTACAAGTTTTCAAGTTTATTTTTAATCAACTTCTTTTAGTTTATAATTGTATGACATGTTAAGAAAAGAAAAGTGTTTTTGAAGTAGAAAGGATATTTTCCTCAAGAATGGAGTTCAAATGTTTTATCAAGATAATTTTCCATCTAAGATAATATAGGGTTCTGTTTTTATCCCTATTATTACATTGATTTGATTATGTTTTGAGGAAATTATTTTTATGAAGTCATTTACCTTATATGATTTGTTTTATGATGTCATGATGTTTCAAGAATCCCATTTTTGTTACATGTCATATGCGATGATGTATGATTTATGATTATGTGGCACACATAAGAAAGGATTCATTATAAGATGGGTGGGACCTATATATCCCTCCAATGCATTGGGTAAAGATTTATATCTCATGAGATAGAAATGGCTGGAATGGAAGGTTATTTCGGTTCAGTGATTCAGGACTGAAACGAGGAGTGAACTCGGTTCAGAAATGGACTTTGTCTGCTAAGATAGTCTTGGCAATGAGTCATGACTAACAAGAAATGATTTTCCATGATTATGTGTGCATGCCACAAAGTTTCAAGTTTTATGTTATGATTATGGGGATCTCATTTTCACTTCTATGAATTTTTCCATGTTAAGATATTATGATCTCTTTTACAGGTTATGATTTTCAAAAAGATATGATATGATTTTTATTTCCTTTATTTGCCCTTGCTGAGCATTTGAGCTCACCCTTTTTGTATGTTTTCTTTTCCCCAGGTTAGGAAGATGGATATTAAGTAGAATATGCTAAAAGGGACCCTAGATATGATGAAATAAATGGGAGACACTGTAGAATATTTATGAACCAGTTGTTTATGTTTCCCAGTTTCTAAAGACACTATACCTATACGGTCCTTTGTGGTTTTGTCATATGTTGTAATAAGTGTGCTTCAATTTTAAAGTATTAACAATGTATGTAAAGTATGGGTCGTTATAGCATACGTACGACAAAAACATTCCCTTTTTCGTTTAGTAAAACGCTTCGTATAAAAAAAATTCCTTTTGGATAAACATAAAAGTCAAATGGGTTTATACACTGTATAAAATAAGGTTATGTATAAAAAAAATATGCCTCAATGAAAGGAGATTGAGACGAAGTCCAATACCTCGGGTCCGACTTGACTCGGTCGTTCATTAATCTCCTGAATAATAAACTTGAGTTAATTTCTACTTGTTTAAGAACCTTTTTCAAGTTCATTATTCCCTTTATATCACTTATTGTCGTGTCATGAACACTATGTAATTATTTAAGTTAATAATGGTCGTTTTAACGATCATTGGTACTTGAGTCAAAAATAAGCCCTTTATAATTACATGTTGTTCATGTATCCATTATATCCAGAATGGTATTCATGATGTAGATATCATATATGTCATATATATACAGTACATGAATGCATTTATAATATTACATAATCATTTAGAGGTAAGAAATGAAATGCACCGTTCATGGAGACGGTAAGCCGTACGTACGCATGAACGCTACTTTCATTTCTATTTCATATTTTATAGAATGGAATCATAATGATATAAAGGTATATTATAATTCCATTATAATATCATATATAATATCATAGTTCCATCCTTTATACGTCCCACATATGGTATTTAACGAATCAAATCACTTTGAGGGGGCGGTAGTCTGCACTTCCTTAAATGAAGATATCGCGTTTACCCATAATGGAAACCATAAAGGTATGACCAAAAAGAAAAATACATAATCTTAAGGAAAACATAAACATATTATATATCATATATAAATATAGTGACATCTTAATGGCCACCTTTGAAGGTGTTAAAAGAATGTTGAACAATCATCGTTTCGGGAGGCATAAATTCACCATCCACAGAAACAGTATGTTCGTTAACCATTAGATGTAGGTTTGTGTAAGTGTAGCTCGAATCCTTCTTATAACAACATCCTAGTATATTTAGGATACTGGATTTGTTACAAAAGAAAAGAATAAAAAGAGTTTAGGGGGTTGGAGAAGCAAAATAAAACAAAAGGACTCAAAAGAAGACATTACCATAAAATCGGGTAACTCTCTTTGATTTGAGCTCCAAGGCTTCCTTGGGAAGACTTATGCCCAAAGTGAGGCTTCAAGGAGTAAGAGAGGGAAGTGGAAAGACAAAATGGGCAGGGTTTGGCCGAGCCAAATGCTTTGGGAGTGTGGTTAAAGAGGTATAGGTGGGGGCCTTTTATAAGAGGAGAGGAGGGGCACTCTTGGAAAGTAAAGAAATATTACTTTATTTGAAAATGAGTTTCGGATTTAAATGGTCCCACATTGATATAATTAGAGGATAAGGTTATAAGGGTTCGAAATCCACCCATCCAATAGGATTTGGATATGTGTAGGTTATATATTTTACATTATCTTTTCATTTTATTTAAATCTTTTATTAATGAGGTAATCACTACATCATTATGATGTCATAAATACATTTATTTATTTAATGTCAAAAAAATTTAAAAAAAATACTATGATGTAGGAAATAGTTTTATATTTCCAATGAATATTTATAGTCAAGAATCTGACTTGTATAACCCCATTTAAAATTTGTTTTCGTAAAACATATTATGTTTGTTTCATTTTTACTTTTACATTAAATAAAAAGTTATTTATGTGATTTCCCAAAAAAAGTGGCTCCATGGGGTCCAAAAGTTGACCCATGGCTTTTCTTGGTCGGCCATGACACATCCAATAATGTTAGGACATGTGTCTAGGTCATTTCATATTATTAAAGCATTATTTTTACCTTAAACTACACTAATTACCACTAATTGCGATTAAAAACTTAATAAGTTACTATTCACCAAAAAATTATTTTAATCTCATTGAACTACATTTTACTTCTTTATGACAACCATGTATGTCGGATTTTTGAAATTCAAAACACAAAGGTGGCAAAAGTTCATTTAAACGAAAAATCAGTTTCTTTAACTACCACTTAGTGATTTCACTATTCATCAAAAATTGAAGTTTTTCAGAAAAATACCAACACTTCACCCTAAGCTATATTTGATATTGTGAATTCAAAAATGATTTCTATTTTACATAATTCAAAACATATAAGTCACATTAATTAATTTAATAATTAATTCCCGCTGTCAGAGCAAATAGCGTGTTTTTATGAAACGATAAGTATCAAATAATTGACACTAATTTAAGTCCAATTTCAAAGTGAAATTGATTCCAATGACCACCATTGGATTAAATGGTAAAAATATATTCTAATTTCACTTCAAAACCAATTCAAAAGATAATCTAATCATATAAATAAATTACATTAAAAAGTGGTTTTGAATTAAAATACAACATTTTTCACTATTCATTAAAAAATGAACTTTATCGAAAAAATACCAAAAAATCACACAAAGTAAATTTTGATGTCCCAATCATAAAGAATAAGTTTATTTTGACAAACATAGCTTATAAAATTGTCAAAAGATAGATTTAAAAAGGGTTTTCCATCAAAAGGCAGTAAAACAATCTTTTAAGAATATTAGTGTATTCCATGCATAAGATTGTATTTATTTTCATTTTAAGCCTTTAAAACACTATCTTAGTCATTAATAGATATAGATAAAAATATATATTATTCATTACTTACTTGGGATGTTACAATCACCCCTACGGAATTTTATATCTTCTACTTATTTATGTACCTCCATGTATCATATAGCACATTATTTTTTTATTGTTTCAGTTTATGTATAATATGTAATACATGCGTGCCTATGTTGTACATACTAGAATTGACCATCATTGGTATTCATATTATATTATTCTTATTCTACTTTATCTTTCATTTAATATTAATTCCACTATTTTATATTATTTATTAGTTGGTATACCACTGTGCTACTCTGATAATGATGGTATAGTCTCCACATTTTCACCTCCTTACACTCACACTGCTTTTTGGAATCCTATAGCATAGGAGGAGTTATGGTTGAGGACAGGTGACCCACCGGTCCGGCTATTGTATTAGTGGTTAGTTGGGTCGAGACATTACATATAACATGGGAAATATGTTGATGGGTGGAATTTGAGATCTATTCAGGTTGTGGAGAATTTTTAGGTTTTATACATGACTCTTATTATTATGTCATGATGACCTAATATATGATTACTAATTCTTATCGATGATTTAGGTTAGGTGGTTTGTTTTGATAGTAATTCATGTTTATCAGTCAGCTCCTTTATGGTGTTTAAAAAATTTCAGGCTCCTACTTATTATGGTGGAGTCTAGGAATCGTTAGCCTTTTCAACTACATTAAAATAGGTCAATGAATGTGGATTATTTTTTAAAATTAATAACATTGAAATATAATAATGTAAACCATTAGGAAGGTAAGGTTTGGGTCTTATTTTCTCATATAGGGGTGACAAACCATGATGTTATAACAACCATTGATCTATAAAAGGTTGTTCGATGTGGATTTTATCTTTATATATATTCCAATGAGGTGAGAAATTATTTTCAATGAGAATGTTATTTTTTTATCTTATTTATTAGTTTATATTTTAGTGGTTCCATTTTAACATTTTTTGGTTCTTGGGGACCCATGATATTTTGGGGTAGCTAAAGGAGTTGGAGGGAGTCAGAAGAAGGTTTGAATATGTGAACCATAAGGTAGTGAATGAGATCACTGGTTTGGGGGTCCATAATCACAATGATCATAGGAGTGGATATTTTATAATTTTGAATAAATATTGCATTGGGAACCAAAATTACCTTGACCCTTGAATTAGTATCATGTGTTTGGTTTATCTATTTGTGATAAGAAGGGTCTTGTAAGTGTCAATATTAAACTGATTATGTGATGTGGGGAATTCATTATATATTAATCGATGACGTGGTATTATATTTTTAAGAGAATCTATTGATATTTTTTATTCAAACATTTGTTGTAGTGGACCATGGTAAGCATTTCATATGCCTATTAATATGAACCTAGAGAGGTAGTTGTACTAGTTCTACATAATTTCTTGGATACAAGAATTTTATTCATATATATAGATATATCCATTCTATGGGAGAGAATAATATTAATACACTAGATCATGGAGATAGTGAAATTTATGAATTTAGAATCATAGTGGTGTAAATATAGAATTTTGAAATCTCAGTGGACCATGTTTGTAGATAACGGTACTCTTGGAGTGTGAAACATCCTATGAAATATGGTATGGATTTATGTTTTGGTTGAGTCTCGACTATTAATGTATTGTAAGTGCTTGGATATAATAGAGGTAAATTTATATAGTTCCATGCATGTAGCTATTTGGATTAGAATAGAGATGTCGATCTTGGGTGTAAATTATTAATGATTTGGGAATATATGACTACTATTGTAAATGGGGAATAATTGCGGAGTATCTAGAATTAAGAAGGGTATTGATGCTTGTCCCATTGGATTTTCTATATTCAGTTATAGTAGTGAGGTAATGACTAGTTTATTTCAAGAAATATATATCTCATGAATAAATATATGTACATTATTCATGAAATTATTGTCTGGTGAAATTGATTGAATCACGATTATTCTAGGGTTTTTAGCTATTTCATTTGTTTGGGTTCAGTATTGGTGAGATTATAGAAAGAAGGATACAAAAATTTAGACCATTCATCATTATTTAGTGATTAATATAGTTCATGGGAGATGTATATTAGAGACTACTCAAGTATTATATGGTTTACGATGGGAGCTTTATATGTCCCACAATAGAGCGAGTAGGTGGAGTCAGAGAAATTTCATGACTAGGTGAGTAAAGAGGTAGATTTTATTTTAATTTTTAAATTTGGTTTAAGATTATTTTTTAAAAAATTGTAAATGTTTAAGTTGAAATTTCTAAGGGGAAAACTTTTTGGGAGGAGGCCCAAAGTGAGTTTTGAGGTTTGAGAAATTGAGTAGATCATGATGATTTTTAATGTGATCGATCACAAACCCAGATTGACGTCACTAATAATATAGTGGTGATCCTAAGGTGACTTTCTTATTTCCTGGGTCATTCAGGTAAGGTTTTCTATATATTAGGTGCCTGGTTGGGTAACTGGATGCCACTGTTTGTGGGTCGGTTATTTGATTCCGCTGAAATCCGTTATTTTTAAGAGAAGAATTTTTTTATTTTTTTATTTTTTATTTTTAACTCCTTATAGGGTTTCTTATGATTAATCAATAAAATAATTGGTTATTCCATACCCATATCTTATTATATGTATCATTTATTACCCTTTCATTGTCATAACTAGGGGTGGTTTCTTCGATGGATTTAGGTAAGTTCATCATATATATTTCACCTTGTCTACATCAATTCAATTTTATCTTGTTTTTAGTGGATTGAAGGGTGTTTTTCATATAGAGACTAAACAATTTTACACATACAATTTTATGATTATTAACATAAAAATCATTAATTAAAAACCAATGATCTAAAAGACTAGTGTATTTAAAGGATTATAAACATAATATATCAATATTAGGATAAAATAAAACCTATTTTTTTCATTCTCCATAATGATATCCTAAATACTTTCAAGATCCAAAAATTTCATATCGCATCTTGGGGAATACATAGAAGAATAGGGTGATCCTAAAATCCATGTAATGGAATACACATGATAAGGAAGTATGACATGTGAGTAAAAGGTATAACATGATACCATAAAAGAGGAGGAACATGAAAAATTAAATTAAATCAAAACATAAAAAATTGGAACAGAAGATTATAAAATTATAAGAAATGTGATTGAATCATAAAACAGGACATAAACATAAGTCAAGGGTATCATCCAAGACAACATTACATAGTTGGAAAATCCCCATAATGGATTAGGTTCACTCTTTAATCCTATTTAAGACATCTCATGAGACTAAAAAATTACCTAATGCATTGGAGGGATATATAATTTTAGGCCCACTAATCACATTCATTTCATCTACATAAACATGCATGACATACAAGGATATAAATCATAAGTAATTATATATAAGAATTAACCATGGATGAAAAATGGGTTTCATAATCCTATCCCATATCATAATCAATGAAAATTCCATAATGAAGGAACTTAATAAACAAATATAAAGCAAGTATTACCACATCAAAGGAATGGATTGTATAGTAGGTATACAAGTGGGATATATATATATATATATATATGGAATTTACATGGATTTCATTAGATTAATGTTTATTGTCATTTATGTATAAAAATACCATTAAATAAATTAAAAACATTATTGAGGTAAATAACCTTCCAACATTGCAAACTAAAATTCAGAGAAAAATAGTCAAAATAATTTTCAATGAAAATATTAAAGTTAAAATATAAATTAATATTCATGGAAAATTATTATCCTAATGGATGAAAATACCACTCATTTTGTACACATTAAATCAATGATTCTTTTCACATTTTTGGTAACAGTTTAAATGTAACATGTTTGGAAAACAATAGGAATATTCCTAATAAACTATTATTTAAGTAAAAAAAGTTAAAAATGAAATTTAAATATCATAGTTTAATAGTAATAAAATCAATTTTTTGATAAAAAATATATATTAAATGAGTTGGATTTCATACCAAAAATGGAGATTAAGTCTTATTTTTCTAATATCATTTTCTCTATCATTTGAATATCCAAAGAGATTAAAATTATATTATTACACACGAAATTCATGAATAAGAATAAAAGAATATAATTAAAGGGATTTTTTATATAATTATCAAATAATTTCATACAAATTAAATTTTGGAATAAAAAATACCGACTAAATTTAGAGTGCAACATAAACACTAACCACTTTGGTAACTTTTTAATCATAACATCCTGTGAATGAATTAGATTAATTGAAACATAAAATATCATGAATTATTAATAATTAATTATATAATATGAATAAGGGGTTGTATATAAACCACTTTAAAAATATTATGTTCATAAAAGAACATTTCTTTTAAGGAGTTGTGTTATGATATGAATCCCTTACATCGATCTTGAATCATCATAGGTGTTCCTTATTATCTAGAATAATAAACTTCTTTTAATTATTTACTTACTTAACAACCATTTTCATGATTATATGTGTTATTTTATCTTCACGTGATTATCCTTAGATGATAAAAATAATATTATTTCATTTAATACCCTTATATATACCATTTATTTAGGAAGTAATAAAAAAGTTTCATATCGATTTGTGAGGTGGTAGTCTGTCATACACATGGACTAGATTATCATTTATTCATTGGATTTTATGGTAAGAAATTTTATGATATATTTAATTTAAAGAATTATTTTTATTTCATGTTTTTAATATATTAACATTTAATACATATGTAATTTTTTATACGTAATTTGTGATTGAATAACCAATCTCATCGCTTTGCAAGGCGGTAGTCCACTATACAAATGAGAAACATTATCGCATTCCATATATAATGGAATGTAAGAAGGTATATGTGATTACATAATTAGAACATTATTATTATAACATAAATATCATATATAATAATTATATAAATCATTATATCCTTTCATGAGAAGAAGTGATGGAAAAATAATTACATCGTTTCGCAAGGTGGTAGTCGTCCATACATAGGATGAATGGATCTGTTTCCCATTTGAGGGAGGATGAGATGGTTGTTGGTAACATGAAAAACGTTAAAAAATCTCTTTATATAGAATTTATTTTTTCTATTATATCATCATGGATTAGTTTTATTTTTAGTTGGTGTAAGACAAAATAAAATAAAATGCTCAGTTTAGAATGTTACATCTTCTTCAGAAAACATATTTAGGTTCTGAACAGAAGAATTAATAAGTTGAATCTATGATTAAAAGACCAGATATTATGAGAGGGGGGAATTATGGAATTTTTTTTGTAAGGATTTCCATAAAAAATTGGTTTTGGATGTGTGGAATAGAGAGGATTGGTGTAGCCTTTTATAAGATGGGAAGAGGAAAAATTTTAATTTTTGAAATGAAATAATTTCAACCACATTTTTTCTCATTCCAAAAGAATAAAAAATGGATCATTTTCAAAAATTAAAATCTATTCATTCGAAATATTACTATAAAATATGAATTATAAATGGATTTGTTCATTTTCATGCCTTGTAGATTAAGTTTAACTCACCGGTTAACATTTTTTTAACTTAATAATGACTTTTTTATTTTTTTTACTATTTATGGTGGTCTAAAATTAAATTAACCTTATTTGATAATATAAATTATGATGATTCAAAGAATGGATTCAATTTTTTAAAATTATACTCACAAAATTGAATGAATTTATTTTTAATTAAACCCAAACAAATAACTTTTTCAAGAAATGAATTTTTAAAGGAAAAATATCTCTTTTTAACTGTATGAAAAGTAATAAAAAATTAAATGAATTTCAATAAATATTTAAACAAAAATAATATCTAAATTTTATTTAGTTAATTAATAGTTTTTGGTTATTTAAGTTATTTGAAATGGAAAAATGTTATTCATTTTAGAGTGTTTTTAGAAAAATAGTACAAAATCCTAAAAGTAAACTTATAAAATATTGTATAAAGATGATTTAAATTTAAATAATTGGATTTAATATAACTAAATAATATATATGTTAATTTTAAATCCAGTTAAAATAATAACTGTGATTTTTATTTACATAATTTATTAAACGAAAATTACTATTTTACAATAATAATTATTTGTCACTTTTCAGTGAAAAATAAATAGTTTCAAAAAAAATACAAAAAATAAACCTTAATATAATATTATTTTATAATTCCAAAAAATATGTTAATTTTATGAAATAAAATTTCTTAATTTTACCAAAAATTAAATATAATATTATATCATAAGAAAAATATTTTTTTAAGAAAACATATTTTTATAGAATATAATATATTTATTAATGTTGATTGATTATTTTATAATAATTTTTTTAAAAATATATAATGATAAGGACATTTATATATATTTTATAAATTAGTTAGTAATATCTATAACTATCAATTTAAGTGCGAGGAAATATAAGTCAAGTTTAAATAATAATATTCAAATATTATATCGTGGTTTGTTTAAACTGAGTGTCGAATATAGCTCATGCAATCAAAGAAATACAATTTATTTAATGATAAATGAATTATAAATTTTAAGTGTGTTATGTTATACCCCTCTTAAATAAATTTCATCACCACAATTTCAACTTTTTCTCATTAATCAAGTGTTTGGAATTTAGAAATTTCTTTATGAAAAAACTAGATAGAAAAAAAGGTTACAAAAAGGTCCACTTAAAAAGAAGTAAAAGTAAATATGATGTCCATAATAAAACATAACTAGTGTTAAAAAATGGGGGAAAATAGTGGGAAACGATAATAAGGACATGGAAGAAAATAATAAATAATTACGAGGAGTGATATAGATCATTGATTGGATGAATGTGAATAATCAAGATAATGTTAATAACCACAAAACAATAAACATGTGATGAGTTAAATGACCATTACCACATCTATTATGACGGAAACAAGATAATTTTTTTTCTTAATAACCTTTTTATAGTTTTTAGGGAGTCTTTTTTATCATGATAGATAACACAAAAAATCTATCTTACTCGATATCTTTTTCTTTCCGAAACACAATTTCATATTTTTTTTGTTATTTTATGAATTTAAAATTATCCTATTACACTATGGAATGAATGTCCAATATGAATTTTTTATTTATAATGAACTAAAATTAAATTATAACTGATCAATATATTCATATAAGAGTTTCAATTTATTCCTATTATCTTTAATAAAACCTAAATCTTTATCACAAGGAAATATTATAACCAAAATTAATATAAATATATTATTTTACAAAAATTAAACAATAAAACCAATGGTATAACATATATCATTCCTTAAATAAGTATCTGTCTTTCCTAAATAACCTATAATAACCTCATAGTGAAAAAATATTTTAACCTCAATGGTAATGTCACACATATTAACATACATATAAAAAACATAATAACATTATTACCAAATAATAATTTACTTTGAACCTGAAAGAAATATATATATATGATAACCTAATAAATTATATCTCCAAATTTCATTAATCACCTCAAAATCCAAAAACATGAAAAATATTTAGATCCTAAAATATTTTAGTCAAAATCAACATAATAATTATTCATGAAATTTTTTTAGTAAAGTAAACATAATAATTACCAGTAAATAATATAGGACAGTGGTCGATTCCACACCCTTATCACCAATTAGTTTTGGGTTTAAGCCCCACGGTCATGCTAGATTTGATTTGTGGTTTCCTAACTTTTGATTTATTCATTTTATAAAAATATTTAAAAAATTTTGTTATAATCATATTGATAATTTTAAATTATCCAATAAAATTCTGAAAAGTATGATGAAATTATTAAAAGATAAATTAGTCATCAAATAATATTTTAACCACTGATTTTTTTTATATAGATCATTATTTTCAACAATATCTACTAATTACCTTATTATAAAGAACATAACCAATATTATATTTTCCAAAATTATGTTTTTCCAATGAGTATCACCTTAAAATTAAATTTGAATTATAGTTCATTTTTACCAATAAACTTATTTTTTTTAAATAATTAAATATAAACCACTACATTATGATCCTTAGAAGTATAATGATACCCTGAAAAACTTTAACAAAATGATTTTATAATTCCAAAACCTAAACACTCCAATCATACCCCTTCAATAATTGTCACAATAGAGGACCATAGGAATTATTCCTTGCATTTGGGAATTTCTATGGATAATGACCTTATTCCCCACATAAGAGACATCAAATTACATATAAATTCTTTGCTCTGTACCCTTTATTTACACATAGAAAACTTATTCCCCACAATTTAAAATATTATTTTAGATTATAATACAAAAATTCTTATGATTTAAGAAATTGAATCATTTTTTCATTTTTGTATTTAGAAAATCAACTTCTAAGAGATTCTATCATTATCTTCTTAGGTGTGTTTATAAATTAAACTATGTTCCAATTATTAATATTAATTATGGAAAAAACATTTTCGATTATTACAAGATGTCTAATAGCCATTAAAATTAGATGAGGAATGTCATTTGGGGTATCATGACATTTTCCAATACATTTCATCACATAATTATTTTTCTTAGTTCCCTACGTTAAGTAAAACTATTAATAAAATAATACGATGATGCAATAAGATTCCAAAAGTAAAGTTATAAACTTATTTAGATTAACTAATGAGTGATAAGTATGGCATGATGTATGGTCGTCTACATTTAAATGTATATTATACATGATAATTATTTCTACTTGGTTTTCATTCCTAAATATTTTTTCTAGTCCTTCATAATGGTTTGTAAAGATATTGTGAATATCCAAATCATATCCTACATGAGTGTCAAATTAGGTGCATAGTAAGGTCCACTGTTGTGTACCATCTAACACTCAAATAAATCCTAATGTGTCTTTTTCTGAGTTATTTCCCCAAGGAACATGTATTCCAGAACCAAAACCACATTTATTATCATTATAGTGATATAATGTATCATAAACCACTTCCTAAATACTTCACTAATATAGTATTACATTTTTCTATACTATGTATTATACATGGACTAATATCTAGGGTTCTCACAAAGGTTTTCTCGTCATAATTTATAAATATTAACTAAACCATTCCTATGATATAGACTATGGATACCTAATCCTTTTAAGCGTATTATTACATGATTTTTAATTTAAACATCTATTAATTACAATCTACGGATAAAAAATTCCTAGTCTCTTTAGAATACCATGTTCATCATACTTCAAGTTAAGGGTAAAATATAACAAAATTATTTTATTATATATAATGATCTTATAAATACTTTAGATCTCTTAAAATTGTATAGCATAACCTATGGAATACATTATCGAAATGGGTAATCCAAAAAACGCAGTATGGGAATAAACATGATAAGGAAGCATAACATATGAGTCAAAGGTATACCATGATATCATAATGCAGTGTCTCATGAGTAATCACATGAAATCAAAAAAAATATAAATTTTTTTCATAAGATCATCAAATTATAGGAAATATGGAAGAAACAAAATACATAACATAAAAAAAGTTATTTAACATTGTCAAGATAACATTACATGGTTGACAAAGTCCCATAATTTATTATATTCAATCCAAAATCCAATACATGACATCTCATGACACTAAAACATTAACAAATTAATTGGACTACTATATACTAACAGAACCACCAATCACATTAGATTCATGTATATGCACATTCATTTAGAATATAAATAATAAGGCATGAATTTAAGAATTATCCATTAAATGAAAATGGGTTTCATATTCTTTTCCCATATCATAATAAATGTAAATTACTTAATGAATGAATTTGATAAATGAACACAAGGTATGTATTACCTAACAATGGATGGAACAATAGGATATATATACAAATGGGGGACATCTATAATGATTTTATAGTCTTTCAAAAATATTAATTGTTATCTTCTTTGATGAATAAAAATACCATTATAATGTTTAAAAATATTATTGAGAATAATAACCTTCCCACATTGAAAATCATTTTGAAAAAACTCACAAGATATTTTAGTAATACTATTCATTTAAAATAACCTTGTAAAATTATAGTGTAATCATAAAGGAAAATAATGTTAATAATGGCCGAGAATATCATTCACAATGTACACATTAAAATAAGGATTATTTTTACGCTTTCAGTAAATGTTAAAAAGTAAAATGTTTATAAACATATTGGAAGATTAATTTTAAAAAATTAAATAGTAAAATATAGGTGAAATTATATTTTAGATATCATATTTAAATAGTATAAAATATTTTTGTTTTTTAGGAAATTTGGATGTGGAAGAAATATGATTTCTAACTAAAGAGAGAAATGAATCCATCCTTTCATAAAAATATGTTCTCAATAATTGAAAGTTCCAAAGAGTAAAAATGGTATTATTACTTGATATTTTCTTTAATAACCATATTAAAATAAAATTAAACTATTTTATTCAAACATTATGAAATAATTTCTTATAATTATATTTCACGCATAAACAATCCCGAATAATATAAGATTGAATCATAAACTGGTATCACATTGGTGACTTATGAATCATAAATTTACATGGATGAAGTATATTAAGTGCAATTAAAAACATAATTATTTATGAATTATTAATGTTTTAATATAAAAAGGGTAACTTTATACACTAGTTAACCAAAATTAGGCACACAGAAGAACATGTGTCTTAATGATGTTTTTTTAGATAAAACCCTTACATAATGTTGAAATCATCATGTAATTTATTTATCATCCTAAATACTAAACAGATGTTATTTATTTAATTTTATTTTTTAAAAAAATCATGTTTATCATTCCATTTAATTAATTTTTACCATGTCTTATCAATTATATAACCAATAAATTTCACAACAGATGTTTTAAAGATAAACAACTCATATGTCAAAACCACTTTTGTAAGTTGAATATTGTAAAAATTATCATCATTTAATTATATAAAAAATGGTAATTATGAGATAATAATATTTTATACATAAATTAAAATTTAAAATAAATAAGGAAATATGGTTATGAAAAATGAACTACTTTACAATCATGGAGATGGTATGCGTACGAACACATAAGTAACATTTAAATTTTTCAATAATCATTATTGAAATAAATAATGTGTTATTTTATATTTACATGAAGATAATTATTTCATAAATATTATATTATTTCAATAAATAACCATAAATATACCATAAATGTGATGTGGTAATAAAAACAAATCATATCTCCTCAAGAGATGGTAGTCTGCTTTACACACAAATAAAAATATCATTTTTTTAATAGATGGAAAGGTTAAATATTTTGTGTTTTATTTACTTTATATTATTATTATTATGTAATTAATATCATATAAAAACATTAAATTAATACTTATTACCATAAATTTAACAAATAAGTGTAAAATTAATCACATCACTTCGTGAGGTGGTAGTCTACCATATACATAAGAAACATTATTAAACTCCCTACAGAATAGAAATTAAGAAGGTATATTTTTTATAAAATTTCATGAGTATAATGATATATTAAATCTTTTATATAATAAATATATAGATCATTATATACATATTCGATAAGTGGTGATCGAATATGAATTATGTTAGTTTATGAGGCAGTAGTTTGTCACACACTCGATCGATAGTTTCATTTCCCATTTGAGAGAGACAGAGATGGGTTTATAAAATTGCATTAAAATAAAAATATTATCATTATATATAAGATAATATGGATCTTACATAATTATGTTTTAATATTATTTAAGGGTGTGTAAGATCAAATAAAATAAAATTCCCGATCAAGAACATTACCGTTTCTTCAGACAACATATTTAGGTTTATGAAAAAAGCCTTTATAGGATAATATTATTATCAAAAAAATAACGCTAATATTGTTTGAATTAATTTAGAAATTCATTTATGTGGGTATTTATTGAACTAGTTGGTGTTATAAGTGTGTAATAGACATGGGTGGGTAATTTTTATATTCCTGGGAGATGGCACATTTAGAATTTTTTAAATGAAAGAATTTCAACCAAAATTGTGTCATTAAATAAGGATAAAAAAATTGCCTTTTTAAAAAATTATCATATACAAGGTATAAATATTAAAATTAAATTAGAATTATATAAGTTTTGGAAATATTTTAACCCTTGTATTTTTAGTTTAATTAGTTGGAAAACAAATTTTCTACCTTAATCACAGAAAATAATTTTTAATTTTCTCACTATTCATTATTGTAAAAAATTAAGATGAAATTAAAAGATAATAAAAAAATTGTGATTAAAATATTTTATCCTTTTTTCATAATTTATCACATGAGATTTTAATAATTTAATTTATTATTTAAGATGCAGATGTGTTGAAAAACATTTTTTCAAGAAATTTGTTTTTAGAAAAAGATTTTATCATATTAACTATAAGATAATTAATCATAAATAATTGAATTTAAATTAATATTTATCAATATATAATCAATACATTTAATTTGAATCATTATAGATAAGGGGTTATTTAAATTATTTATAATGGAGAAACATTATGCACAATAAAATTATTTTTAAAAAAGTGTTTTAAATCCAAAAAATAAACACATACTAAAATAAATTATAAACATGAATTAAATGTAATTTATTGGTTTTAATATAAATAAAAAATCATTATTAAAATTTTAACTAATTTTTAAAATTTAATTTTAATTTTAAAATACTATATTTATTAAAATGAAATGGTAGTTTTGCAAAAAAAAATATGTTTTTTTACAATTCACTAGAACATTTGTATGTTCTGACAAATTACAAGAATTCACCCAATGTTTTTATCAATATTAAAATTTAAACAATTAAATTCTTATTAAAATAACTTTTCAAAAAATATCAAAAAATAGTCATAATATTTTTTGTTAAAAGTAATAAAAATCATTTTAACGGAAATATATATTTTGGTAAAATAAAATATCATTATTAAAGTTGTTTGACTAATTATTTAGAATATGTAAAAAAAATTATATTGACAAATATCCTTATATATATTTAATAATTTATTGAATTATATTCATACCCTATAATTTAAAAACTTGGTTATATTTACAACATTTATAAAATATTATTTCAATATTATTTCACGGGTTGTTTAAACACAGTTTTTCTTGTAATGAAAGCTATAAAAGAAATAAAACATATTTAAAGAAAAATATATTTTCAAAATTATTACGGTGTTACATTTCAGTATTTATTTCACCTATTCTTTGTGTAGTTGATATAGGATTATTGATCTTAGGAGTGGGTTGGCGAAATAAGGCTTAGGGAGGATTAGTAATTTGATGTTTTATGTAGTTTCAATATTAGTAATCCACAAACCTTTTTAATATTTTTTATATCCATAAAATATAGATAGTGGTAAATGAAATTTAGTTTTCAGTTTTTTAATTTATCTGGAGAGGAGCTGGGAGTGTGCCAAGACTGATCTACACCCAATCGACAGTGATTTTTTCATTATGGCTTTATCTGGGGGTTATTATTTTATAATTCCCATTTGTATTGTTTTTAAATACTAGGTTTAATTGGTTTTAATGGATTTATAATTAATTGAATGATTTTTTATAATATAGTTCATTATTTATGTGATCAGTGGATGGTATGATTTTTTATGAGCTTTAGATATGGTGTCTAAACATCACTGGTGGGTCTAAATACATTTTTTGGTAGGAGAAAAAAACCAATCCTAGTGGTTTATTAAATTAATTCATGTTACTTGTGACGTGTTCTTATTTTCCTTTTAAATTTACCTACAACTAAATTGAATTACTTTCCCTTAACTTGTATTAGTTTCAAAAGGATATATAGGGCAGGGATAGACCCTTTATTTTATATACTTTTATGACAAGACCCCCAATTGTTATAGTCTTGAAAAAATGTGTATATATCTTATAGACTAGACCAATTACATTATTACCATGAGTTATGATATAATCCAAAATGTTATTATTAGTTTTTATAGCCTCTTTGGACATATAAGTGATGTGTAATTAAGGGAGGCCAGTGTGAATCATTATTTGGAGTGATTCTTTCACCACAATAGAGTTAGCGTATTCTATTAGGTATATGTTTGGACTATCATTTAACATATGATAATTTAGTGGACACCAATTACATTGGTGTGTAAATAAATGTATGTGAAATCGTGGTCTTGAAAACTATGATAATGTATCCTTGGGAGACAATAATATAATAAATTTGTAAGAGGTTCTCTTAGCTTCTCTTGAGTTTGAGATGTGTGAATTGTGTGTGGTCAGCCCGATTCTTGACTCTATTAGATCATTAATGATGAAATATTATCAATTTGTCTAAAGTTTATATTTTATAGAGTGAGTGTCCCAACACCATTATTTTATATTATAATTGGGTGTGTTTTTTTATTAAGATGTATATGTGTGTGTGAGGATAATCCCTGATTAAAAATAATTTGAGTTAGATGTTAAGACAGCCTATTTTTAAATTATAAATATATTATTTTATAATCTATTAGATATTTATTTATTTTTTGGATTTATGTTATAGGATTTTATATCTAGTTTAATAGTTATTTATGTGATGTTGAAACAATTCCTATTTTATAACATGTTTCTATAAGTGATGGTAGATATCAAAAATGTAATGTTGTAATGTGTGGTGTGGTGTGAATTTTTAACTTACCTTAAGAAAATGTTTTCTATATGATGATATTAAATTATATGTTATTTCTATGACTTGGTATATTCTTCTAAATTTATCTGATATCTTTATGATATGGTAAAACCCACCGACTTGGTATGAGTAGTTTTACTATGTGATGAAATTTAGAGTTACATTGATGAAGTCTGTAAACATGAATGATGATATGATTTTGTTTTAGGACATGATATTGGATAGAATTCCAATTTATCTCATGGGATTTTATTAAATGATTATATTACAATTATGGCATGATATATTGGTTGTGAAATTATACCTATATCAATGTGAAGTATTGCCTACAAAGTCATGAAATGTAAACAAATGTGGCCTTCAAAAATATAGTGAAGTAACATTTTTAAAAGCTAATTTTTTTTAAACATGTAAGTAAAATGTACTAGACACAATATTATTATTTTTATGAAGAATTATGTGGTGAATATTCCTTAATAGACATTCATATTACATCATTTCACATTAATATACAATATTTCTCATAAAAAATCATTCTAATGAAAAATTATATTAGTGTCCTTAATGAATAGATATATACAAAACATATTTCTTTACTCTGTGAATCAATCTCACTTGTCTCAAAACACTAGACACGCTCTTGATATATCAAATGTTATTAATTTCATTTTATCCATGAGAATAAATATATATGAAAGGGTGGAGATTATATTCTTAATAAGAGAATCAGAATAGATGACAATCCAAGATCACAATTGAGTATAAGATGAAAATATGGATTTGAGTTCATGTTCTTGACCATAAGATATGAATTTCATAACCTATAAAACTAGGATTATAAAATATGTTTCAGAAAATAAATATTTTTATATGACATAAAAAATTAGTCATCGTTGTGTTTAAACATTAGTCAGTAATCCATGAACATAATATATGTAGTTTTTGTAACAAAAGAACATGTTATAAACATAATCATAGAAATCATAACATATATCAAAGTATACCAAAATACCATTCACATTATAATAACCTTGTTTACATGGGCTAACTTATAGTATCCCATAATCATTTTTACTTGAGATAACGAGGCACACAATACATCATTTTAAAAAATTTATTACCAACCATGTCCCATAATAATTTAGACATGGGTCCACGACACACACCCATCCTTATGTCCATATATATTATACATTACAAATTCATTGTAGGGATATAACTTACTCACCTATTATGTAATGAAAAAATATAACATCCCATCCTGATATTCCACCACACCTGACACTTGAGCACATATGCCATAGAGCCCGATCGGTGTTCCTGATCCCCACAGGCTGACAAATTGTTCTTGTGTGTCATCATAAATTTTTGGGAATGATTCCATAATAAATAGAAATAAAATCCAACACAACACAAAAATTCAATAACCAAAATAAATAAATAATCTTGATGTATCCAGAAACAAACTATATAAATGAAATAAGTAAAATAATGAAAGAAGGAAAACTAACCGTCTTAAGTCGAGACCCCAAACATCTCAACCCAACTCAACTCCATTCTAAACCTGAAGTCCAAAATGAATATAATTGAGAACCTATAAGATATAGTAAGGATCTAAAATCCAAGTAGGTCACCAAAACACATCAAAAATATGAAATAGGTTTACTATATCTTATCATAATAGAATGTTTTAAAATAAAGTTATAAAGTAGGTTATACATGCAAAATAATCTATAGGAAAAACAGATTGAATCCATTAAAAACTTCCAAAACATTTTCATATACCTTCAAAAAAATCCAGCACATGCATTTGGACACAATATAAGGGCCTAAGCCTCGTCAAAAACCACATACACCATTATAATTTCATAAAAACACCCCATTTACTTTATTTAGAGAAAATATCACATTAAAACATTTTCTAACAAGGGTCTAAAAACAACCAAGGCAACTTTGGCACAACATATGAAAATGTCAACAATGAATGGGAAAGGATAACATAATCATAAACACATTATCTATATACACAATGAGAAATCATATCTCAACACATCATGCCAGACATGGAATTAATAAATTACATCAAGCAAAAAAACAAACATTACCAAGCAGTAACATCTCAAGGGGTCTAGAATGTAATGTTCGGTCATCCCAACCTCTAGCTCACGTCAAAAAATACAAATCATGAATTTGAGGAATGAAAATGTAAACAATAATAAACAATTTTCCATTAACTAACCATATTCACTTACTCATTTTCTCCATTATTACCATTACATCACCTATACCAGTTTCCATTACATAATTATTGTCATCACATGTTCCATGAGTTAGGCATTTTTACCATTTACACTATGTCCTAAACCTGTCAATTACTATGTGTAATGGAAATAATCCAAGTCTCTATACCACTAAGGATAAACACATCACATATAACACATCATCCTCACCTAGAAGCCCCAGTCAGGGTGGAATGAAACCATTAGGGGAATAGAGCTCCATCCCCTTCCCTAACATGTGCATTGTGGGAAAGATTAGACCCCTGTATAAATCAACCTTTGGGTGTAGAACCTATAGTCAATACCCTAATCTACCAAGAAATGTACCCATGCTTACATATATCCATCAACCACACATACCATATAACTAAAAAATATAATTCAACACATAACAATCTCAATTAAAATTTTATTTAATACATGAACAACCCTTATTCCTTCACTCATTAACATAATTACCAATTGCAAAAAATTCTCATTAACATAGTAACATTATGGCATACACTCCCTTATGAAATTATATCAATTTACCACAATTAACATTAATCTTATTACAACCCATATTAATAAATTAAACCAACATCTCACAATTTCATTTAAAAATCCCATGTTATCATGTTAAACATAACAACATTGGTTAACCTCTTAAGTTACACTATTTTCTCTTTTAACAACTCGAACCCAAGTTCATAAACACGACACACCTTGTAGGTGACCTCGATCCTGACCCTAATATTCTCCATGCATCACATAGGGATCATGTGAGTTTCAATTAATTCACTATTATATCATTCTATCATTTAATTGATCAAGGACACTAAAAATCACAAAAAATATGGATCAATGGCATGAGAATCAATCACATAAGCAACGTAAACATCATCTACGATAAAAGGGTTCAACATGGGAAACTAATATCACATCACAAGTGAAAACATGGAATTCAATCATATCTAGAATATTGTGATGTTCCTTTTTAAAACAATTTGAAATTAAAATAAAATTACAAAGGAAAGAATACAAACCCTCATGCACAACCCAATAAGTCAAGGAAACTCCATTTTCTCTTTATAAAACCAAAATGCTCATTTAAGACATGGAAACCCCTTTTTACACTATATAATCCCACTCTGAAACCCCTTTGACCTAAATCCCAATGATCAATTTCATTTTACAATGAAAACATTCATTGGAATTTTCATCATACATAATGAATACATAAAACCCTATTTCAAAAACAAGTTCATTTGCACAATGCAATCCAAAATTCCATCCAAGAAAAAACCCACACAAGCATTCAAAACATTTCAAAACAACATGAAACACTTGTGTTACATTCTTTGAAAACCAAAGTAAATCCCAAGGATACCCATTTATATAAAACAACTTTCAAATAGGGAAATTGGTCATTTCCACAAAATGGTAAACCACTCACACATTTCATACCACTATCTAAAATAAAACTAAAACGCCCTTTTTAAATCATTTGAGGCAAATGCCTAAATTAATTCCAAAATACAGTTTTGAAATACTATTTTCTTTTAACGAATTCATTTCAGGTCAAAACCCATTTCCCATCCTCAAACACAATAAAAAATTCCTAAAAACATTTCATAAAAAAATTAGCACAAATAAATATTACAATTTAAATCAAAAAATAAGGATTACATGAAGCCAAATATTTATGCCCATGCCAAAGAAAAATAAAATTATTTTAAATCAACATAATGAAATCAAATATATTAATACTTTCATAAATTGAATAAAAGGTACAAGAATATTAGAATTCAAAATGAAACAAATTTCATAGTGACACCTACCTCAAGAGAATAGGATCAAGCCAGAACACTTCTTCACATGAAGCCTTTGATGAAGATAGTCCTTAACTTGCACACAAATGGATTCTTATACATATACCCTTAATCTAATTTAAATTCCCCCACTACATTATGGAAAATGTTAAAGGATGATACACACACACATACCTATGCATGTGAGCACAAAACTTCAAGGATCCACCAACATTCTACAACAATTTATAGGAATCCTAATTCGTTAAAGAATTGAAATGGAAGGTGTGAAACACAACAGAAGAATAAAACACTTACCTGAGCAGTGTCGATGAGCTGAGATGAGCCAATCTGCTCTGCCTTCGGTGGCAGAGTCTGTAATACATATAAGGCTGACTCGAGATACCTTTCACATACCCTATAGATGAAGAAACCAATAAAAATCAGTTAATCATAACCTTAGGGTTCAACCGACTAGAATAGGGAGATAAAGAGGAAAAAACCGGCCAAATCGGAGGAGGAGATGTGGGAATAAGATCTTTCCTCAAAGAACAGAGTGACTCTATGATGGAACCAAAAGGATTCATCAAACGAAGGAGGATTTATGTGGGAGGGGAGGCGCATGACAAAGGAAGAAGGAGAGAGGCACTCCATGTGATGCCCATGGAGGATAGAAACAAGGGGAAAATAAATAATGAAAGAAGAAAAATAAAATTAATAAAAAAATTAAATTCCTAAATCATGGGAAAAGTCGGATGATTTGCACATGGGATGACAAACCGTGTGATAACCTTTCTTTGACCACATACTAGGCCAAGAACCCCACACCGTTACTTGTAGAAAGATGCACTATTGAGGAAACCATGGTCAAACCATGCCACTCAGCCCTGACAACATACAAATCCAACATGAATTCTATCCGCACAATTTAACAGACCATGTGCATGTCAGGCGCCATTCCATTGCCTTACTCGGGCACCCACATGACCATCGCACAGATGCTGATAACAGTGCGGGATTACCATTCAACATATAAAAAGCCTCATAAACTTAAAGTTTCAGCATGCTAACTATCGGGGCTCAATCCTAGTCCATAATAAAATAAAATAAATTAAAATAAAAATATCATGACACCTGGGGTATTAAAATATCCCCACCATACCACTTTATGTCTCCAAAAGTCCCTATTGAATGAATAGGAAGGGAAAACATAGAGTCCAAGAAAACCTAAATAGAAGAAACCTAAAAATAGATTATAATCATGGGAAATAACAGAAACCTTCAAAATGATAACTCAAATTAACTATAAAAATTCCACATCTCTATGTTCTACTAGAATAATAACCTCAAATAATAAAACCTATTTAGCATGATAACCTCTAACATGGTCTCCCAACTATTTAGAGTTCCTCTAGAAATGTTATACTAAAAGGACTACTAGAAGAAATAAACTTAAAAATAGAACATTCAGGAGTAACACACTCTCAAAAAAACTCCCACACCAAAGGAGAAAAGAACCACCAAATGAAGCCTCAAAAGATGACAACATGTCTCACCTTGAGTGAAATCCCCCACATATAATGTAGTGTTCAAAGCACAGATTACCACCATATGGTTCATTCAAAATAACCAAAGTCAAATTCTAGCTAGCATACCAAACTCAACGGGTAAATAAAATACCATAGTAACCTGGTTGTGAATCCAATGCCTCTCTCTTATCCTAAGAAACAAGTTCCTGTATGACTCAATAAGAAAATAGCTACAACTTTCACAAGCCCTAGACAACCACAACTCATGTTCCAAAACTATGATCATATCCACTAGGAAAAAGGCTTCCGATAGCAACTCACATCATTAAACTCAACCTATCTCACATGGATAGTTTTACATCCACTACTATACTTAGTGTGAGGATAATCGTTGGATCCGATGAAACTCTTTCAACTATTCTAGGGGAAATAACAATGGAACTAGACATGGGCCATGGCAATCCATGCCTCTTAAAAAAATCTAAACAATTCATTCTAAATCAAATAATTAAAACAATACATCAAGCCACAACAAGGTTCAAAACAACCATCCAAAGAGACTCAATCAATCTTTAGAAAAAGAAATTTTCCTTTGAAGACATCACTTTCACGAACGAATTATTAAAAATCACTGACCACAAAGGTATTCTCAAAAAATAGAACACCCCAATTTAAAAGAAAACAACCTTTGTGGAACTCACACATTTACCAAATAAGGAAAAAACACAAAAGCTGGTCAAAATTTTCATTTCATTTTGAAAACAAAGAACTCAAGGATTCCCATTCAAAACTATATTTCTTTTCGAAAAAACACGATTTCCAAATAAGAAAACCATTTTTATAAATTATTTCATAAAACCAAGAAAATTATCACATCCTTATTTTCTATAAAACCAAATTTTAAAATAAATGTCTTTTTTAAAACACCGTTTTTTCACGATCAGTGCTTTTGAAACCAATCACACAAAAGCACTACATAAGAACCCATGTAAGAATCACAAAACTTAATTCCAAAACACTCCTTAATCCTCCTCCAATTTGTGGTGACCATCTTTGTAGATATTTGAAATAAAGAGGAGTCTAAAACAATACAACAAGAAAGGAAATAGTGTTATTCCTACATTGGCCCCATGGTTGTGGGATCGTGATCCAACCACACAAAACACTATAAATAAGGGGAAGACATGACCATATGGTTTCCCATGCCATGTGTGGAAAACAAAAAACTCATGTTGTCATTCCTTTATAGACCAAAAGTAAGTGTAACCCCCCAATATCACACATTTTCTCAAAGGGAATCAAAACATCAATCACATAAAATCCATCAAAATATACCAGAACAACTTGAATTCATGATTTGAAACCCAACTTTTCTTGGTAGCTTGAGGATCAGGACATGAAAGAGTTATTTGGGCTCTCCTGGCACTTACATCTCAAGTTTTGATAACCAAAGCCTCCCTTCTACCCAAAAATCACAAATAGAATAGGCTATACCAAACCTAGGTCCCATAGGGGCCATAGGCTCTGATATAACTTTTTAACATCCCGACATGAGATGTCATACCATCTAACACTTGAGACGATATGCCACCGACATGAAGGGAGTTCCCGATCCCCGCGGGTAGGGACTAGAACCTGGGCATCACCAGAAATATTTTGGGAATGATTTATCCCATAACCAAAATAAACACCAGCAAAATAAATAAATTCAATAACCAAATAAAAAAATAAGCATATTGTAGGTGAAAAAAACTAACTAATAGGTTTCCTATGGAAAATCATCAATGAAATTTTGAAAAATTAGGTAGAATGTGGTTTTACATAAATAATCATCTCTAGGAGAAAATATTGAATTCAATGAAAACATCAAAAATATTTTCCCTTACATTTAAAGAACCCAAAACACGCATTTAAAAACAATTCATGGGCCAAAACCTCATCCAAAACCATAGAAATCGTTATCATTTCATAAAACACCCCATTTACCATATTTAGAGAAAATATTCAGTTTAAAAAAATTTCCAACAAGGTCCAAATAACACCCAAGGAAAAATAGGAACAACAAACACAAATGTCAACAAGGCATAGGAAAGGAGGACATAATCAACAACACATAATCAATGAACACAATAGAAAAAACATATCTCAACACATCATACCAAACATGGCACTAATAAAATAAATCATGAAAACAAACAAATCTGACCTAGAAGAAACATATCAAGGGTTCTGGAATGCCATGTATAGTCTTTCTAATATCTAGGTAACAAGTCGTAAAATACAGAGCATGGGTTAGAGAAATGACAAGGTAAACTAGAATAAACAATTTTTCATTAACTAAACATACACACATAGTAATTTTGTTTGTTATTTCAATTTCATAACCTATACATGTTTCAACTACATAATTGCATTCATCACATGTTCCATGAGTTATGAATTTCCACCATTTTCACAATGGCCGAAGGTGGTCAATTACCGTGCATAAGGGAAAAAACGAAGTATCTATCTCACTAGGGATAAACACGTCACATCTAACACACCACCATCACCTAAATGCCTCATTCTGTGTGGAATGCAACCATTAGTGGAATAGAGATCCATCCCCTTCCCGAACCCATGCATTGTGGGGTGGAGTTTAGAGCCTCAGTCTATCTCAACCCATGGGTGTAGAACCTCTAGTCAATACCCCATACTACCAATCCATGTGCACATGCTTACATATATCCATCAACCACATATACCATAACACCAATTGAACATAATTAAACACATGACAGTCACATTTGGAATTCTATTTAATACATGAATCACCCTTATCCCTTCACTCATTAATATAATTACCATTTGCAAACAATTTCCATTAACCCATTAACATTATACCAAACACTACCATATTCCATTCTATCAATTAAACACAATTAATATTGATCCCATTACAACCCATATTAACCAATTAAACCCACTTCACACAATATCCTTTCAAATTCCTATGATAACATATTAAACATAACAACCTTGGTTAACCTCTCAAGTGCCACTATTTTCACGTGTAACAACCCGAACCCAAGATCGTGAACACGGCACACCCCATGGGTGGCCTCGATCCTGACCTCGACAACCTCCATGCATCCCACAAGGATCATTTGAGTTTTGATTAATCCACTAATAAATCATTCTATCATTTAATAGATCAAGGGAACCCAATATCACAATAACAAAGGGCTGATGACATAAGAATCAATCACCCGAACAACATAAACACCATCTACAACTATAGCTTTCAACAAGGGAAACAAATATCACATCATAAGTGCCAACTTTTTCTTCACTCATATCTAGAACATTTGTAATTTCATTTTTTTAACAATTTGACATTCAAATATAATTCCAATGGAAAGAATAAAACCACTAAATCACAACCAAGTAAGTCAAGGGAACTACATTTTTTCTTTATAAAACCAAAACATCCATTTAATGAAAAAACCAATTTTAACACCCTAGAAGAACACTATAAAACCCTTTTTAACTAAACCCCAAGGATCAATTTCATTTTATTATGAAAACATTCCTTGGTATTTTCATCAAACATAAATAATTCATAAAACCCTATTTCAAAACAATGTTCAATTTCACAAATCAATCTACTATTCCATTTAAGTAAAAACACACCAAAGCTTTCAAAACATTACAAAACTACCAGAAACACATGGTTCTCATTAAATGAAAACCAAAACTAGCCTGAAGGCTACCCATTTCCATCAAACAACTTTTAAGTAGGTTAACTAGGTATTTACATAAAGAAGTAAACCACTCACACATTTCAAACCACCATACGAAATAAAATGGAAAACCCATTTTAAAATTAATTTGAGCACAACACCTGAATTATTACCAATATACCCTTTTGAAATACTATTTTCACTTAATGAAGGCCAATTGGGTCAAAACCCATTTCCCAAACTCCAAATCAATAAAAAATGAGTAAACACAATTCATGAAAATCTTAGCACAAATAAATATTTCAATTTAAATCAGAAAATGATGATTATATGAAATAGACTACTTATTCGAAGGCCAATAAATAATAAAATGGATTCAAATAAACCAAAGGATATCAAATATATTTATACTTTCATAAAAGGTATAAAAGGTACAAGAATATTAAAACTCAAAAGGAAACAAATTGCATTTTGAAACCCACCTATAGAGAATAGGATAAAGCGGGAACACATCAGCACTTAAAGCTTTTTAAGAAGACCACCCAAAACGTACACACATGCATTATTATATATATACCCTTAATCCAATGTTTATTTTCCTAGTTCCATGAGAAAAATTGTGCAAGGAAGATATTTATATATATGTGTGTGTGTGTGTGTGTGTATATATATATATATATATTCACACACACATACTTATACATGTTATCACAACACGTTATGGAGCAACCAACATTCTACAACAATTTTTAGGAACCCAAATCATCATGGAACCCAAATGGAAGGTTAAAAACACAATAGCGGAATAATAACTTTTCCATGTATGGTGTTAGGGAGCCAAGACAAGCAAATCATCTTTGCCTTTGGTGGCGGATACTGGAATGCATATGTGGTCGACCTGAGAGACCTTTCACATACCATATCGATGAAGAAACAAATAAAAAATGGTTAACCTTAACCTTAGGGTTTGGACTATCTGAATAGAGGATGGATAGGGGAGAACCGACCAAATCGAAGGAGGATATGAGGGAATGAGATCTTACCTCGATGAACCGAGCATGATCCATGAAGGAAGCATAAGGATGAATTGAACGAAGGAGGATACATAAGGGATGTGAGGTGAACAATAATGGTGAAAATGGGGAGGATCTCTTTATGACACACATGGAGGATAGAAATAAGAAATAAAAAAAATAAAGAAAGAAGAAATAAAAAAATTAAATTCCAAAAATTCATGACAACTTGCACGGTTTGCACACGGGATTCCAGACCATACGATAACCATGCGCTGGCCACTACCTAGACCAGGCACCCCAAACAGTTACCTTCAATAAGACACAAGGTTGTGAAAACTATTCTCAAATAATTCCACTCAACACTACCAACTTACAGATCCCATATGCATGACCACCTCATGTTTTAATAGACCGTGAAAAAGCTATGTGCCACAACAATACCTCACTTGAGCACCCACAGGACCATCACACCATTACTACTAACTGTGTGGGCTAATCGTGCAATAGAAAAAAATCCTCCAAAAATATAAATTTTTGTTCTTCTAACAACCACAGCTCAATCCTGTTCTATAATAATATAAATTAATTTAAAATAAAAACAATGTGAAACTTGATGTATTACAAAAAACATATATATATATAATTACATATAAAAATGAAAGCATTTATAATCCCATCATAAATTTAATTAACCATTGATTAAAAAATGAGTTTCATGAATATTTTAATAAAACATGATTATAAGATATACAAATAAATAAAGAGGATGGTATCATTATATTATATATCTAATGAAATATAATAAATGTTAATTGATATTTACACAAATAGAATCCAATTTATAAGAGAAATTAAAATAGCCATTCAAAAAAATGATGAAATATCCTTTACTTTTTTGAAAAATTATTTTTATGTGGAAATAATTTCAAAAGAATTGGGGAAAAAATTATTTAGAAGACCACGGAACATTAGAAATATGTATTCAAAAGGAAAATAAAAGTAAATCTTAAGAAAATGTGATATTGTAGAACACACATAGAAACAGATTCATTTAATATAAATTAAAAAGTGTGAAATGAATGAGAAGATGAACAATACAATGAAAATTTATATTAGATTGCATTTATTATTATTTTAATAATGTAAATAAAAATAAAATGACATTATTAAACTGAAAAATTAAATAATATTAAATTTAATTTAAAAAATAAAGAAGATGAACATGGTGGATAAATTCTTTTGACTAAAAATATGAGATAAGAAAAATCAATATAAATGAAGCAGTTTGGTTGAATTTTGATCTAAATAAAGGAGAAATAACATGAATATACGTTAAACACTGAAATAACCAAAGGAGAAGAGAAATTATTTTGTTAGAGAGAATGATCATCCAATTTTCCCTTAATGGAATTATAGTCATTAAGAATTTTAACACCCTAACCCTAGAGGACTATAGCTTGTTATTACTTTATTATAATGACACTAGGAAAAATAAATTATATCTCAATGTACTGAATAATTTAGTAGACATAGTAAATTAGATACGTACTTGAAATTCATATGCGGAAATAAAATATAAGATTGGTGACATCATATGTTCAAAAAGGGTATGAGTACAATGAAAGATATCATGAATAAATAAGTATAGTCAATATAGTAAGGTAAATAACATTAAAAATCCATTTAAACCAAAACATGATCATAATATAGTAAAAATAAATGATGATCAAATAAATCCATATACAAAATCAACTGAAAATGAAACATATCTGTGCATATCATAACTAATAAATTAAAAAAAATGGACATCAATAAATAATTTCATATTATTGGAATGCATAATGGTGGACCTCATAAACATACAGTCAATTAATAATTACAATAATTATTATAACCAAGGAACTATTTTAAGAAAAATTATATAAATTTGTACAGGCTCAACCAAATACCCAATCTAGTTTTTCCAAAGACATTTATCAATTCATCGAGGGGATATATAATTTATTAACCCACCTATGAATTCATAATTCTAATCCATTCCTAATATGAATTAGGAGTAATAAAACCAATATCAATAATATTATTAAAAAATTGACATACTAAATTTTAATATATTTAGTAATCCATATTCATAATCATAAACCTTTTAAAGTAATATAATTAATAGTAAAAATAATGCATTTCCACTCAAAATTATCATAAACCATCTAAATAATATTAATTTTGGTTTCATTATGACATATCCCCAGATAAGTATTACTAGAATAATATTTTTTTTCATTGATGAATATTTATTCTATAAAAACTCTTTAAAAACATTCTTCTAGAATATGACCTTTCCACTTTTAAAATTACCATATAAAACTAAATGTTTATGAGCATATTTTAAAATTATTATTTTTAAATAATCCTAGTGAAATATAAAATCATATTTGAAAATATAAGTGGTCATTACACTATAAAAATCCATTCTTTTTTTAGATGTTAAAATAAAATTCCTTTGAGATTTTTGGTTAAAAAGTATGTTGTTCGAAAAAAGAAAAGAAAAATCCTTTTAATTTATTTTAAATAGTAAAACATGTGTAGAAATTTAATTAATAAATCATTTTTAGAATGTTGACAATATTTTGAAATTTTTATTCTAAAATAACAGTTATGGAAGAAAAATGTTTTTCAATAGAAGATAGAAATTAAAAATATATTTTCCCTAGAAACATGTACTCCCTTAATATTTTTGTAACTTTGGAATAATTACACCCATTAAATAAATAGATCAAGATGAAACATTAAATTAAATTTAGTTAAATGGATTCATGATATAAAATATGAAAGGGGTATAATATACACCACATAAAATAAATAAGTGAAGAATATGGCATATGTCTAATTGAAGTAAAAGTGAGACGTAAAACCCTTACATCTAGTTTGACTTCCTTTTTATGTGTGTGATACTAAATTATAATAAATATAGGATTACTAAAATTATATCAACGAATCATAATCCTATAATTCATATTATATATGATTTATTTATAGTATCTTATCACCTGTTTATTTACAATTCTTCGTTAAAATCACTATTTCATGTGATAATTGTTTGATTTTTCAAGTGTGTTTTGGTTTAGTAATTTTATTCATTTTTTATTGATCATGAATCCTTAAAATAAATAATGTAAAAATTGATATAAATATAATATATACTCATTATATATGCATTTATACTATTTTATATTAACTAGAGAAAGAAAATAGATTACATCTTTCTTGGAGATGGTTGGAAGTACGTATGCTTGAACATTGTTTCCATTTTTCTTAATGGATGGAAGGAAAAGAAGTTAAGAAAATATAAAATTTATACAGATATTATTATTTCATATATTTTAAACTATATAATTAAATTTACCCTTTTATCACTTTATGTGAACACTTAGTGAAAAAATGAATCATATCTCTTTCTATGGTGGTAATCCATCGTACACATGAGCGACCTAATCGTTTCCCCATAGAATGGAAATTAGGATGGTATATGTGATATTATAACTCTAGATGTATATTAATGTCATAAATATCATATTAATATGTTAAATATATCATTATATCTAACAGTGAGGGGCAGTAATAGAAAACAAATTACATTGGGTTGTGAGGCGGTAGTTAGCCATACACACGATTGCCAATTTCATTTCCAATTAGATGGAAGATGATATTGATATAGATTAGTGTAGTAACATAATAATATATAAGTATATGGGAGATACTATTTTTATTAAATTTTCATATTTTATGAAATTCTTAAGGAGTTTGATGAATAAATAAATGAAAAACGTATGGTTAAGGACTATACCTCTTCCTTGGATAGCCTCTATTGGATTGTACCTAATGCATTTTTATAAGGGTTTAATAATGAATAAAATCACTATATTTTATGGGTATGTATTTAAGGAATATATTTTGGTATTTATAGGATGAACAAAATGTCTTTTTGAGTGTGAAACAGAGAGAAGAGTGGGTGCCCTTTTTTAAGTGAGGGAGAGGATACACTTAGAAATATTTCAAAAGAAATTGTGATAACTATGTTTTTTACATATAAGAAGGCTCCAGAATGGATGAGTATCGAACCATGGATGAAATAATCTCTATATAAATCCATAAAATATAATTTATAAAATTTTTAATTACATTTTAAAATTAATATTTTTAGTTTCACCCCTAGTAAACCCATTTTATCCATATCCATTATAAATAATTTTTAATATTTTTAATATTAATTATAAACGAATAATAAGTTAGCCTAAATTTTAAATATATATTATTATGAGTATGAATTTTTAGTCTATTTTTTAAAATTAAATCCATTTAAGAGGAATAATTCCATATAAAATTAATCCAGCAAATGCGTCAAAAAAGTGGTATTCCAATGAAAGGTCTTCATATGTATGGAATGTTTTTAAATTTTAATTAAACATAAACATGATCCAAATGAATTAATTTATTTTAATTCTAATATAATTTAACAAATTTTAATTTAAATAAATTGACTATATAATTTATATTTTTAGTATTATTAAATGAGAAGGAGGTTTTCGATAAAAATTAGTATTTTCACCATTGAAAAAAATATCAATCTTTTCATAAAACTCTAAAATATTCACCAAAATAGAATTTTTACCAAAAGATTTTAAAAATAATATTTATTTGGTAAAATAGACTTTATTAATGTGGAAATGGTTTTTTTATTCTTATCTTAAAAACACTAAGAACATTTTGGAGAAAATAGTATTTTTGATGTTTATAGTGGAATTACTAAAAAGTATTTACCTTTTTATCAATGTGTTTCTTTTATATAAAAAAATTATAATTAATTTTATTTCTTTATTCTTATTCATACCACCTAGTATAATTAATAGGGTATAATTATCACTATATAAATGATAGTATACAATGATTCGATATAAATTTGGTGTTGTGTGTAAAACAAGTTATCAATGAAATAAAAAAATATTTAAAAACATTATGTTATTATAAATCATCTTATAACATTATAATCCCCTGAAAATTAATTTTTACCTCAAAATCCATCACTTTGATACAAACATATGAGGATAATTCTACCTTATTATATCATCATGTTCCTATATAACTTCCTTAAGTTGGTGGTGTCGCCATATAAAATCAACAAGTTTTTTGGTATTGATTTTTATCCATTTTTCTATATATGATAAAAAATATAACCAAGTTTTTCTTCATTAGAATGATCATGCTAATGAGTAGTGACATTGGATTTTATCACATGTTAAGTATAAAATATGTACTTCCATAGTAGAGATAAATAGAACACGTACTAAAATTAACAAAGGTTCGGTGGAAGTTTCAAATGACAATATAATATCTCAAATCATTCAAGAATATCGATGGGGAAAATATACCTTTGGATCAACATTAATTTCTTAGAAAATCCAATAACCTTATTCTATGAATAAATTTATAAAAAAACCTTCTCCCTGAGTTCGAAATCTAGATTACATAGATGATTATCAACATAAAATTTCTATCAGTTTTAGTCCTCATTGATGTGTTGTTGAGTGGATATGTCATTATATGACATTTAATAAGATAGATTAATTCCCCAATATATTTCATTCTCTTAATTCATCCCAACACATTGGATTTATTAGATTCTTTCCAAACTTTTCTTCATAAGGATCAATCTGAATGCTCATATGAAAGCTTTTATTGTATGAATACTCAAATAGATGAAGGTATTGATCCCATTAATAATTGAAATCCATAGAACTTGATATCAGCATTTCCTCTAGTGTTTAAATTTTTCATTCAGATTGACCATATTTTTTTGGAGGATATATGTTTCTGAAACATAACATCATATCAAGAGCTCATAGAAGATTTCACCCGAACATTAAGGTAAATCTTAGATCTGAATAAGATACAATAGAATGTGGTATTCCCTACATCTTTAATAATTCCATAATGTATATCATAGTATGTTGATCAAGATAATAGTATTATATAATAGAAATTAATTGTACTAACTTTTTAAGAAATCAACTACAACCTATAAATCAATAAATACTTTTGAATTTTAGGGAAATATGATGAAAAAACCCATCTTGATATTTTCCCACTTTTATTCATGTAAGGGTAATGGTCTTAAAATCCCCTTATACATTTGTCTCTCAGCCTTAAATTTATAGATTACTATGAAACTAGATATAAAATATACAATTAATTTCATTTTTTCATCCTAATAGAAATATTATTTCAAATCTCTATACATCTTCCTAGTTTCTAGATGAATAATGAATTATGAATTATGGGACATATCCAATACCACTTGGTATAGATGGAATATATATATGGTTCTTTAAACTTATAATTCCAACACAAACTTTGCATAAATATTTATCATTTCTCTCCTTATTCAATAATTCCATGTCCTCTTTATACATGTTTTTAATCCTAACATGGACTTATGATTGAATATTCATTTGAGAAAGATAGAATTCCTCCCATTCCTTCAATATTTGAAGATCCATCCATTAAAAATATAAAAACTTTTGAACTTTTGTTATCTAATGATAGATAATATTTCTTGTTCTTTCGACTTATAGAATTATCCCCCTTGTTCACCTTCCCTAGGTGGTGATTTTGGGTAGTTATAATCATTGGTTATATTCAACTATCTTCTCAAGTGTATATTAAACTATCTCTATGTGAATAAATAGTTCAAAATTTAAAGATTAGTATATATGTCACAACTTTAATTGTATAAGAAATTCCTCTATATAATTAATTCAAAATACACCTCTACTAACTCCAAAACATGAGTTGAGTAATTTTTATCATGGTCCATAAATTTTTATGTGGCATATTCTATAACCTTATCATTGTACATGATAACTCAACCTAATACCCTCATTGATGAATCACAATATATTAAAAACCCTTATACACTATAGTGTATTAGAAGAATTGACTCACTAAACACCATATCTTTAGTTTCTTGATACATTTCTCACATTCATCAGTCCAAAGGAACTTAGTTCCCATACAAGTAACTTTGGTCTGTGCACAGGAAATTCCTGATAAATTCTCCAAATAACATGAACAATATCCTGAAAAAATATAAAAACTATTGATCTAGGTAATTATGGTTAGTCTAGTACATTTACTAATGACTTGATTCTTAAAAGGATACACATAATACCCTCAAATGGGATTATATGATGCAGTAATGAATCATTACAAATCCAAAACTCACACTTGGTAAATTTTTCAAACAACTTTTCCTTCCTTGGGGTCTTCCACACAATTCTCAAGTGATCTTAACTTTCATCCTTTCTCTTTGAATATATAATAATTTAATCTATAAAGACTACCATAAACCAATCAAGGTAATCTACAATTATTATATTAATTAAATTCATAAAGATATAAACAACATTTATATGACCGAATAGGTTCACTATAAATTTATAGTGTCCATATATTGTATGAAATAATGTATTGGATATATTTTAATTTTTTAACATTATCTGATTATACCTATATTCAAGATAAATTATTGAAAAATTATTGATCTCTTCATAATAGATCATAAAAATCATTGATATATGGTTGAGGGTACTTGTTCATGGTTGGGTTCTTTTTATGTTCATGATAATCAATGATAACTCTCATAGATACTTATTTATTCTTACCAAAAGAATAGTTGCACCCCAAGGTAAAACACGTGGGTGAATAAATCCATAAACATTATTCTCCTAGAGTTTCTTCTATAAGTCGTCAAACTCAATTAGGTCCATTCTATACGGAGTCTTTGAAATATTGTTTGCACCATGTACTAGTTCTATTAAAAACTCAACTTTATTATTCAATGGAAGACATAAAAACTATTTTTGGAAGACATCGAAAAACATTCATATAATAGTAATGTCCTCAAGAACAAATTTATGCTATGTACCAGGACGTGCATTGGAATATGGTGGGATGAGAATTTAAAATGTTTACATCACTGGAGCACTCTAACATCATTGAATATAATTATCTCTTCCAATAATGGTGTGAGGACCACATGTTTTTTATGAAGAGTAAAAAAATAAACTGAATGTATACCTTGTTCAGATCTGGTGGGATCAATCCTGTCATAAGGTTCTAGTTTACGTTGCTCAAATAACCCAATTACTAATACATATATGTCATCAACACATGTTTCCTTAATCTATTCATGTGACTTTTATTGGAATCATAGTGCCAGTACAGAACTCCAATGACCACTTCGATGCAAATATGATCACCACAATCCACTATCTTCGATCAGAGAAGATGGAAATTGAATCAAAAGATTGATTTAGAGAGTCTCTCTCTAGGTATCAGGAAGAGAGAGAGTCTCTCACTTCCAATGGATAAATATTCTATCTAGGAAGATCTTCTCTCCCCTTATATTAAGGAAATCTATCTTAACCAGTTTGGGTTCCCATCCCCTATAGAATAAACATCCACTATATAAATATTATAAATAATTACTTATGACAAAATAAACTATTCCGTAAGTAATATTTATATATTATCACTCATAGATATATATATATTATTTGATACTATTGATTCATTAACTCGACTCACATATCCTAGTAATATTAAAAGAACTAGAGATATTTAATTAATATCTAATTGAATAATATATACCCAATTACTTACTAAATAACTTGTGAATACATGCCATAAAAAGAATCATCAAAATTATTCCTTACTTGAATAATAATGAATTTATTTATGTCTTGGTGATCTATAAAACATGGATAATACCCAGACCCCGTGTTGGGACCTACAATTTTCTATATACATATTCAATAGAATAGGTATTATTATTAAAGAACTATTGTGTTTATCTTGTAGTCCCTTATCTCAATAGTAGTGAATAATATTCATAGACTAATAGTGGGGTCTTACAACCCATCAAGGCCCCTGTATAGATATGGAAATTTCAATGAAATGACTACCTTCCTACGAACACGGTCTGAGTAATGTAATCTCTTTCCCATCGATATATCATTAAAAAAATAGAAACTATTGTCATCATCCTTTATCTTTATTTATTATTTGTTGATCTATCTGGAAAGACTTACCTTTGACTACAATTCCCTTTAATTTAATGAATGTTCTACCATCCTAACAAACCTGACCCGAGATATCTCTTCCTCAACTTATAAGAGACTAATACTGTATTGATTATTCAATCAACTTCATGTCACCAATGACATACCCAACTTAAATTACCTCTCCATGAATTCATTTCCATGGTTTTAACCTTTCATCAAAGTACGCAATTAAATGAAATACAATGATACTAATATCAAGCTAGGAGACATTATAAATGTCCATAGATCGGAAAAACCAATAAAACCCAAAACATTTTGTGTTCATATTGGTGGGTATGTCTTTATGATCTCACTACTAGAGCTCACCATGTTTCTAAATAAATGAGAAGGTGTTCCAATGCTTATGATCCCCCAGCACCTGATAGCAACACATATTCAATGTCTTGTAAGAATTATGTAACTGGACCATATGGAATTACTTTAAGATTATTTTCATAGTATCTCTAGATTCTCATTATAGCCCGGTATCTAATATAACCCTCTGATATGACAAGTAATCTTAGAACATTAACATAAACAATGTTGATGTAGAAGTTTCTACACTATTATGGAAATATAAACATATATATATATATATATCAAACTATTTACATGTAGTTGTAATCAATGTATAACTCATGTTGGTTTTAGGGCACCCACATTCAACACTCCCACTTTCACTATATCTAACTGCTTGCATGTCTCAATCCACTAGCTCTCTTATGAGAATAATTCTTTCGCTTAGAGATGTATTTAGTCATGGGGTCTACCACATTGTCCTCTTCAGAGGATCTGCTGATAGTTACTTCACCTCTCTGAGTAAATTCCCTCAAGAAAAAAAATTGATAAAGTACATCCTTTGTCCTCTGGTGGGACATGGTCACCAAGCCAAGAACCACATCATTAGTATTGTCAGAATAAACAAGAATAGGTACTACACTACTGGGCGCAACACCAATGTCTGAGACAAAGATTCATATTGAAATTTCTTCCTTTTCTACATCAGAAGATGCTATATTCTTGGATTATGTTGTAGAATTGGCAACCACAGATTGCTTCGAGCTTCTCCAGCTCACTGCACCACCATTTAGGAAAAAGATGTTCCCTGACTACAATTTCAGATAATCATGATCTATTTGAAAACTAGCATCAGTGTATCCCCTCACTACTAGTTCTTCATCTCCTCCAAACACCAGGAACAAATCTATAGTATGACTCAAGTGCTTTAGGATAGTTTTAAATACTTCCCAATATAGATCCCCTGGATTGGCTTGATATTTCCCATCATTCTTAAAGAAAATGAAACTTCAAACCTAGTACATAGTATGACATACATGATATAACCCACTACCAAGGCATAAGGGATTCTACTCATTCATTCAATCTCCTCTTATGTATGTGGACACATTTTCTTAGAGAGATTAATACAATGTGATATAGGAAACAACCCTATCATAGATTGTTCTATATTGTTCCTTTTGAGTACCTTGTCAATATATGTACTTTGACTTAGCCCAATGATCCTTTGATATAAATCTTTATGGATCATGATCCCTAGAATTTATGCTTCTTAAACTAAATATTTCATGGAATATAATTCATTTAACCATGTCTTAACTAACTATAATACTTTAACTTCATTTTCTATAATTAATATGTCATTAACATATAATACTAAGAAAATGTTGGCATTCCCATCAACCTTCTTATAAACACAAGGATCACTTTCATTTTTAACAAAACCAAATTTTCTTATGGCCTCATCAAAACAAACATTCCATGATCATGATGCTTAACATAACCCATAAATGGATTTTTGTAGCTTTCACAACTTATTGAAATTATATGGCCATAAAAACACTTTGGATTGAGTCATATAGATGTCTTCAACCAACTTCACATTTAGAAAAGAAGTTTTGAAATCTATTTTTCCAATATCATAATCATGAAAGTATTCTATTGTAAGAAATATTCTAATGGATTTTAGTATTTATATGATTGAGAAGGTGTCATCGTAGTAAATGACTTGGTGTTGCCTGAAACCCTTTCAAACTAGTCTTGATTTACAGGTATTGAACTTAGCATCCATGTCCATCTTTTTCTTGAATACCCATTTTCAACCAAAGGGTTTTACATCAGCTAGAGGGTCTACAAAAATACAAACATGATTTTGGTTCATGAAATCCATCTCAAAATGTAAGGTATCCTACAATTTAGTGGCTTTTTTCCTTCTATTTCTTCCTTTTAGGTTAGAGGGTCATCATCCTCAAGGATTAATGTGTCACCTGACTCAGTGAATATAAAACCATAATGCTCTGGTTCTATAACATCTATAGTATAAATACATAGTATTTGTGTATCATTAGGAACTTCTTCTTCCACTTTCTCTTGTGGATATTATTCTCTTACCAACTCTTGTGCATATAGAGCATTAAATTCATAGAAGTCAATCTTACTCCCACTATTTCCATTGGAAATGTGTTCCCTTTCTAGAAATATTCCATTTCTTTCTACAATAAATTTTATAACTAAAGGGTTATAAAGGTAATATCCTTTGGTTTCCTTAGGATAACCTATAAATATTCACTTCGTGCTTCTGGATACTAATTATTCACATGGTATAGCCTTGAAAAAATCCTCACATCCATGTACATGTATGTGTGACATATGGGGCTTCCATTCACACTATAGCTCATATAGAATCCCATATATCTTTAGTTGGTACTCGGTTGAGGGTATATGTCATTGTATGCAGAGCGTATCCCCCAAAGGATAATGGAAGAGTTGTTTGACTCACTATTGATCTGACCTTATATAGGAATGTACTATTCAATCCTTCACTAACACCATTCCATTGTTGGGTATAAGGAGAAGTGATTTGGGATATTTTCCCACACTCCATCAAGTGATCATTGAAATCTTTGTTAAGATACATTCCTCCTAGGTCTAAGCGGAGTGCCTTAATCTTCTTACCAAAATGGTGTTATACTTCATGATGATATTCCTTAAACATCTGAAATGAATCTAACTTATATCACATCAAGTAGATAAAACCATACATAATATATTCAATGGGAAAGTAATGAAGTACAAAAACTCACCCCATGCCTCTATTGGAAATGGACCACATACATCATTTTGTATCAAATCTAGTAATGCATTGGTTCTTCCTCTCTTCCCAAATAAATTTTCATTCGTCATTTTCCCTTATAAAGATTATTGACATACATTCCGAGTTTTAAATGAACGGTGAAAAAATACCCTTATTGATGAAATTTGGTAATCAATTCTTGTTTATATGACCTAGTCTGAAGTTCCATAGGTGGGTGATATAAGAGTATTGCTTATTGGTTTTTTCATTGATTTTCATTAATGGGTTTTCAGGTTCAAGTATATAAAATCAATTATTAATATGTTCAATACCATACCACATATTATCTTAATAAATGAGGAAAAATTTATTTGAGAACATGAAATAAAATCCCGTCATTTCTAAACATGACACTGATATTTTGTTTTGGGTTACAGAGGGTAAAAAATAACAATTATAAAATACTGGAACCAAACCACTTGGAAAGGTTAATGTTGGATTTAGTGTCCTAGAATCAACTAATTTTTACTTTATTCATTAATAAACACCTTATCACATCATGATTATTCATCTGTGTGAAAATTCATGTCATTGTGTCCTATGTATAGTCGTTTCACCAAAGGGTCATGGTGGATCTCTGCTATGATGAGAACTAAGAAGTTCCATAACACTATTCTTGAATATATGTTCTATGGTCGGATGATGTTATTTGAGGGAGAGAAATAATAATTCCATTAGGGGTGAGGACTCATAAAACCTTGAGACACCTTCTCATGGGGTGATCCCATGGTAATATCTAGGAGGATATTATGAGAACGATACCCACTGGTAAGAAATCCACATTTAATAGTGTCATTTAATGTTCCTATCTACGGATATATATATTGGTCCTTAAATTTTAAGATTATTATTAAATGGGTATTACAACTCATGAACTTAGATGTATTGATGAAAACTATAAGGAAACACAATTCGTAGAGTGGGAGGATATGTTGGGTGCGTCGTGAGTAATACTACATTAATAGATAATGAGAGAAAGGATTTGTCCCTTCTGTTCAATAATAGATTTTGATATCATAGGCCCTCTGATGGAATTTATATAGCCTAAATAAATCCTTTTCCATGGTAAGGAATGAGAATGTTTACTTCCGATAATTCAAAGTAAGAATAATTGAGAACATGGATAGATGGCACTATCATGCAACCCTCTTGATTATAGATATTGAGAAAAAGGGATTACATTACACGGTAAGTGTTCGTAGGAGGTGACATGTCATTTTGGAATTATCTTATTTCTCTATGAGCGACATGGTGTATTTCTAGATGTTAACCTTGGACTTTAGGTAGGTTCCACATAATTCCACTAAGAATGAGTCCTATAGGGTCACACACTATGTGTATCCAAGTATCTCAGTTAAATATTCATTTAACAAGTTGAAAAAAGATTATTCCCAATTTTGGTTTAATAATTAATCAAGTATGTATAATCACATTTATTTTGAAACTAGTTATCCGAGAGAATATATTGTGGGTAAAATAATATATTTATTAGGGATTAATGTAGTGATATTTATTTGAAAAATAAATAGTCATTATTCAAGGTCTAATAAATGTGGTGGAGTAAATAAGAAAAATGGAAAAACAAAAGTACACACCGTGTATATTAATAACTACAAGCTGTGTAGTTTTATCTAGGGATTTGTGAGAAATAATATTATTTGTTTCATTAAATTGTAGTAAGTGTAATTTATTGGGATCACGTGAAGTGATAAGAATGGTCAACTCTTATTATTATACATGAGGTCTTACTATGAATTGAATGAAATGAATAAATGATTTTGGGTAATTAAATCATTTTATTATTCTACGTAATAAAACCCCAATTACATTATTCTCATTAACCTAGTCATTCTCTTTGGTTGTGCACAATGGATCTCAAAAAGATCTCAACCTAAGAGATAATTATTTTTTAACCAATAACGCTCTCAAGTTACATGAGAGGCCCTCCTCCACCAGGTCAACGAGTGCGCTTTGGAGGCAGCTCTCAAAGTGATTGAAGGAGGACATCGCAAGAGGAGACACTTCCATGCTAGCACCTGGAGATCCCTTCAGCAACATCGAGAGATATGTGGAGCACGTGCAGATCACCGCTAGAGGAATCATACACTTGGGTTCTACGATGCAATGATAGATAACATTTAATTATTACCGAAAACATCAACGAAGAGATAATTTCATCTAGGTAATTATTTTCTTTTAATTAAGTTAATTATAACCAATATATGATGATCCTCTATATGGTTCTAGGACTCCTCTATTTTATTTCTTTCTTTGTTCTATTTCGTGGATCCGACATTTTATCATCGTGATGGATCTCAGATAGATTGTTTTTAAAGGAAATAAAATGTTTGGTACACCTATCCATGTGCTTCCACTGTGCCCAGAACCTACAAGTAGTATCAAAGGGTAATATCATTGGTTATAATTATTTAGTTTTTTCATTGACGATTTATGATTTTAATAATTTTGTTGATTTAATTCAAGTTAATCGTTCTTAAAATATGAATCTCGAGATCTATTCCCCCTCTTTCATTTCACATTCACTTTACATAAATGATATTTTATTCTAATTTTGATTAAAATAAAATAGGGGATCTCATCTAGTGGTGTCAATGGTTCCTGGCCATACAACACCAGAACACATGACATGTATTCGGTAGTACGCACCATGTAGTCATGGATCAATGCATCAGATCGGTCTGCCAGACCAAGTTGTGTCATGTGATTTTCCCTAAGTCTTAAAGATTATGTGTGTTGACCAGGAATAGGTGGCATGTGGATTCCAGATTATACACTTTTTGGCCCACTGGAAACAGCATGTAGTCCCTTCAAGTTAGGGTTGGACGGTGTGCCCCGTACACGGCTTGCAAGGCTAGAGACCATGTAACGCAGATACTACACAACATTTGGCCCACTAGAAATGTCGTGTACTTCGAAGATTTCCCAAGTACACTCACACACTGTATCCCTATGTGTGTACTTTGGATGGATAATGAAAAAGGTACAGACTTTGTAGTTGGAACTACATGCCGTGTACTCATCCAAAGTACACAGATTTATTAAAATTTATTATTATATTATACAAACCCTTGATACGTATACCATGGTGTGGGTGTAAATATATGGAACAATATTTGATAGGTGTTTTATATATATTTGTTTAATTTAACATATGCACAATGTTCATTTCTACTCATTGGGTAGCTATGAACATTAATTCACTGGGTTTCCTCCAAGGAACCAGTTACATACCAAGATAATTTTAAATGAATTTATTTGTTTAAAATTATGATGGATGTGAGTCTCAAGGAAATTCAGAAAAGGGTTTAAGATAAAAGGATTGATTAATTAAAGATAATTAATTGATTCAAGAATGGTTTATCATAAACAAGAATGATTAAAGAATTGAATGGTGGTTTTATTTACGCACAAATATCACTGCATGCATGGATAATCATGATATAGACCGGGACCTTTGTATGTGAATGGTTTCTTTTAATTTATTTATTAAAATTAAATTTATTATCCTATGAGACATCTCCTCCTTAATATGTAGGGCTTTCCTGACCAAGGTTTCTTTTATTTAAAACCTTGTTTTACCCCTCACTTGTGAGTGAGATAAAATCATATGTAATGTATGTAGCACACACACTAGTAGAGGTAGCTCATTATATAATCCAAGGTGAAACCAATCCAAGGAGATATAATGGTGGATATATGTAAAGATATAAACACAAACCCAAAAGTTTCATGGTGAATCTCCACTAGGTATTGGGCTAGTTTATCAACCGCTAGATAAAATAACCAATAGAACAAGCTCATGATCATACAATTTATTTTATTTCATTTATTTTCATGGTTTATTTATATTGGTTGTGTTGTCGCGATCACACAATTAATTAATTAAAAAATCATTCAAGAAGAAAATAAAATAAGACTGTCTGATGCGTAAATATTATCTTAGACAAGGTTAATCACTTAATTATATCCCACTTAATATTAACAAGCATGTAATAAAGATAATAAAATAGAAATTTTCATATAAATATAAAATCCCTCAAAGAAATATTAATTTGGTATAGCCTTCCAAAATCATGGTTAGAATCAAACCACATTTAAAAGTGCTTGGTCAACCCTAGTTAGGGTGGTTTCAATTATGAGGGAATTCGAAGCCAAGGTTTTGGGTTGATGTGACTTGGTTCACATCAAGGTCTGACTTCCACAACAGGACTTGGTGTGAACTAAAGGCAGAGGTTAAGGAAATCCAAAATAAAAGGATTTCTAGATTGGGGAGTCCACTCGGCGAATTAAGGCGCTGCGATTTAATGCAGTTGGCATTTGGAATGCCTACCTAAAATCATTCATGTTTCATGATCGACACTAGTTGGGGTAGTGAGAAGGTAAATATGGATCCTTGACCCAAGAATATTCTGGAAACAAAATATTCTGAGGTCAATGGTGAGGGGTGTTGGATTTCGATAAAATAGTGGGAGTCTAATTATTTGTCTCAATTTTATGAGAAAGTACTAAATATTTTATAATCATAATTTGTAGAAATGAAAATAAAAATGACTTCAAAAATATCATTAAAAACTATACTCGATAAGGGAAACCTTCTCACCGACACCAATTTCCAGGAGTGGCAGAGGCGTTTATGTGTCATCCATTGCCATGAGAAGAATTTTATGTGTTGGAGGAGCCTATTTTAGTTTCACCGAGAAAAGAGGAAAATGACGAGGAATTATCTCTCTATTTGAAGCATAATGATGATTCCATAGATGCCCAATGTTTCATAATATCGACCATGTCTAATGAGCTATTGAACCTACAGGAAAACAAGGACGCTTATAGCATGATATCTCACCTTAAGGATCTCTATCAAGAGAAGGTGAGATAGGAGAGATACGAGATCTCCAGTTATTTTTTCACAACTAAGCTTAGACAGTCTACTCCAGTTGGGCCTCATATAGTGAAGCTTATTTTCTACATTGAATGTGTTGACATCTTAGGTATTAAGTTCCCAGATGAGTTGTGTAAAGATCTCATTCTATCATCACTACCCAAGACATTCAATAGCTTTATTTTCAACTACAACATAAGCAGAAATGATAAGCGTCTATTTGAACTTCTAACTTTAATTCTCTAGGTAGATAAGGACACAAGGCATGACAAACATGCAGTCTTTGTGGTGAATAAGAAAAGGAAGTACAAGGAAAATGGGGTAAGGGTTTATAAATGGTCTAAACCCCCATGCACCGTCTCTCTAAGAAGGGGACAATCTTGAGGCTGTGAAAGGAATGAGAGGTGGTATATTTTTCATGTGTCAAACCAGGCAACTATAAGAGGAACTGCACCCAGAAGTATGGGGATTCTAATGGTGTTTTTGTTATCGAGTGTAATCTTTCAATTTCTACACAATTGGTTTTAGATATAGATTGTGGGGCTCATATCTGTATTCAAATGAAAGAACCAAGTATATTTAGAAATATTTCTAGATGAGAGTGGGATCTTTGAGCTACCAATGGTGTGAGTATGGCTGCGTTATCCTTTGGCGATTACCATCTCTCATTCCTAACTGGGATTCTTTTTGGTTTACAAAACTATTATTATGTGCCTAGTGTTACTAAGAACATAATTTATATATTATTTTTAGATATGGATGGATTTATTTTCATGTTTGGAAATAAGGGTTGTTTCTTTTATAAGAACAATGTATTTTATGGTATGCCTTATTTATGTAATGGTTTTTATATATTCAATTATAAAAACCAAGTGTTATAAATTGATAACGAAAGAAACTCACATGACTCATACAACACCCAATTGTAGCATCACCATCTTGGTCATGTGAATGAGAATTTTATGACAAAGCTCTACCAAGATGGTTATTTAGACTCTACTAAGAAAAAACAACTTGATAGATCTCATGCTTGTTCATAGGGTAAAATAACCAAGAAGCCTTTCAGCAGATAGGGTGAAAGGGGCATAGAGCTTCTAGGATTGGTGCACACTGATGTGTGTGGACTATTTCCAATAGATGCTAGAGGTGGATATTATTACATTATTAATTTTACTGATGATTTGAGTAGATATTGATATATCTAATTAATGCGGTATAAGTCATTGGACTTGCAGAAATTTAAGGAATTCAAGAATAAAGTATAGAATCATCTTGGTAAGAAGATAAATATGCTCTGATCGGATTGAGGAGGAGAATAACTAAACCAAAAATTCATCGACCTTTTAGGGGAGTCTGGGAGCCTATCTCAACTCACTCCTCCATACACACCATAGTGGAATTGTGTTTGTGAAAGGAGGAACCTCACCTCATTTGACCTAGTCAGGTCAATGATGAGTCATGCAGATCATCCATTATCCTTTTAGGTATATTCATTAAAAACTGTAGCATACCCATTAATCTGAGTACCAACTAAAGTGTAAAATGGAATTCCCTATGAGTTATTGAATGGAAATAAACCCATTTTTTTGCACATAGGTGTATGGGGATGTGAGCCATTTCTTAAGGCCTTCTCGAGCAACAAGCTAGCACCCCAGGGTATGAGTTGTATCTTTATAGGATATTCCAAGGAATATAAAAGAAAATTACCTATATAATCCTTCATACATGAAAGTGATTATTTCTAGAAAATCTGTATTTCTGGTGAGGGAGAACAACCTCAAAAAGGAGAGTGTGAGAAAGATTGACTTTGATGAAGTTGATCATCAAGATACACATGATTTAATACTGGAACAAGTTCCACAGGTCCCCATGGGAGAGCTTCGAGAAAAACAAATACAGTGTAGGAGCTCAAGAGAGGTAAGGGAACCTGAGAGATTTGGTTTCCAGTCACTGAGGATGGAGAACCATTATTAATGGAAAATGATTAACCTTTCTCTTATAAGGAAGCCGTAGAAATCTCAAAAGCTATAAGATGGCTAGAAGTTATGAATTCATAGATGGATTCCATGTAGTAAAACCAAGTCTGTGTTCTGGTTGATGAGCCTATTTATGTAAAACCTATTGGATGCAAATGGGTATTCATGAAAAATCTGGACATAGAAGTTCATGTTAGAACCTATACAGAAAGTCTAGTTGCTAAAGGATTTATAAAGCATCAAGGAATTGACTATGATGAAACCTTCTCTCCAGTTTCCATGTTTAAATCCATAAATTCATAATTTCGATAGAAGCTTACCATGACTACGAGATTTGAAAAATGGATTTCAAAACAGAATTCTTTAATGGGAATCTTTAGGAAGATGTCTATATGACACAACCCAAAGGGTTTGTGACACAAGGTGAAGCCAAACGGGTTTTCAAGTAGCATAAATCCATTTATGGACTAAATCAAGCATCTAGGTCTTGGAACATTCCATTTGATGAATCCACAAAGGAATTTTGATTCATTAAGAATGAATATGTGTCGTGTGTTTATAAATGGTTTAATGGTAATGCGGTCATTATCCTAGTAGTATATATTAATGACATATTACTTATTGGAAATGATGTACTAGTTTTACAGTCACTTAAGGGCTAGTTGATCAAGTGTTTCTCTATCCTAAACATAGGTGAAGCAGCCTAAATTCTAGGGATCTAGATCATTCACAATAGATCCAAGAGGGTTCTTGGACTATGTCAGGGAACATATATTGAAAATATACTAAAGTGTTTTAGTATTGAACAATCCAAGAGTGGATTTGTTCTAGTGTCACATGGCCTACATCTTTCTATGAAAATGTGTCCTTGGACACAACATGAGAATGATAGGATGAGTAATATCCCATACGCTTCGGCTATAGGATCCATCATGTATTCCATGTTATGTAATAGGGTTTATGTTGCCTATGCACTGAGCATGGTAGGCATATATAAAGCATATCCATGAGAACAAAATTGGGCAGTTTTTACGTCTATCCTTAAGTATCTGAGAAGAAATATGGATATGTTCCTAGTATATGGATGAGACATGGAGCTTGTCATTAGAGGGTATGATGATGATTGTTTTTAGACAAATCAAAACGATCTAAAGTCACTATGAGGATATGTTTTATGTCCCAACGGAGGAGATGTGAGCTAGAAGAGTTCAAAGCAGCCAGTTGTGTCTATTTCTAAAGTGGTGTCTGAATATATAGAGGATTGTGATGCAATAAAGGAAGATTTCTGGATTTGGAACTTTATCCAGGAGCATGATGTGGTTCCTATAAGTAATGATCCTATCATAATGTATTTTGATAATACTGCAATGATGGACCTTGCAAAATAACCAAGGTCACATCAACAGGCAAAGCCCGTTCTCTAGAAGTATCACCACCTGAAATATTTCTATCAAATGGGTGAAGTGGCAGTGGCTTCATTTTGGATCGCCTTGCACGCACTGGTGTCTCTCTCTTCAAGGAGGCACGGTGTTGAATCTGCGCTTGATCTCTACCTCAGTGAATCAAGAACTACCCCTCGTTCACCCTAGGCTTTGGAGGTTGAGCATTGTCTTTTTGGATATTCCGGACGGCGGCGACGTGATGCTGTTTGAGTTTGAGGAATATTTGGTCTCTGGTTTTATGGATTATGGTCGATGGCGGAGAGATTGATGGTGGATCTCATCCACATAAGATCGTTTCTCAACATCTTCTTAATCGGAGGCTACCCAAGGATTTTGGAGGATAGGGTTTGGCAAATCCCTCGCGGTATGACTTCGCCTTCTTGTTTTCTTTCGTGGGTCTGCTCAAGGGTTTTTAGGATCTAGTTTTGTTTTGTGATCTCATCTCTGATTGAAGCTTGCTAATTATGATTTATGTTCTGGATTGAGGTTGTTCTGCTTGCTGGTTTGCGATTTGGTTTTCGTTTGTTGTTTTGTCGTGCGGTTTCCGGCCTAATGAACTTCTGTGAGTCTTTAGTGATGCATGGTGTTTTTGGTTGTTATTTAATTTGGGATGATAATGAATGGTTTGTATGAGCGGCGATGTAGTTTTTGTTCTAGGGAAATCGCTCCGGCGATCTACTTTAGTGGCGGTGCTTGATGGAAGGGTGCTTGGTTCGAGGTGCTGGTGGCGCAGGTGTGCGGCTCGAGGGCAGCTGTCTAGTTGACTTTTGTTTTTGAATTTGAAATTTGAATTTGATCTGGATTTTGTGAAGTGATGAATTGGAAGTGTTGAAGTCATGTAATGGGTACCGAAAACCCTTGAACCAGCCTTTAAAAAATGGGAAAAATACCTTATCACATCTTGATTGTTTTTTTATGTGACAATGTTTGTGATAATGTCATATGCATAATTGTTGCACCAATGGGTCATGGTGGATCTCTGCTATGATTCGAACTTGTAAGTGTCATAACACTATTCTTGAATATATGTTCTATGGTTGGATGACGTTAATTGTGGGATACCGATAATACCAGCCATTAGGGGTGAGGACTCATAAAACATTTAGGCACCTTTTCATGGGGTGAGCCCTTGTAATATCCAAGAGGATATTAGGACAATGAGACCCGCCATTAGGAAATCCACATTTCATAGTTTAATTGGATATTTCTATTTGTGGATGTGTGTATTAGTCCATAGACATTAAGATTACTATTAAATGGGTATTACTACTCAGACACTTAGATGTATTGATGAAAAGAGTGATGACATACTGTTCACGGTGAGGTAGGATATGTTTGGTCTTCCATGAGTAATATTGCAATAATAGATAATGTGAGAAAGGATTTTTCCCTTATGTTCCATAATGGAAGTTGATATATCTGGCCCTTTGATGTATTGATATAGCCTAAATAAATCCATGGAAATGGTAAATAATGGGGAAGTTCAATTCTGGGAAGTCAAAGAAAGAATAATCAAGCACATGGGATGAGGGAACTATCATGGAAACCTCTTGATTCGAGATTTCGATTCAAAGGGAGTACATTTCATAGTAAGCGTTCATAGGAGGTGATAGAACATTGCAACATTAACTTCTTTCTCTAGGGGTGTCATGGTGTGTTCTTAGATGCTATCCTTGGAAATTAGTTAGGTCCATCTAATTCCACTAAGAAAGAGGCTTATAGGGTCACACACTAAGTGTGCCCAACTATCTCAGTTAAATACTCATTTAAAATTTCGAATAAAGATTATTCCCGGTTGTGGTTTAATAATTATTCAATGATGTCTGATCACATTTATTTCAAAACTAGTTATTCGAGAGAATATATTGTGGGTGAAATAATATATTTATTAGTGAGTAATGCAGTGATATTTATTTGAGAAAAAAATATTCCTTATTCAAGGTCTAAGAGAGCACTTTGGAAGTGGCTCTCAACGCAATCGAAGGTGGAAATTGCAAGCTGAGGATTTTCGTGCTAGTACCCAGAGATCCCTTCAGCGACGTCCAAAGATATGTGGAGCATGTGTGGATCACCTCTAGACGAAGCCTACAATTGGCTTCTACAATGAAACGAGAGATCACATTGGATTGTAACTAGAAACATCAATGAAGAGGGAATTCTATCAAGGTAATTATTTTCTTTTAATTAAATTAATTATAACCAACATAAGATGATCCTCTCCATGGTTCTAGGACTCCCCTATTTTCTTTAGTCCTCTATTCTATTATGAAGATCTAGAGTTATATCATTGTGACATTTATCAAATTGATCATTGTTAATAACAAAATTAATGTTGGGTACAGCTATCCACATGCTTCACCTATTCTCGGAACCTACAGTGAAGTGATAGTCTCCCACTGTCAAGGTTTCTAGAATTGCACCATTTGCAGCTCAGAGATCCACTTTGCATGTTGCAATCTTCATGAATCTACATGGTTTCTATATAAATAATGCAAAGGTGTGAGCCACATGTTGTATCCAATACCCAGCATGTAGATAAAGAAAGATTGATTTCAATGAAAAAAAATAACTGAAGTAGAAGCGTCGCCTTTCTTCTTCTTCTTAGCATTGAAATTTATCTTCCAATGTCATTTCTTTCCACTTGCAATGAAGAAAACCTCCTTCTCATTTATATGATTCTAAATATTTGGATTCTTTAAAGGATAACACATTGGATTCTCTAGCCTTGATTTAGACATATACACATTTCCTTGCCTTTCTTTCTCTTGTCCACTATAAGGACAAATGAATTACTATTTTTCATATCCTTGTCAGTTTGTCAAAATAATTAAAATTGGGCTAGGAGTGACTTTTCCATATCATTCATGTTATTATAAACATTGAAAGTCGAAAAGCATGGCGGTAAAGAGGTTAGAATGTGATATGTTGCTAGTTTTTTTGTTCAATTTGAACCTTAGGGCTTCAAGCCTCTCAATGTACCGTATAATCATGAGAACATGAGGACACTCTTGGTGCGCTTCTGGTAGCCTGCACCTGTCAAGGGACCTATAGATCACATACCGTTTCTGAATTACCATATCCTAATGTAATTCTTAGAGATGTAAAAGCATCATGTAGGCATCATCATCCTCATGCATTTTCTGCAATTTGATAGACGTGAATAACAACATGATGCATAGAAAATCTAGTGCATCCCCTATAAGATTTTTTCCATTTATCTTTTTCAGAATTAATTGATCCCTGTGGAGGCCTAGTAGACACTGAGGATTCTATCACATAAAGATTCTTGTATTTACTTATTACTATGCGCAAGCACCCTTGCTACTCCTGGAAGTTATTACTGGTCCAGATATATTTTTATTCAAAATTTATCACAACGACAATGTACATGTGGTGTTAGTGATTTCCATTTTAAATCTACAATAGATAAACATTATCAATCAGTACATTACCACAATTACCATTAATACATTTATAATTAATTAATTATTTTATCATTTTAAATGTCTCCCACTATTTTTATAAAGGGTCAATAGCGCTCACCATTATATTTGGAATACTCTGTCACTTATGTATTCTAGTAGAAATGATACTTGGAACTAATCCTCCAAGTCAACAATCCTTAGATATGCCACTACTTTTGAAATATTTTAGGTAGTCTCTATACCGGACAACCGCAATAACTCATTGTTCCTAGAAATGTCGAGAAAAGTCCCAGATTATTGAAATAGGTGCGCAGGACACGCATGCCCTTATAAATATTTGAATTAAAATAATATCATTCACAGACCGTCATTTGTCTACTTAATTATTACAATCATCGCATGCAATTCATATATAATTAAATAAATAAAATCCAGACATGCACAAGTTAGTCACTAGATCAAGACTAATCAATATAAATAATGCGAAATAAAAAATAAACTGTAATAAATTTAAATAATATGAGTGTGTTCTAAGATATTAATGGAATTTTAATAAATTAAACTAATTTATTTATCAATTCCAATTGTTTAAAATCTTTTTCAATTTCCAAAAATTAAATTAAACCATTAATATACTGTTAATCTCTAATTAAATTAAAATTTTGGATTCTTTTAAATTTTAACCGCCCAAAATTTAATTTAATTAATTTCATTTAAATAATTTAATTAAACTAACCAAATCAAATTATTTGGTATAAATTAAATTTAACGAGACCCGAATACCCTGAGCATGACCTGTGTGGGTGATCTCGATTATGGACAGTGCCAACCCCGTGAAGGGGCATACTACACCAAAACAGGTCTACCCAAGCAGGTTCCTGGCAGGGTAGACCCGACCAGGTCCGACTGGGGGAAATCTTAGTCGGTGAAAAGGGATACCTCTCCTAGGATGGTGGCAGACGAAGGAGGAGGCCTGCTCGGAGGAGAAAAACACTACTCCAGTGAGTTAGCCTTGGGTGGAGGCATCGTCGAGCAGATCTGAGATCTACGGGGCGCCTGACTGCTAGAGAGGGTCGACCATCCTGTTGCGGGATAGAGGAGGGATCCAGGATGGCAGCGGCCCATCGGGTCGAGGGCGGTGGCTAGCTGGGGACGGCGCGACATCGGTGACCTCATTGGCGAGGAGAGGCCCGAGAGACGGGGAGGGAACAGATGGCGTGCGGTGGAACACAACTCCGGTCAAGGATGGCGGTGACCCATGGGGTCTACTCGGGAGGAAGCTGCAGCAGGTCGAGATGGTGAGATAGCCAGTTTGAGGGTGATGGTGGGCCGAGCTGGGGAAGGCGCGGTATGTCCGTGGTGCGCCTCCGGTGAAGGGAGGAGGCCTTGCAGCGGGTCTGCTCGGCTGAGAGAGAAAGGTTGAGCTGCCTAGGGAGAGAAGAAGGAGTTGACCCGTGGCACAACCTTCAAACAGAGAGGAACTGAATAACATGGCTGGAATCCGGTTCATTGGAGAACATAAAAACAAATTAAAATCCACATTCTTGGAAAATAAAATTTAAGAATCCAAAACACGCAAATCCGTTCAACATGACATCGATCCATTTAAAATTTTCAAATGGATTTTACTTGGTCATTCGGAAATAGATCAACTTGCAGTCTGATCTATTGAATCTGTTTTAAAACCCTCAACATTAAAACATAATGCAATTTTATTTTTTTGACTCGAAAATACCATGTGAGGCTATGATACCACTATTAGGTACCAGGATGCACAGAGAAAGCTGGGTTTTTGGGAATTTAAAATTTTTAAATCACCGGAGTGACGTAACATCATCGTTTCGGGTGATCTCACCCCTGTATGGTTCAAGGACCACGCATGGTTTATGCAGGGTACAAAAAAAAACTTAGCATATAACTCATTCGTATTTGGTGCGTGCAATCCTGTTGTAAGGTGACAACATTCGTTTATCAAGGACTCAGATGCTGAAGCCCTCTAGATCATCCACACATGCCTCTTGTATCTGATCGTGTGTCATTCGTCGAAATCAGGGTGTTAATGCGGAACTCCAACGACCACTTTGATGCAGCGACAATCACCACGATCTACCATCTTTGATCCAAGAATATGAAACTTGAATCACAAGGTTGATTGAGAGTCTCTCTCTAGGAATTAGGAGATGAGAGATTCTCTTACTTCCAACAGATGAATAGTATATCTAGGAAGAGCCTCTCTCCACTTATATAGTGGAAATTTATCTTACCCTATTTGGGTTCCTAACCCTCATGTAGTAAACATCCACTATATAACTATTATAAATATTTATTTATTGAAAAGTAAACTATGCAATAAATAATATTAAAAAATTATTACTAAACATTAATATATTTTATAAATATATTTCATGATAATCATGAGCCACTAACTCAACTCACATCTTCTGATAATATTAAACAAAACCGGAATATTTAATTAATATACGTTCCAATAATATTAATCCCAGTATTTACTTAATCACTTATGAATACATGTCATAAATAAATTCATCCAAGTAATTCCTTACAAGAATAATATTGAATTTATTTATGTCTTGGTGATCCATTGAACTTGGATAATACCCTGATCCCGTGGCGGTCCCCACCATTTTCTATAATCATATTCAACAGAATAGGGACGATTTTAAAATCGCTATTGTGTATGACCCTCTAGTCCCTTATCTCAACATAAAGGAATAATATTCACAGTGTAACGTCCCAATCTTTTTGAGTAGTATATTAACTTACTCTTATTGATTTAATAAGATGTTAATGGTTAATGCAGAAAGAGGAGTCGATGACTTCATCTAGTAGACTCAACCCTTACGAAGCCCACTTATCAGAGCTTGGGAAGGAGGTAACATCTGTGGGCTTCGCTTTGGACCAAGCCCAATCCGAGCTCCAGCGTGTCAAGCTTGAACGAAAACGCTTGCAGGAGAAGTTCAAGTTAGTGGAGATTGCTACTAGGGCAATGTTATCTGAGACTCCCTCAGATTCTCTCACCATATCACACCTTACACTTAGGTCTTATGCCAGTATTATAAGGGGCTATGTGATGAGACCCTAGTTTCCTTGTGTAATCCTCTCGGGTGAATAAATTGAGATTTCTTCCTTTAGTGATGTTTGTGAAATTTCAAATGCCTAGATAATTTTAGAAGGTATTTTATTGATGAATTTTGAAAAAGGGATATTTTGAAATATTTATGTAAACCCTAAATAACTAATGATGTGTAATGATTTTCAAAAAATGGTCTTCTACAAAAGTGTTCATTAAGGAATTTGGAGTCTAATAAGATCAACTTAATTTTTGATGAATAGTAAATTATGAATAGTGATTTTACGCTTAGGATTAGTAATGTGACCAAATGGATTAGTAATTTTCACTTAAAGAAAGTTTTAATATTATTTAGACACCTTGGTTAAGTAATGTGATTCAATAAAATGGGTAAATAACGGTTTCATAAATTATTAATCAAGTATTAGTTTTTTCGGATGAATAGTGTTTTTTAATTAAAAATTTAATTAAAAATAATTAGAAAATTATTTTTATAAAAATGACTTTATTTTTGAACTCAGAGCATCGATATTATGTTAAGGTAATTTTTGGGGATTTTTCTGAAAAAAATGAATTTTCGATGAATAGTGTTTTTATTTAAAAATTAAATTAAAAATATTTAGAAAAATATTTTTATAAAATGGATTTCATTTTTGAAATCAGAGCATTGATATTTGGTTAAGGTGAAATTTTGGGATTATTCTGAGAAAGTTGAATTTTCAGTGAATAGTAAAAATACCGTTTTAGGGTTTCGGTATGTTTAATGACATCATAATGATGTCATGATGATGTCATGAGATCTTTTGAGGGTTGGCCGGCCAAGGGTGATGAATTATTGTTTTTGGGGCCCCATGTGGCCTAACTCCATGATAAATGCCAAGGGAGAGCACATGGGTTTGAGAAAAGCACATGTGAGGTGTCCTTTGGCCATTAATGCTTTGTCCCCTCACTTTCCCTATAAATAACCACCCTTTCCTCCCTTGGTTTTCACTCCCAACTCTTCCCCAACGATGTTATGGTCTTCTTACCTTCCAAAGAGTCCTCCCAAGGTGCCCCCAAGCCCTCAAGGTCCAATCCTTTTAGTTTCAAGAGTCACGTTTTAAGGTAAGGGATCTGACCTCTCTCTTTCTTTTCATGTAACCTCTTTTATGTCATTCCTTTTGTGATCCATGTTTTTATGTGAGAGGATGTTCTTTTATATTCCTCTTACTGCCCCTTTCATGTTTATATGATGAGATATCCCCTCTTACTCTCATCATTTTGTTTTATGAAAGTTTAAGTGACGCCGTTAGGCTGCCGAATGTTTAAGTGATTATTTCACCCTTCTCATTTTTCAAGTTCGATTTTCATGTCAAATCTTTCAAGTTCCTTTTTATTATGTTGGGGTATGATCTCTGTATATATCATACTGATCTCTTATGATCATATGATGATAGACCCTATTTGATTTGTTCAATTCATTTTTGTTGAAGTTTAAGTGACGCCGTTAGGCTGCCGAATTTTCACAAGAGAAATCAAATTTTTGTCTTCCTTCCATGTTTTTTCATTTCAATTGGTATGTCCTTGAAATTGCTTCACCATGTCCATATATCCTTCTTATTCTGTCCCTCTACCTTTTTATGGGTCAATTATGATTGTTCAACCCATGTTCCCTCTCTTTTCAAAGTTTCTAAAACCTTGTAACATAGCCGTTATGCTGCAGAATTTTCGTCTCAAAATGCCTCTCTTTTCTCAAAATTATTTTATGTTTTAAAGTGAATACTCAAAGCTCCTATTTCTAAAGGGGTATTCACATATATTTAAAAAAGTTCTATTTTAAATTCTGGGATTTACATACATGATACCCGCTTTCCCTTTCTGTGGGTTTAAAGTAACGTAAAGATCATGTCTTTAAAGCAGTTTTTGAAACGTTGTGATTATGAAATGAAACCCATTTATTTTATGCTATATGGGTTATTTATGAAATGTTTGATGATGATATATGTGGCTCACATGAAAATAAAGACAAATTTAAGGGTGCGCCCTGATAGCGCTCCAATGCATTGGGTAAAGACTTAATCTCTAGAGATGACCATTTTATCGACGCCTTGGTGAATAACCTTGGTAATTTTTAACGACACCTTGGGGATGGACCTTGGTGAAACGAAACGATTGTCAATATTAAATGTTGTAGCCACATCTTAAAGGTTTTAAAAATGATTATTTTTATTATGATGTATCTCATGATTTCTTTCTCATGCCTTAAAGTTCTTTTCATGTCCTTATTGAAGTATCTCAAGTTCACTTGCAAAATGTTTCTCTTGTTTCCCTTACTGGGCCTTCTGCTCACCCTTTCTTTTGATGTATGTCCCCAGGTTATGAGATGCATAATGAACATAGGATGAACTAAAGGAGAAGCCTTTTAAGTGTTTAAGAAGAATGTTTTATGTTTTTTTTATGTATTATGATCCTTGTTTCCAAGACACTAAACCTTAACGATCCTCAGTTCCGTGTAATGAAATGAAAGTTTATGTTATAAAATGGCGGGATGCTATACACAGACCAAGAGTGGGGTCTAGCAACCCATCGAGGCCCCTATAGGGATAAGGTAAATTCCATGAAATAAATATTTTCATACAAACACAGTCTGGGTATGATAATATCTTCATTATCGACATCTCAATAAATCAGAATGCACAATAATGTCATCATCCTTTATCTTGATTTATTATTTGTTGATCTGTCTGGACAAACTCAACTTTGACTACCATGGCCATTGATTTAATGACGTTGGTACCATCCTAATCAAATCGGTCCAAGGTATCTCTTCCTTAAATCAGAAGCAACAATTCCTATCATGATCATTAAATCAACGTATTTTCACTAATGATGTACCCAACACAAGATACCTCTCCACGACTTCATTTCCATGGTTTTCACCTTTCATAAAAGTATGCAATTAAATGACAAACATTGAAAATGATCTCAAGTCAAGAGACCATTACACAAGTCAGTAGATAAAATTAACTAATGACGCCTAAAACATGTGTTCTTCTTATAGGTGAGTCTATCCTCAAGATACCACTAGTAGAGATCACCAAGTGTCAACTTTATGAGAAGATGTATCAATGCTTATGATCCCCCAACACTTGATAGTCACACATCATCTGTGTCGTATAAGAATGAAGTAACAGGACCATATGACATTACATTATGATTACTATCATAGTCTCTCTAGATTCTCATTATAGCATGGGATCTACTATAACCCATTGACACGACATGAAATATATGGACATTACCATAAATAATGTGGATGCAGAAGTATCTACACTATTATATAAAGATTAACAAATGTATATATAACAATTTGTATACATGTAGTGGTAATCAAAGTACAACTCAAGTTGGGTCTAGGGAACCTAATTTCAATAATTTATCCCAAACCATCCTAGATTAACACCCCTTTTGATAAGGAATCAAGACAAAAATAGTGGATACAATTTCATTCTGAGGTTCATATTTTTTGTGACATTGAATGATGATCATAGGTTAGTTTAGAATATAAAACGTGAATTCCCTTACTCAGAAATTGATGTGGTATTTATGTATATAAATTCAATCCATTCCAAGTATAACATTATATTCAACCAAAGGTATAATTATATGATTTAAAGGAATCACATTCCCAAAAGCAAAAATTGGAGAATAAAAATAGACTTGACATGCGATAATATTACCATTAAAGGTTTTCAATTACAGCACAACAGTGAATCAATGAGTTTGTGATGTGATGCCCTTAAAAATATTTTTTGACATTAAATATTTTTTGTGATGCCCTCTTGATGACGACCAGCTCCGGCTGAACCACTTTCCATCATGGCTTTGTGCTTGTACTTCCGCTGATCTCCGTTTTTAATGAATCCGTCTTTTACTCAAAAAAACTAGAATCAAATAAAATATTTTCAATCCCAGAGTGGATACGTTTTTTCTTTTCACAACATCATTAGGAACATCAATGTTGGATATAATATTTTAATATGATTTATCTTCTCCCTGCATATTATATTATATCACGTTCCCTTGAAATTTGGGGCCTTGGTTAGAATAGTGACCATCTTTTATGGTTAAAGAACATTACCTTGAGGGATTCTCATATACCCTTGAAATTATGAGTGTGATAGCCTTTTTCCCCATGTTTGTGTAAAAAAACTTTTCCATTTAGGCATGTACCATGATGTTTTATTAAAAAAGGATCCCATTTTAAGAAAAAATTCTTTTATCTTCTTCCCCTTATCCAATTTTTTCTTCCACCATCTTCTTCTATATCATTCCTTAGAAGCCTAAGTCCTGTATAATTCTTTATCTTTCATGATATCCAGTGATACTATATCCTCATATGATGAGAAAATTTGGGACAGTAGTTCCCTACAAAGGATTGGCTTAAGACCATCAAAGAAATGTTCAATCTTTCCCTTTAGATTATTTACATAGTTTACAGCATTCCCTACTGACCTTGTAATATTATCATCATACATAGAATAATTTTCTTCTTCCTTTGATCTTAGACTCTAGAGTTTCCTTTCAATATCATCTCATTATTTTCAAGGATAATATTTTTCTATGAAAGTTTCCATAAAATCATTTCATTTGTTTCTCAATACTTCCCCTTAATCCTTAGTGTTTTGAAAAAATGGATACCATTGATCCTCATCCATGAGAGATGATAATATTCCATGAATATATTCTCCATTTAATTACTTCCCAAGGAGATAAATATCTTATATGAGAAACTTATCGATTGATCATCTAAAAATAGATATTTAGTTCCATTAAATTATGGAGGTTATTAATGCATAAATAATTCTAAGATTATTATCCTTTTTTTGGATCAATAAGATGATCCATACAGGATGCTTATTTTCATAAACTAAGTCAACTTCCCCAATATGGTTATAATTTTATTAGTTCCTACTACAACTCCTTATACAACTTCATTAACTTTCCCAGGAGGGTAATCCATATATGGGGTATGTTTATTGATACAGTTACCATTCCTTTCACCAGGAAACATTTATAAACAATTTAATACACTATTTTAGATCATATATTTAGGAGAAATAATTTATAATCCCATTAATAATGAAGCACATTTGAAAAAAATAAAAAAATAGGCATGGATAATACCATAATCATAAACATGGGCTCATTTAAAATATTTTCAAATCATAAAAATATTTTCAAATCCTTTAAAATATGTTGTATAGAAAATGTGAATTAAATAAATCATGTCCACTAAGAGTGTCAAACTATGTATGAAGTAAGGATAAATTTTTGTGTACCAAGTGATGCTCAAGAAAAACACGGTACAACATTTTTGGAGTTATAACACCTAGGAAAATCAGTTATATAACCGCATCTAATTGTATTATCTATAAAAATATTTATTTCAAGGTAAACCAAATAATATATACCTCATAAAAACATAACGATGTTATCATATACCAAGAATAATCTTCAATTTCAGTTATAGGTTTTTCCCCTAATCTATGTTTTCAAAAATCTTGTTCCAATGTTTCATACTAAAATTTCATTTGATACCAGCTATAAGTACCTCGATCCAAATAGTCCAGAGTTAGTGGTTAGTTTATTACATCATTACTAGACACAAGAAATCACATCCCAATGGACCAAGGTGTTTACTATTATTGGTAAAATATACACATACTTGAAATTTTAACTACATTTTAAAATATAAGATAAAAAGAGTTTTATTTGAAAAAAGAACATTATTCCCAATAACAAACCTCTGCATAACAATCATAAAATCCTCCCTAGTATCCTGGGGAAAATAAAAAATAAGAAAGGGGTGAGAAAATATGCTCAGTAAGGGTATGTATACAATAGAAATATCATGAATATACAATCATAATCAATATGAAAAGATAGTTACCAGAAAAAAATTACATTAAACATATAACTCATGAATAATACAACATTAATAAATTATGACCAAATAAATCCATATACATAACACAATAGGCTAGAAAATTATCCTTGGATATCAAAACTAATCAGTTAATCACATGGATATCAATAAATAATCTCATTTGATGGAATTCTTAATTGCAGACATCATAAACATATAATTAAGGCCTTGTCCAAATAATTCTTTTTATCAAGGCCACATGCTAAGACATCATACAGAAATGGGTAAGGCCTTATCCAAATTCCCAAGGAATGTATATTAAGAAGGTATATATTATGTTATAACTACAGAAGCATATTAATATAAAAAATACAATATAAATATGTTAAATACTTCATTATATCCAACCGTGAGAGTCCGTGATGAAATACAAATTAGATCAATTCTCTAGGCGGTAATCTTCCGTACACACAATCTATGATTTCATTTCCCATTTGATAGAAGATGAGATTAATATAGGATATTAAATTAAAATAACAACATCTAATTATACGGGAGATAATGAAGTTATTATTTTAGCGTATTCAAGGAATATTTAAAGAGGTGGAGTAATAAGTTAAATGAAACCACATTTTTATAGACTATATCGCTTACTTAGAGATCCTTTTCAGGGTTATACCTAATGCTATATTAGGTGAAATTCATAATAAAAATAAGTAAAATAGTATTTTGGGAGGTATTTAAAAAATCTATCTAGGTAGATAGTCACTAAACCAAATGGATTTTTGAGTGTGATGAGGAGAGGAGTGTGGGTGACCTTTTACAAGTGGGGGAGAGGACACACTTGATGTTTTTGAAAAGAAGAAGTGATACTTACATTTTTCAAATGTAAAAGGATGAAAATGTATCATTATAAATCCATGTAAGATATGGGATTCAAATATTTCCAAAAAATAGAAATTATACATGTTTCTATGTCTTTTTAACATTTTTCATTTTATATTTACCCCCTATAAACATTTTTTAACCATAAACATGATAAATAATTTTTAATATTTTTACTGTTAATTATGAGAAAAAATTAAGTTGAACTTATTATATAAAATAAATTATTATAATTACAAATATTGAATACATTTTTAAAAAATAAATTCACAGAATCCATATAATTTAATTTAAAATTAATCTTATAAATGTGTTGAAAAATTTCTTTAATAAAGAAATGTTTTCATACGTTTGGAATGTTTTTATATGTAAAATTAACATTATTATGATCAGAATGACCTAAATTAGTTAAATAATTATATAGTTTACAAATATTACATTAAAATTGATATAAAATATAATTTTACTTTGTAAATTATAAAAATGAAAATGAATCTTTCAATAAAAAATCACTATTTCTCATTATTCCTTAAAAAGTGTTTTACATAAAATTCAGAAAAATTACCCAAATGATAATTTTGGCATTTTTTTTCATAAATTAAGTGTATTTCATAAATTTTATTTCTTAATGTGGTAAAAAATTTATTATTTTCTCAAAAGAAGCACTAAAATCATCTTTGAAATAAGATTTTTTCAATGTATATAAAAGATTTAATTAAAACTGAGAAATTTTTATCAATATTTTTTTTATTATATAAATCCAATATACATAATTCTAAAAATATATTTATTCTTATGAACTAATCAAATTATAATCGCTAAGTTATAATGGTCATGTTTAAATGATAATATATCATTTTTTTGTTAAAACTCTGTGTTATGTGTAGCACAATCTATAGATGAAATTAACTCTATTTGATAGTGAAATATATCACATAATGTAAAGTTGTTACAAAACTTATTTATTTAAAAGTGATTTTAGAAAATATAAATTGTATCTATGGTAACTTTTCGATAAAAAAAAGATATAGATAACTATATATGTATTTTTTAATTCCCATTAAATTCATGATTTTTTTAAAAAATTCATTCACAGTAATTATATACACCGCATGGAAGGAAAAAATTGTGAACATGAAGAATATCTCCATAAACAGAATTTGGGATGAGAAAAACTTACTTCAGACATATTCTTGGTAAAACATACTATAACACCATGTATTAAAAAATTATTATTAATATTAATCTATATAATAAATATATCTATTTTTATTTTAATTCATATTATTCATTTATAATTGATTATTACCCAACTTTTAATCACACATTGTTAAAATTGTTATCTGTTTATTAATAGTCCTATTTTTTCTATTCATGACATATTATGGGTTTTCTTATCATTTCTCCATTTCCATCAGTTTATAACCTCTAAAATGTTGATTAATTTTTAATATTTGTGTTTGATATATTTGTGGAGACCCCTTGTAATTTTATAAATGTTATAATTATGGTTCATAAATAGTGGTTAAATTAAATTTTTTCTAAATCTTATTTAATTATAATGAATTGATTTTATAAATTATTACAATTATTTATATATTAATATTCCACAAAAACAATATATTTACTGATTTATTTTTACATTGAATTACCAGTATTTATATTTTAATAGTCATTTTTGGTGGAAATATTATAACATCATTCTTATATGTCGCAAAACTGACCCAAATAAGAATATATTATAACTAATGAATGCGTTAAAAAAATGAGTTTTATTATTATAATATAACATTTTTAGAAGCATAATGATGTGAATATTATATCATTATAGTGTAGAATTAAATTCAAGGGGAGTGCATGTTAGAAGGTAAATGTATGTAAGGAATAGGTAGATAATAATTAAATTGGTAAAATATGACTTTCCCATAGGTATTGTGACCAAATTCTACCAATCATTATAGGGTAAATTTTGAGAGGGAATTTTTGTATGGAATCATATGAAAATCCATGGGTAAAAGTTATTTAAACAAGGTGTAAGAGAGACACATTTACATAATAAAATGAAATTTCTTTGGAATACTATTATTGGTAAAGGTTAAAAATGGATTTACTTGGGGGTCAGGTGAGTTAGGTATAAATTTTCTTGATATAGATGTACAACTTACTCCCAAATCTAATAAAGGACTTTTATGTTCCTTAACTATAACATCAACTATATAAAATTATATCCATTTTTATTTGCCTCTTCCTACCACCTTTTTACCTTGTTTAGATAGTTAGAATAATAATTATTCTTTTACTATAAATATAATATGACCCAAAATAAAAAAAATTAATCTATGATTAAAAAATTAACTGTATATAAACAAATTATAATTCTAATTGTATTGAATTTAATATTTAAATGAAATCATAAAACCAAACAGAAGAAATTATTTTTCTGAAAAATACAATTGTTAACATTATTTTTTTGTTCTTATTTTAAATCAATTATTAATCATACATGTTTCATATGAATAATTACAATTTATTAAAATAATAATTTACCAGTAATATATTTTAAGATATCCATTTTTCAAATCCCTCCATTTTCATTTTATCGGTCATTATGGTGTTATTGTAGAGATTTTATGTGATCCAAATATGGGTAGTAGAGTTTTGATCTCTAATATAAATGAATCACTTAGGGTGTTAAATGTGGGGGAGGTTATGGTGTTGTGGGTTTTCATGGCATGGTTGTGGGAAATAGAAGTTTTTTTAAATGGTGAACCAAATGAGTGAGTCTATAACACCCCAAAATGGTAAATGGTTAAAAGGATAAATTTTACTACCAATGTAAAAAAGGATAACATTTTTTTGGGAGCCTACATGATTAGAAATCAATAGTTAATTGTGTTTTTCCTAGAGTAGTGGTCTGGATGGGTGACCTCCTAGGAAGTTTCCCAAGGTTTGTGTTAGAGAGGAAAAATCACACTAGAAAGAACATGTGTTGTCATGTAGGGATTGAAATTATTTTAATGATCAGTTCATGCATGTGTGTGGTTCTTAGCTAAGGGACTGTGTGTTTGCATGTAAATTTTTGGTTCTTGATAGGCCATGACCTAATAGTTTTTTTATGGAGGGGTGTATGTGTCGTCTGTGGGGCCTAGTTCTTACACTCGTGTCAGATCAAGAATTCAGCTGGATGTGTGGTGGAATAACTTGGGTTGAGATACAAGGTTTACAATGAGAACATTGTTCTCTTGGGGGAGGGGGTAATGTAACACCATACAAATTTTAAAAGTGTCAAATGGGTAAATTTTATTACATATTTCAATAAGATGAACCTTTATTTTTAGGATCCTACTGAATTAGAACACCATAGTTACGCATGTCTTTGTTGAAGTATTAGTCAAGCTGGGTGAAGTCTTTGTATGTTTCCTAAGGTGTATATGGGTGAGGATAATTATCATTAGAAAGAATATGTGTCAGAATATGTGGTATTTCGTCAGTATAATTACCCGTTTAGGCACAGGGTGGGCCCCAGGTAGGTCATTACGTGTCTGTGTAGAAATTAGTTGTTTTTTGGCCAGCCTCAAAACAATGACCATGTTAAGAAGGGGTTTATGTGCTATCATCAGGGCCCAATTTCTAAATAAACACCCTTTTTGACACCATGGTGCATGAAATATTTTCTTATTTAATATTGAGATGTGCTCCAGGCCTATACTAGTGGTTGTTTTAGTATTTTTTGCATGGTGAGTTGGTAGTTTTTGATAATTGAATAATCAAAACATGGGATTACAATTTTTAATGGATTAAATTTATTTTTTTGTTCACTAAACAATAGTGGATCCATTTTCAGTGGGTATGGAGGAAATATGTGTTTGGTGTGTTTCCCAATATGAAACAGTGAATGCGAAATTATTGTTTCATGGGATTGGTTCATATAGAGATTCCCTAAGGGAAATGGATAAGGTATATTTTCTTATTTTTGTTGTCGTGGTGATTATAGGTCGAGGAGAGCTCGAGATGGGTGGGAATTATTCAAACAGATAAGAGGTATTCTCTACAACATGGATAATATTACAATGTTGATGTAAAGGTCTGGGAAAATTCATCTATATTGTTGTTGTATTCAAGAGGTAGTTTTTGTAGAGGCTCTTATAGGAATGTTGGGTACTAACATGGTATGGTCCCAATTACTCCTTTTCTAGAGGGCTATATAATAACATGAAATATGGGTGGGGTCATTTACCTTATAATTCCGATGTCACTATATATATCTTTGAATTGATTTAACATGGTTATGTTCTATGTATCAATTCAATTGTGAATCCCCATCAAGCCTTCTCTATAAAACAAGGGTGATTTTCTTTATGGTTCAAAATTTTCTTCTTTCCACTAAACCCTAATTGACCCACATCCCCCTTTTAGAACCTTTTATAATTCCACTAGTGAATACTTATCTTCATAATCATTGGGATTATTTTCTATCTCGATCCAAGGTATTCTTCTTCTCCCCCTTTTCACTTACTTCTTATTATTTTACTTTGTAGAGGATATAATAGAGAGTTAATAAATTTTTTGGCTATTTATTTGAGATTTATTGAATTTATTTAATAATTTTTAGGGTTTGGAGTGATTTGAATCATTTATGGTAGTGATTAGTTCATTTTCATCTGTTTATCTATGTTCCCAATGGATTAATATCAATGTAATAGATTCATAAACATCTCCTTACTTTTCTGGTAAAAAATAGATTAAAATGATTTTACTTATTTGAATTGAGGGAAAGGATTGATCATAATTAAGTTTGTAATGTTTACTCATGTAATTAAATGTTATTGGAATATATACTGTGATTACATTTGATTTATTTTATGTTTTAACTATAACAGTTTACCTCATGTGTTTTTCATTATAGTGTGATTTATCATAAATTTTATTATCAATGTTTATTTACATATTTTAAATAATTTAAATATTTATAATTACATAAATATAATAAGATGAAGTGGATTAGGAATACAAAATATGAATTTATCCAATCATTCTTTCTCTAAAATTAAGGAAAATGAATGTGTTTGTTTGAGCTTTATTATTAGTGATTTTCATAAACATTAACTGCTTCATATTAAGTTAATTATTGTTAAACCCATCTCAGAGGGGGGGATATAATATCAGTCACTATTCATCTTATTTCACTAGGGTTAGTAGTTATTAAATACCTTATAGGGTATCCTATCACAACCCAAATTTAATTACACATTATATATTTTTTTTAAAAATAATCATAAAACTTATCATGAAGAATATAGAGGTATAATTGTAATGACCCGAAATTTTGAATAAATCTTGTTTCTTAATTTTATGTGTTATTTAATTTTATTTGTATACTCAACAAAAATGTATCATTTGATAACATGAGTATAATTAAAATGAGATTGTTGGGTTTTGACTGTTATATGACCATTGGTCAATATGACCACATGAAACTAAACGTTTTGATTATTGTCTCTAAATACAAGTAATCTTGGTTAATTATTATAGAAAGAAGATTTGATGGCCTCACCCAGTAGTCTTGGACCGATCGAAGCCCATATAACAGAACTTGGGAAGGAGGTAGCACCACGGGGCTTTGCTCTGAACCAATCCCAAGCCGAACTTCATCGTGTGAAGCTAGAACGAAATAGCCTTCGCGAGAAGTTCAAACTGATAGAAATTACTACTCATGCGATGTTGGCCAAGCCTCCCTCAGATTCTCTCACCTTAGCACACCTTACACTTAGGTCCTATGCTGGTGTGATAAGGGGATATGTAAGGAGACCGTAACTGCCTTGTGTAATCCTTTATTTTAAATAAAAATTGGGATTTCTTCTTATGATGATGTTTACGACTTTTCAAATGTCCGGATAAATATAGTATGCATATTTTTGGTGAATTTTAGAGAAAGGATATTTTAAAAAATGTTTATTTAATCCATAAATAATTAAAAATGTGTAATGATTTTCAAAAAAAAGGTCTTCTACAATTATGTTCAGTACGAAATTTAGAGTCTAATAAGATCAACTTAATTTTTGATGAATAGTAAATTATGAATAGTGATTTTATGCTTAGGATTAGTAATGTGACCAAATGGATTAGTAATCTCACTTAAAGAAAGTATTAATATAATCTAGGCACCTTGATTAAGTAATGTGATTCAATAAAATGGTTAAATAACGGTTTCATAAATTATTATTCGAGTATTAGTTTTTTCGAGTGAATAGTGTTTTTTAATTAAAAATTAAATTAAAAATATTTAGAAAAATATTTTTATAAAATGGATTTCATTTTTGTACTCAGAGCATCGATATTATGTTAAGGTAATTTTTGGGTTTTTTTTGAAAAAATGAATTTTCGGTGAATAGTGTATTTATTTAAAAATTAAATTAAAAATATTTAGAAAATTATTTTTATAAAATGGAGTTTATTTTTGAAATAATAGCATTGATATTTGGTTAATCTGAAATTTTGGTATTTTTCTGAGAAAGTTGAATTTTCAGTGAATAGTAAAAATACAGTTTCAGGGTTTCAGTATGTTTAATGACAGCATAACTGTGTCATGATGATGCCATGAGATATTTTAAGGGATGGTCGACCAAAGGTGATGAATTATTGTATGGGGGGACCCATGTTTCCTAACTCCATGGGAAATACCCTGGGATAGCGTATGCTTTTGAGAAAACCACTTGTGAGGTGTCCCTTGGCCATTAATGCCTTGTCCCCTCACTTTCCCTATAAATACCAAGCCATCCTCTCATCCATTTTGACTCCACTGTAACACCCGAGACTTTTATGTTATATAAATCATCAAAGGAATCTTTTTCTACACAACACTTTCTTGGCTTGCTTTACACGCAATCGCGACCTTCCTCGATAGCTTGCGTCGTACGCAATACCGAGTTTCACTAAACAACAATATGCTATTAAAACTAGCCGTTATGAATAGTAATAACCACTTTTTGAAATTTTATAAATTTTATTTTTCAAAATGGACTTCATTTTTGGACTCAGAATATCGAAATTAGCCTAGGGTGAAATTTTGGTATTTTTCTGAAAACTTTCAATTTTTGATGAATAGTGAAACCACTAAGTGGTAGGTTAAAAACTGAATTTTGCATAAAACTTAATTTTACCGCTTCTGTGAATGGAATTTCAAAAATCCGAGAGAAACGGTTAATATCAAGGACTAAAATGTGGTTCAATGAGATGAAAATAATTTTTTGGTGAATAGTAACTTTTTACTATTTTTACCGCGGTTAATAGTAAATAGGGTAACTAAGGGTAAATATGATATTAATATTACCCTAACACATGTCCTAATTCTATTGGACAAGTGTAATTCGACCAAAAACAAACTTAGGAATAAAATATGACCATTTAGGCCCACTTGGATTAGATTAGGACATTTATTATTAATTTATTTAAAGAAGGGTTAAAATAGTTAAAATCAAAGTTTAATAAGTAAATCATTTTTAATATAGGGTTATACATAAGATAAATTCGATTGTAAATATTCATTAGAAAGCTAAAAAGATTTCCTACATGATGGTATTTTATTTGTAATTTTTAGACATCAAATAATTTAATTTATTTATGACACAAAGATGATGCAGTAATTATCTTGTTAACGAAATATTGACATAATCGATGTTATAAACACCAAAATAAATGTAATTTGAGACTTTTTATGAATTCCAATAATTTTATAGGTTACTATGATATATTAATGTTGATTTAATCAACTTGGTTTGAACATTTAATTCTGTTATGACTTTTAGAAAAATCATATATCAAATAGTGTCAAAATTGACACAAAATAGTTTTTAAATAAAATATTATATTATTAATTGTTATTGTATTCCTAAAAATCTAAGGTTCGGCCAAATGATTTAGATAAGGATATATATATTAATAATAAACAATTTGGGGTTCGTTTGGCATGTTATTGTAAGTGTATTAACCATATAGTGAAAGAAAACAAAAAGATATGGTAAAAGTTAAATTATTTAACTTAGAGTTAAATCTAATTGATAAGGTTAAAATAATATCCTAAACTTGTCTAAATTCTATTGGTTGATAGGATTTCGACCCCTCCCCACCTTATCTTCGAAATAAGACCCTTTGGAACCATTATAAACCGATTTTGACTTTAATATAAAATAATATTTTGAGATATTCCTAAGGTGCCCCTCTCCTCCCTTATAAAAGGGCACCTCCTCCCCCTCCTCCTCACACCAAATTGAGCACTCAAGCTCGGCCAACCCCTGCCATTTTCCCTTCTCCACTTCCCTAGAATAATCCTAGAGGTCCTGGTCTTCTCCAAAGACCAATCTTAGTTCCTTAAGTGGAGGATTCAAAAAGGCGTTCCAAAGAAGAGGTAATATCCATTACTGATCTTTTCAATTTCTTTCTTCTTCAACTTATTCTTCTTTAGTTGTTTCATGACAAAGTAATAACATCAGTATTACTTACATACTGATATGTTATTATAAATATGAAACAACCCTAATTCACCTTCTATCCATCCTACGGAAAAATGAAATCACCGCGCGTGCGTACGTACGGAATACCGTCTCCACGCCGTGGTGTAATCTATTTTCCACCATCACCTTACAAGGATGGGTATAATGGTGTAATCAGTAACTATATATGATTATTATTAAGTAATATTGATACTGAAATAATATATATATATATACTCCAATACAATTCCACGATCATAGGAACGATATCATCACTCGTGCGTACGTACGGAATACCGTCTCCACGATGTGATGCGACTCGTTCTACATGATCTTCATTTCATAATGATTATATAAATGAATTGAATGAATGAATATGGTATATACTACACTAATACCATTCTGGAAATGAATTATCTATAACCTAAAGATAAGAATAAGAACTTATTCGACAAAACACGTATAAGAACAAAAAGTTATAAAGACCCGAGTAACAAGTAACAATGAAATATTACTAACAAGAAGCTAATAATATGACCATATATGATATCATATCAATATGTATGATTCTGGAATAAGTCAATAACATTATTTAAACCATTATACAGGAGCTTCGGACACGAACAAAGTAAATCGGACCTAAGGTAAGGGAAATATCACAATCTCATTTTTTTATCCGAGATTGTTTATTCGTAAGTATTTACTGGGGTGTATTTTATCATCCACATCCATGTTCCCTCAATATGTAATATTGTTTCCATCCAATTGAAATAGTTTAAATCCAATTTTACCCTTAGGTGAGTTTTTTGTAAAGAATATGAAAGGAATCTTTTGTCGTTTTTCCGTACGAGGTACTTTTTGACTTTTCCGACAAAAGTACGAAGAATGTTTTTTTTAACTTATACGGCATGAATGGATTTTTAAAACATTGTTTCCAAGAAGCTTCCTTTACAAGTTTTCAAGTTTATTTTTAATCAACTTCTTTTATTTTAAAGTTGTATGACATGTTATGAAAGGAAAAATGTTTTTGAAGAAGAAAGGATATTTTCCTCAAGAATTCAATTCAAGTGTTTTATCAAAATTATTTTCCATCTAAGATAATAAAGGGTTCTGTTTCTATCCATATTTTTACATTGGTTTGACTATGTTGTGATGGAATTATGTTTATGAATTCCTTTATCTTATATGAATTGATTTATGATGTTTCAAGAATCCCATTTTTGTTATATGTGTTATGCGATGATGTATGTTTTATGATTATGTGGCACACATAAGAAAGGATTCATTATAAGATGGGTGGGACCTATATCTCCCTCCAATGCATTGGGTAATGATTTTATATCTCATGAGATAGACATGGCTGGAACGGAAGGTTATTTCGGTTCAGTGATACAGGACTGAAACGAGGAGTGAACTCGGTTCAGAAAGGGACTTTGTCCACTAAGATAGTCTTGGCAATGAGTCATGACTAACAAGAAATGATTTTCCATGATTATGTGCGCATGCCACAAAGATTCAAGTTTTATGTTATGATTATGGGGATCTCATTTTCACTTCTATGATTTATTCCATGTTAAGATATTATGATCTCTTTTGCAGGTTTTAATTTTCAACAAGATATGATATGATTTTTATTTCCTTTATTTGCCCTTGCTGAGCATTTGAGCTCACCCTTTTATGTTTTCTTTTCCCCAGGCCAGGAAGATGGATATTAAGTAGAATATGCTAAAAGGGACCCTAGATATGATGAAATAAATTGGAGACACTGTAGAAGATTTATGAACCAGTTGTTTATGTTTCCCAGTTTCTAAAGACACTATACCTATACAGTCCTTTGTGGTTTTGTCATATGTTGTAATAAGTGTGATTCAATTTTGAAGTATTAACAATGTATGTAAAGTGTGGGTCGTTATAGTTGGTATCAGAGGAAAGGTATAGTCAACCTTTGGAAACTAGGATGTGAAAGCCTTAGTAAGAACCCTAAGAATAAGTCTAAGCATAGAACACAATCTTAGAAATGGCCATGAATAACCTAGGATAAGACCTTAAGCATGAAAATTTTATTCTTGAATTATGTGGTTTCCTATTATAATTAGTGTTGCTCACACTATTCTTCTTGGTTTTAGTCAATGGCTGGAACCTGAAGGAACCGTGTTAATGCGGAATGCGATGGGCAATGCAATGATTGTCCCCCTGGGCAACCAAACGATATGGGAGCTGGAATGAAAAATCTTGTAGCCATGCTCACACAACTTTCTCAAGCTATGAATCATGCAGGATTTCCAAACGAACAAAGAAGGGAGCAACATTCTGTTGAATCCTTCATGAGGCAGCGTCCACCATCTTTCAGCGGGTCTACTGATCCATTAGTTGCTGAACAATGGATTAGTACTACTGAAAAGATATTTTCAGTTCTTCAATGTTCTGAGCATGATAAAGTCATCCTAGCAGTGTATCGTTTGGAAGGAGATGCAGATCAATGGTGGAATCTTGTTAAGAATACGAGGCAAAGGGATGAAATTGAGTCTATGGAATGGGACGAGTTCAAGAACTTATTTTTCAATAAGTACTTCCCTCGTATTCTCCGAACAAAGATGGAGAAAGAGTTCCTTGAACTGAAGCAAAGGGATGATGAATCTGTTGGTACCTATGAAGCAAATTTTACCAGACTTGCAAGGTACGCTTCTGGTATTATTATCCAACCTGAGAGTAAGATCGATCGATTCTTTAGTGGCTTAAAACCAAGTCTTCGAAGGGCGTTAGCCATAAGGGACTTCAATAGCTACGAGGAAATCGTTCGATGTGCTCTCAAAGTCGAGATGGAGATTGGAGTAACCCATCAGTCACATGGGTTTGATAAGAAGAGGAAGATGGAATTCAAAGGAAACTCTAAAGAGCACACTGAAAAGAAGATGAACTTTCCCTTATGCTCAAAGTGTGGAAAGAAACATGGAGGGAGTTGTCTTAAAGGGACAAGTAAATGTTTTAAATGTGGAAAGGAAGGTCATCGGGCATTTGAATGCCGTGATAATGGGAAGAAGATGTCTAATGATTCAAACAAAGGAAGGGATACACAGAATGATCCTACTACACTTCAATGTTTCAAGTGCAAGGAGATGGGGCATTATGCCAATCAATGCCCAAATCCAAGGGTTGATGATGATGGTCGACGTCAACAAACTCTTAAGGCTAAAGACAAAGGAAAGTCACATGCAATTTCTATCAGCGATGTGGAGTACGATAACGATGTGGTGAAAGGTACACTTACCATCCACTCTAAAGTAGCAAATGTTTTATTTGATTCTGGATCCACCCACTCTTTTATTTCTGAAAAATTTTCTAAGGGTATCACCGTATTACCTCAACAATTAGATGTTGAGTTAGCTGTGACAACACCTAATGGCACATCAATCGCATCAGAAGTTTATAATTCTTCTCCGATCGAAGTTTGTGGGAAAGTGCTTCCTTCAAATCTTGTGATCCTTCCTTTAGTGGAATTTGATTTGATTCTTGGCATGGATTGGCTTTCTCTACATGGAGCTCATATCAATTGCCAAAGAAGGGAAGTCACATTTCATATTCCTGATCAATCTACGATCGTCTATCAATGCAAGGATGAACATAACCTTCCAGTGGAAATTCCTTCCATCTTATGGGTCATGATTCCACTAAATGAAGGTTATTTATCTCAAATGGTTGGTGAGAAACTCACGATTAAGAATATGCCCATTGTACGGGAGTTTGATGATGTCTTTCCGGAGGAATTGCCGGGTCTTCCACCAAATCGTGAAGTTGAGTTTTCAATAGAACTCGTACCGGGTGCTTTGCCTATTTCAAAGACACCTTATAGAATGGCCCCAATTGAGTTGCAGGAATTGAAGAAGCAACTCCAAGAGAATCTTGATAAGGGATTCATACGCCCTAGTGCGTCACCTTGGGGAGCACCTGTTCTATTTGTTAAGAAGAAAGATGGATCAATGAGACTCTGCATTGATTATCGAGAACTTAACAAGATCACTATCAAGAACAAATATCCTCTCCCACGCATTGATGACTTATTTGACCAACTACGCGGAGCTCAATACTTTTCCAAGATTGATCTTCGTTCAGGGTATCATCAATTAAGGGTCAAAAGGGAGGATATACCAAAGACGGCTTTCCGTACAAGGTATGGACACTATGAATTTATAGTGATGCCATTTGGTCTTACTAATGCCCCTGCTATCTTCATGGATCTAATGAATAGAGTCTTTAGAGACTATCTTGATCAATTTGTGGTAGTCTTTATAGACGATATTCTTGTCTATTCAAAGAGCAAGGAAGAACATGAAGATCACTTGAGAATTATATTGAAGACCCTGAGAAAAGAGAAGCTTTATGCCAAATTTACCAAGTGTGAATTTTGGCTTCAAAAAGTTGCATTTTTGGGTCATATAATCTCAAAAGAGGGGATATCTGTGGATCCAGCAAAAACAGAGGTTATCGAAAGATGGTCAAGACCAACAACAGTAACTGAGATCCGAAGTTTTCTTGGTTTGGCTGGATATTATCGACGTTTTGTAAAAGATTTTTCACGGTTATCTAATCCAATCACCAAGTTGACTCGGAAAGGAGTTAAGTTTGTCTGGACAGAGGAATGTGAAGAGAATTTCAAGGAGTTGAAAAGAAGGTTATCCAGTGCACCTGTGCTCACACTGCCTTGTAGTGGAGAAAGGTTTGTGATCTACAGTGATGCATCCAAGAAGGGATTGGGGTGTGTTCTTATGCAAAATGATATGGTGATAGCTTATGCCTCACGACAGTTGAAAATCCATGAGCAAAATTACCCAACACATGATTTGGAGTTGGCTGCGGTAATCTTTGCATTAAAGATTTGGAGGCATTACCTTTATGGTGAAAGGTGTGATATTTATACTGATCATAAAAGTTTAAAGTATATTTTCACACAAAAGGAGTTGAATATGCGCCAAAGAAGATGGTTGGAGCTGATTAAGGATTATGACTGCTCAATCCATTACCACCCTGGGAAAGCAAACAAGGTGGCAGATGCATTAAGTCGACAAGACCATGCTAGTTTATCCATGATGAGGATCACAAAATATCCAATATTTATGGATTTACAAAGGATGGATCTTGGAATTATAATGGAAGGGGAAAAATCTTATCTTTCTCAAATGAATGTTCAACCATCTATACATGTGAAGATTAAAGAGGCACAGAAAGAAGATGTCGAGTTACAAAAGAAGGTGAGAAATGTTCCTGAATTCAACCTTGATTGTGATGGGATAATAAAGTTCAGGAATCGGGTTTGTGTTCCTCCCATCCCCGAATTAAAGAAAGAGCTGCTGGATGAGGCTCATAGTTCTTCATTCTCTATTCATCTTGGAAGCACGAAGATGTATAGGGACCTGAAAGAGTACTTCTGGTGGGATGGCATGAAAAGAGATGTTGCTGAATATGTCTCTCGATGCTTGGTTTGTCAACAAGTTAAAGCTGAGAGACAGAAGTCTAAGGGGATGTTACAACCATTACCCATACCCGAATGGAAATGGGAAAACATCACTATGGACTTTGTCACAGGACTTCCTAAAACATCCAAAGGCAATAATTCTATCTGGGTCATAGTTGATCGTCTTACAAAGTCTGCACACTTCATTGCTATTAGAGAGGATTTCTCTCTAGATCAGCTTGCCAGGATATATGTAAAGGAAGTGGTAAGATTGCATGGAGTACCACTTTCTATTATATCTGATCGGGATCCGAGATTTACCTCGAAGTTCTGGCGAAGTCTTCAGCATACTCTGGATACAGAGTTGAGTTTCAGCACTGCTTATCATCCCCAGACAGACGGTCAGTCTGAGAGAACAATTCAAACCCTAGAAGATATGTTGAGAGCTTGCTCTATGGATTTCAAAGGAGGTTGGGATCAACACCTACCTTTGGTGGAATTTTCTTATAATAATAGCTTTCACTCCAGTATTCAGATGGCTCCTTATGAAGCTCTCTATGGAAAGAAATGCAGGACTCCAACTTGCTGGGATGAAGTTGGGGAAAGAAAGCTATTAGGACCTGATCTCGTTGATGAAATGGCAGAAAAGGTCAGATCTATTCAACAACACATAAGAGCAGCTCAGAGTCGACAGAAAAGTTATGCCGACAACCGAAGAAAAGACCTAGAGTTTGAAGTGGGCGATAAAGTGTTCTTACGAATATATCCCTGGAAGAGGGTTATGAGATTTGGAAAGAAGGGGAAGTTGAGCCCTAGATATATCGGTCCTTTTGAAATACTGGATCGTGTTGGGAAGGTAGCTTACCGATTGGCGCTTCCACCGAATCTCTCTCAAGTTCACGATGTGTTCCATGTATCTCTCCTGAGAAAGTACATACCAGATCCTTCACATGTACTCAGCTCAGAAGTAGTACCGCTGGAGCAAGATCTTTCTTATGAAGAACAGCCGATAGAGATTCTGGATCGTAGCGAAAAAGTCCTACGAAACAAGACCACTCGCTTGGTGAAAGTTTTATGGAGAAACCACCAACTTGAAGAAGCTACATGGGAGCTTGAGGATATGATGAGGGAGAAGTATCCTCATTTGTTTGTTGCAAAGTGACGAATTTCGAGGGCGAAATTCTTTTTAAGGGGGGTAGAATGTAACACCCGAGACTTTTATGTTATATAAATCATCAAAGGAATCTTTTTCTACACAACACTTTCTTGGCTTGCTTTACACGCAATCGCGACCTTCCTCGATAGCTTGCGTCGTACGCAATACCGAGTTTCACTAAACAACAATATGCTATTAAAACTAGCCGTTATGAATAGTAATAACCACTTTTTGAAATTTTATAAATTTTATTTTTCAAAATGGACTTCATTTTTGGACTCAGAATATCGAAATTAGCCTAGGGTGAAATTTTGATATTTTTCTGAAAACTTTCAATTTTTGATGAATAGTGAAACCACTAAGTGGTAGGTTAAAAACTGAATTTTGCATAAAACTTAATTTTACCGCTTCTGTGAATGGAATTTCAAAAATCCGAGAGAAACGGTTAATATCAAGGACTAAAATGTGGTTCAATGAGATGAAAATAATTTTTTGGTGAATAGTAACTTTTTACTATTTTTACCGCGGTTAATAGTAAATAGGGTAACTAAGGGTAAATATGATATTAATATTACCCTAACACATGTCCTAATTCTATTGGACAAGTGTAATTCGACCAAAAACAAACTTAGGAATAAAATATGACCATTTAGGCCCACTTGGATTAGATTAGGACATTTATTATTAATTTATTTAAAGAAGGGTTAAAATAGTTAAAATCAAAGTTTAATAAGTAAATCATTTTTAATATAGGGTTATACATAAGATAAATTCGATTGTAAATATTCATTAGAAAGCTAAAAAGATTTCCTACATGATGGTATTTTATTTGTAATTTTTAGACATCAAATAATTTAATTTATTTATGACACAAAGATGATGCAGTAATTATCTTGTTAACGAAATATTGACATAATCGATGTTATAAACACCAAAATAAATGTAATTTAAGACTTTTTATGAATTCCACTAATTTTCTAGGTTACTATGATATATTAATGTTGATTTAATCAACTTGGTTTGAACATTTAATTCTGTTATGACTTTCACAAAAATCATATATCAAATAGTGTCAAAATTGACACAAAATAGTTTTTAAATCAAATATTATATTATTAATTGTTATTGTATTCCTAAAAATCTAAGGTTCGGCCAAATGATTTAGATAAGGATATATATATTAATAATAAACAATTTGGGGTTCGTTTGGCATGTTATTGTAAGTGTATTAACCATATAGTGAAAGAAAACAAAAAGACATGGTAAAAGTTAAATTATTTAACTTAGAGTTAAATCTAATTGATAAGGTTAAAATAATATCCTAAACTTGTCTAAATTCTATTGGTTGATAGGATTTCGACCCCTACCCACCTTATCTTCGAAATAAGACCCTTTGGAACCATTATAAACCGATTTTGACTTTAATATAAAATAATATTTTGAGATATTCCTAAGGTGCCCCTCTCCTCCCTTATAAAAGGGCACCTCCTCCCCCTCCTCCTCACACCAAATTGAGCACTCAAGCTCGGCCAACCCCTGCCATTTTCCCTTCTACACTTCCCTAGAATAATCCTAGAGGTCCTGGTCTTCTCCAAAGACCAATCTTAGTTCCTTAAGTGGAGGATTCAAAAAGGCGTTCCAAAGAAGAGGTAATATCCATTACCGATCTTTTCAATTTCTTTCTTCTTCAACTTCTTCTTCTTTAGTTGTTTCATGACAAAGTAATAACATCAGTATTACTTACATACTGATATGTTATTATAAATATGAAACAACCCTAATTCACCTTCTATCCATCCTACGGAAAAATGAAATCACCGCGCGTGCGTACGTACGGAATACCGTCTCCACGCCGTGGTGTAATCTATTTTCCACCATCACCTTACAAGGATGGGTATAATGGTGTAATCAGTAACTATATATGATTATTATTAAGTAATATTGATACTGAAATAATATATATATATATACTCCAATACAATTCCACGATCATAGGAACGATATCATCACTCGTGCGTACGTACGGAATACCGTCTCCACGATGTGATGCGACTCGTTCTACATGATCTTCATTTCATAATGATTATATAAATGAATTGAATGAATGAATATGGTATATACTACACTAATACCATTCTGGAAATGAATTATCTATAACCTAAAGATAAGAATAAGAACTTATTCGACAAAACACGTATAAGAACAAAAAGTTATAAAGACCCGAGTAACAAGTAACAATGAAATATTACTAACAAGAAGCTAATAATATGACCATATATGATATCATATCAATATGTATGATTCTGGAATAAGTCAATAACATTATTTAAACCATTATACAGGAGCTTCAGACACGAACAAAGCAAATCGGACCTAAGGTAAGGGAAATATCACAATCTCATTTTTTTATCCGAGATTGTTTATTCGTAAGTATTTACTGGGGTGTATTTTATCATCCACATCCATGTTCCCTCAATATGTAATATTGTTTCCATCCACTTGAAATAGTTTAAATCCAATTTTACCCTTAGGTGAGTTTTTTGTAAAGAATATGAAAGGAATCTTTTGTCGTTTTTCCGTACGAGGTACTTTTTGACTTTTCCGACAAAAGTACGAAGAATGTTTTTTTTTAACTTATACGGCATGAATGGATTTTTAAAACATTGTTTCCAAGAAGCTTCCTTTACAAGTTTTCAAGTTTATTTTTAATCAACTTCTTTTATTTTAAAGTTGTATGACATGTTATGAAAGGAAAAATGTTTTTGAAGAAGAAAGGATATTTTCCTCAAGAATTCAATTCAAGTGTTTTATCAAAATTATTTTCCATCTAAGATAATAAAGGGTTCTGTTTCTATCCATATTTTTACATTGGTTTGACTATGTTGTGATGGAATTATGTTTATGAATTCCTTTATCTTATATGAATTGATTTATGATGTTTCAAGAATCCCATTTTTGTTATATGTGTTATGCGATGATGTATGTTTTATGATTATGTGGCACACATAAGAAAGGATTCATTATAAGATGGGTGGGACCTATATCTCCCTCCAATGCATTGGGTAATGATTTTATATCTCATGAGATAGACATGGCTGGAACGGAAGGTTATTTCGGTTCAGTGATACAGGACTGAAACGAGGAGTGAACTCGGTTCAGAAAGGGACTTTGTCCACTAAGATAGTCTTGGCAATGAGTCATGACTAACAAGAAATGATTTTCCATGATTATGTGCGCATGCCACAAAGATTCAAGTTTTATGTTATGATTATGGGGATCTCATTTTCACTTCTATGATTTATTCCATGTTAAGATATTATGATCTCTTTTGCAGGTTTTAATTTTCAACAAGATATGATATGATTTTTATTTCCTTTATTTGCCCTTGCTGAGCATTTGAGCTCACCCTTTTATGTTTTCTTTTCCCCAGGCCAGGAAGATGGATATTAAGTAGAATATGCTAAAAGGGACCCTAGATATGATGAAATAAATGGGAGACACTGTAGAAGATTTATGAACCAGTTGTTTATGTTTCCCAGTTTCTAAAGACACTATACCTGTACGGTCCTTTGTGGTTTTGTCATATGTTGTAATAAGTGTGATTCAATTTTGAAGTATTAACAATGTATGTAAAGTGTGGGTCGTTATATCCACACTCTCACCCAATGAAGTTCTGGTCTCATTACCTCCCAAATAGTCCTCCCAAGGTGCCCCGAAGCCCTCAAGGTCCCAACCTTTAAGTTTTAAGAGTTACATTTTAAGGTAAAGGATCCGACCCCTCTCTTTCTATTCAAGTGATCTCTTTTATGTCATTTCTTTTATTCTCCATGTTATTATGTTGGAGGAGGTTATTTTATATTCCCCTTACTGACCTTTTCATGTTCATATAATGAGATATCCCCTCTTACTCTCATTATTTCGTTTTATGAATGTTTAAGTGGTGCCGTTAGGATGCCGAAATTTTTCTAACTGATTCTTTCTCCCTTCTCATTTTTCAAAGTTCTAATTCCATATCAAGTCTTGAAAGTCCCTTTTTATTATGTTGGGGTATGATCTCTATATTTATCATACTGATATTTTATGATCATATTATGAGAGACCCCATTTGATCTTTTCAATTTAGTATTTTGAAGTTTTAAGTGGCACCGTTAGGCTGCCGAGTTTTTAAGTGGTTCTTTCACCCTTCTCATTTTTCAAAGTTCTAATTCCATGTCAAGTATTTCAAGTTCCTTTTTATTACGTTGGGGTATGATCTCTATATCTATCATACTGAACTTTTATGTTCATATGATGAGAGACCCTATTTGATCTCATCAATTCATTTTTGTTGAAGTTTAAGGGACGCCGTTAGGCTGCTGAATTTTTAAGGGATTCTTTCACCCTTCTCATTTTTCAAAGTTATATTTTCAAGTCTTTCAAGTTCCTTTTAATTATGTTGGGTTATGATCTATATATCTATCATACTGAACTTTTATGTTCATATGATTATAGACCCTATTTGATCTCATCAATTCATTTTTGTTGAAGTTTTAGTGACGCCGTTAGGCTGCTGAATTTTTAAGGGATTCTTTCACCCTTCTCATTTTTCAAAGTTCTAATTCCATGTCAAGTCTTTCAAGTTCCTTTTTATTATGTTGGGGTATGATCTCTATATCTATCATACTGAACTTTTATGTTCATATTATGAGAGACCCTATTTTATCTCATCAATTCATTTTTGTGAAGTTTAAGTGACGCCGTTAGGCTGCTGAATTTTTAAGGGATTCTTTCACCCTTCTCATTTTTCAAAGTTCTATTTTCTTGTCAAGTCTTTCAAGTTTCATTTAATTATATTGGGGTATGATATCTATATCTATTATACTGAACTTTTATGTTCATGTGATGAGATACCCCATTTTATCTCATCAATTCATTTTTGTTGAAGTTTAAGTGACACCGTTAGGGTGCTGAATTTTTAAGGGATTCTTTCACCCTTCTCATTTTTCAAAGTTCTATTTTCTTGTCAAGTATTTCACGTTCCTTTTAATTATGTTGGGGTATGATCTATATATCTATCATAATGAACTGTTATTTTCATATGATGAGAGACCCTATTTGATCTCATCAATTCATTTTTTTGACGTTTAAGTGATGCCGTTAGGCTGCTGAATTTTTAAGGGATTTGTTCACCCTTCTTTTTTTTTCAAGTTATATTTTCTGGTCAAGTCATTAAAGCTACTTTTAATTATGTTGGGGTATTATCTCTATATCTATAACACTGATCATTAATGTTCATATTATGATATACCCTATTTGATCTCGTCAATCCATTTTTGGAAGTTTTAAGTGACGCCGTTAGGCTGCCAAATTCTCATAAGAGAAATATTATTTTTTTGTCTTCCTTTCACGTTCTTTGTTTCATATGGTATATCATTAAAATTTCATTAACATGTTATTAAATCCTTTATATTATGTTCCATTACTGTTTTATGGATCATTTATGGGTGGGTGACCCATGTCCCCTCTCTTTCCAATGTTTTCTAAAACCCTGTAACGTAGCCGTTATGCTGCAGAATTTTCGTCTCAAAATGCCTCTCTCTTTTTCTCAAAATTATTTTATGTTATTAAATTAATACTCAAAGCTCTTATTTCTACATAGGTATTCACATATAAATCAAAATTTTCTATTTTAAATTGTGGTATTTACATACATGAAACCCGCTTTCCCTTTCCGTGGGTTTAAAGTGACATAAAGATCATGTCTTTAAAGTAGTTTTTAAAACATTATGATTATGAAATGAAACTCATTTATTTTATGCTATATGGGTTGTTTATTAAATTATTGATGATGATATATGTGGCTCACATGATAATAAAGACATGTCACAGGTGTGCCCAGATAGCGCTCCAATGCATTGGGTAAAGACTTAATCTCTAGAGATGACCTTTTAGACTGATACCTTGGTGAATAACTTTGGTAATTTTTAATGACACCTTGGGGATGGACCTTGGTGAAATGAAATTATTGTCAATATTAAATTTTGTATACACATCTTCATGTTATGAAAAATGTTATTTTTATTATGATATATCTCATGATTTATTTCTCATGCCTTAATGTTCTTTTCATGACCTTATTGAAGTATCTCAAGTTCACATGTAGAATGTTTCTCTTGTTTCCCTTAATGGACCTTATGCTCACCCTTTCTTTTGATGTATGTACCCAGGTTATGAGATATAGTAATGACCCTAGGATGAACATGAGGATAAGCCTTTCAAGTGTCTAAGAATAATGTTTTATGTTTTCATGTTTTAAGTTCCCAGTTTCCAAGACACTAAACCTTAAAGATACTCAGTTTTGTAAAATGTAATGAAAGTTTATGTGATAAAAAGGCGGGATTCCATAGTTGGTATCAACGGATGGTTTAGTTATTTGTGGAAATTAGGATATGAAAACTTTAGGAAGAATCCTATAGAAAAGTTTATATATAGGATATCTTCCTAGTATTTTGGTGAGTATTGAGTAATGGGTTGCCAATCAAATACATCCATGTCTGGTTATGAGCAGGTAGAGGTGGCTCTGGCACAGATGTACATAGGGGTAAAACCCAAAAACACCGCTTTGAGCTAGACTCAAATGGGAACTAGTACACGACAACGGGCCTTGCTGCACTCTTGGTTACGACACTACCGGAGGATATGCTTCAGTAAATTCATATGCTTAGTATGAATCATTATTAAAGGAACAAAGATAAAATAAAATAAAGATTCACAAAAGAATATATGATCATGGATAACCTAGATGGGAACCTAAGGTATCACAAGTTAGGGTTTAATTTTCTTCTAAAAGTTATCCTTATATGATTTAAGTTCGTTTTCATGATTGTGGGCTAAGTATTTAAGCCCCTAATTATACTTTCTCTTCTTAGTTAATGGTGGGAAATGGAAGAACATGTCCCAACAACCAATGTGATAAGAAATGCGACGATTGCCGTATTAATATGACAGAGATTATTAGGGGATTAAAATATGATTATTATTTTGGAAGACGTTCACTATTTTGGAGACCCTATATGATCGAGGTAAATAGATTACCACAGTATTTTCATTGAGGAGAAAGGTTGACTTATATTTTGAAGAATTGATGAATTTAAGGTGGACTTATAGTAATTTAGGTTACTTATGGGAATGATTAACCTATCTTGGGTAAAATATGTTTAGGTTAGCTACTTTTGTTATAAGATGTTAGGAGTGGTTGATGTTGTTTGGATATGAACAATGAAGTTTATTTTGGAAGACTATGTTATCAAATCCTTCTTGTATTTGGGTTTCAATCTTAGTTTGGTTTATTTTGAGGAATTTTAAGGACTGTTATTTATGGAATGGTCTATGATGAACTTTGAGTAGTACCATGGAACTTTGAAGATTTAAAAGTAGTTTCCATTCCTATGGGATTATTTATTTTTGAAGAGTTGTTTTACCTTACCCATTCTGTTTTTGGGATAATGTTTAATGATAGAAGAAATAGATAGTTAATCTTTTGTGGATTATGTGATTCTCTAGAAGATGATTCTTGTGTTTTGATGAGACCAAGTAGTTTTTAATTCTCATCGTTTGAAGAAAAGATTAGTTTTAGTAGAAACTTATTAAAGGATGAAACTCTACATGAAGGTAGGTATATTTCCTTATGTTTTTGTTCTATGTTGTAAATGAATTTCTCAAAATTATGAAAAAGAAACTTAAAACAAAAACGTTGTTGGTTTACGTTTCCTACTAGGTAATCAAAGAATGCTTAGACACATAATCAGTTTGGGATTTTCTTATGGTTAACTTTCTCCTAATCATGTTTTCTATCACTCTCCCTAAGAACTTGACCCTTTGTTTTCTCCTCCATGTCCATATTTTCCTACATGGAATCCTAGTGTGGGTTAACTCGGGTGACCTTTGTACTTCCCTTTCTTTCTTTGAAAGTAATAGTTTTAATGACTCCTTTTTCGATGTGGGACTTTCAATGAAATTTCAAAACCCAATGTTAAAAATTGCGAGGACGCAATTTCTTAAGGGGGGAAGATTATAACGACCCGAAATTTTGAATAAATCTTGTTTCTTAATTTTATGTGTTATTTTATTTTATTTTTATACTCAACAAAAATGTTTCATTTTATAACATGAGTATAATTAAAATGAGACTGTTGGGTTTTGAAAGTTATATGACCATTGGTCAATATGACCGCCAGAAACTAAACGTTTTGATTATTGTCTCTAAATACAAGTAATCTTGGTTAATTATTATAAAAAGAAGATTTGATGGCCTCACCCAGTAGTCTTGGACCGATCGAAGCCCATCTAACAGAACTTGGGAAGGAGGTAGCACCATTGGGCTTTGCTCTGGACCAAACCCAAGCCGAACTTCATCATGTGAAGCTAGAACGGAATCGCCTTCGCGAGAAGTTCAAACTGATAGAAATTACTACTCGTGCGATGTTGGTCGAGCCTCCCTTGGATTCTATCACCTTATCAAACCTTACACTTAGGTCCTATTCTGGTGTGATAAGGGGCTATGTAAGGAGACCGTAACTGCCTTGTGTAATCCTTTGTTTTAAATAAAAATTGGGATTTCTTCTTATGATGATGTTTACGACTTTTCAAATGTTCGGATAAATATAGTATGCATATTTTTGGTGAATTTTAGAGAAAGGATATTTTAAAAAATGTTTATGTAAACCTTAAATAAATAAAAATGTGTAATGATTTTCAAAAAAAGGTCTTCTACAATTATGTTCAGTACGAAATTTAGAGTCTAATAAGATCAACTAAATTTTTGATGAATAGTAAATTATGAATAGTGATTTTATGCTTAGGATTAGTAATGTGACCCAATGGATTAATAATCTCACTTAAAGAAAGTATTAATATAATCTAGGCACCTTGATTAAGTAATGTGATTCAATAAAATTGTTAAATAACGGTTTCATAAATTATTACTCGAGTATTAGTTTTTTCGGGTGAATAGTGTTTTTTAATTAAAAATTAAATTAAAAATATTTATAAAATTATTTTTATAAAATGGATTTCATTTTTTAACTCAGAGCATCGATATAATGTTAAGGTAATTTTTGGGGTTTTTTTTGAAAAAATGAATTTTCGGTAAATAGTGTATTTATTTAAAAATTAAATTAAAAATAATTAGAAAATTTGTTTTATAAAATTGAGTTCATTTTTGAAATCAGAGCATTGATATTTGGTTAATGTGAAATTTTGGGATTTTTCTGAGAAAGTTGAATTTTCAGTGAATAGTAAAAAATACAGTTTTAGGGTTTCGGTATGTTTAATGACATCATAACTGTGTCATGAGGATTCCATGAGATATTTTAAGGCATAGTCAACCAAAAGTGATGAATTATTGTATGGGGGGACCCATGTGGCCTAACTCCATGGCAAATACCATGGGAGAGCCCATGCTTTTGAGAAAACCACTTGTGAGGTGTCCCTTGGCCATTAATGCCTTGTCCTCTCACTTTCCCTATAAATACCAAGCCATACTCTCATCCATTTAGACTCCCCACTCTCCCCCAAAAAAGTTCTGGTCTCATTACCTCCCATGGAGTCCTCCCAAGGTTCCCCCAAGCCCTCAAGGTCCCAACCTTTGAGTTTTAAGAGTTACGTTTTAAGGTAAGGGATCCGACCCCTCTCTTTCTTTTCAAGTGATCTCTTTTATGTCATTTCTTTTATGCTCCATGTTATTTTGGTGGTAGAGGTTATTTTATATTCCCCTTACTTCCCTTTTAATGTTCATATAATTTTATATCCCATCTTACTCTCATTATTTCATTTTATGAATGTTTAAGTGGCACCGTTAGGCTGCTGAAATATTTGTAACAGATTCTTTCTCCCTTCTCATTTATCAAAGTTCTAATTCCATATCAAGTCTTGCAAGTTCCTTTTTATTATGTTGGGGTATGATCTTTATATTTATCATACTGATATTTTATGATCATATTATGAGAGACCCCATTTGATCTTTTCAATTCAGTATTTTGAAGTTTTAAGTGGCGCCGTTAGGCTGCCGAGTTTTTAAGTGGTTCTTTCACCCTTATCATTTTTCAAAGTTCTAATTCCATGTCAAGTCATGAAAGTTCCTTTTATTACACTGGGGTATGAACTATATACCTATCATACTGAACTTTTATGTTCATATGATGAGAGACCCTATTTGATCTCATAAATTCATTTTTGTTGAAGTTTAAGTGACGCCGTTAGGCTGCTGAATTTTTAAGGGATTCTTTCACCCTTCTCATTTTTCAAAGTTCTATTTTCTTGTCAAGTCTTTTAAGTTCTTTTTAATTATGTTGGGGTATGATCTCTATATCTATCATACTGAACTTTTATGTTCATATGATGAGAGTCCCTATTTTATCTAATCAATTCATTTTTGTTGAAGTTTAAGTGACACCGTTAGGCTGCTGAATTTTTAAGGGATTCTTTCACCTTTCTCATTTTTCAAAGTTCTAATTCCATGTCAAGTCTTGCAAGTTTCTTTTTATTATGTTGGGGTATGATCTATATATCTATCATACTTAACTTTTATGTTCATATGATGAGAGACCCTATTTGATCTCATCAATACATTTGTTTTGAAGTTTAAGTGACGCCATTAGGCTGCTGAATTTTTAAGGGATTCTTTCACCCTTCTCATTTTTCAAAGTTTTATTTTCTTGTCAAGTCTTTCAATTTCCTTTTAATTATGTTGGGGTATGATATCTATATCTATCATACTGAACTTTTATGTTCATATGATTAGAGAACCTATTTGATCTCATCATTTCATTTTTTTTAAGTTTAAGTGATGCCGTTAGGCTGCTGAACTTTTAATGGATTCTTTCACCCTTCACATTTTTCAAAGTTCTATTTTCTTGTCAAGTCTTTCAAGTTCCTTTTAATTATGTTGGGGTATGATCTCTATATCTATCATACTAAACTGTTATGTTCATATGATGAGAGACCCTATTTTATCTCATTAATTCATTTTTGTTGACGTTTAAGTGATGCCGTTAGGCTGCTGAATTTTTAAGGGATTCGTTCACCCTTCTCTTTTTTCAAGTTATATTTTTTGGTCAAGTCTTTCAAGCTCCTTTTCATTATGTCGGCGTATGATCTCTATATCTATCATACTTATCATTAATGTTCATATGATAAGAGACCCTATTTGATATCGTCAATCCATTTTTGGAAGTTTTAAGTGACGCCGTTAGGCTGCCGAATTCTCATAAGAGAAATCTTATTTTTTTGTCTTCCTTTCAAGTTATTCGTTTCATATGGTATATCATTAAAATTTAATTAACATGTTCTTAAATCTTTTATATTATCTTCCCCTACTGTTTTATGGATCATTTATAAGCGGGTGACCCATTTCCCCTCTCTTTCCAGTGTTTTCTAAAACCCTGTAACGTAGCTGTTATGCTGCAGAATTTTCATCTCAAAACGCCCCTCTCTTTTTCTCAAAATTATTTTATGTTATTAAGTTAATACTCAAAGCTCTTATCTCTACATGGGTATTCACATATAAATCAAAATTTTCTATTTTAAATTCTGGGATTTACATACATGAAACTCGCTTTCCCTTTCCATGGGTTTAAAGTGACATAAATATCATGTCTTTAAAGCAGTTTTTAAAACGTTATGATTATGAAATGAAACCCATTTATTTTATGCTATATGGGTTGTTTATTAAATGATTTATGATTATATATGTGGCTCACATGATAATAAAGACATTTCAAGGGTGCACCCAGATAGTGGTCTAATTTATTGGGTAACGACTTAATCTCTAGAGATGACCTTTTAGACTGATACCTTGGTGAATAACCTTGGTAATTTTTAATGACACCTTGGGGATGGACCTTGGTGAAACGAAATGATTGTCAATATTAAATGTTTTAGCCACATCTTCAAGTTATGAAAAATTTTATTTTTATTATGATATATCTCATGATTTATTTCTCATGCCTTAAAGTTCTTTTCATGACCTTATTGAAGTATCTCAAGTTCACATGTAGAATGTTTCTCTTGTTTCCCTTACTGGGCCTTATGCTCACCCTTTCTTTTGATGTATGTACCCAGGTTATGAGATGCATTAATGAACCTAGGATGAACATGAGGAGAAGCCTTTCAAGTTTCTAAGAATAATGTTTTATGTTTTCATGTTTTAAGTTCCCGATTTCCAAGACACTAAACCTTAAAGATCCTCAGTTTTTTAAAATGTAATGAAAGTTTATGTGATAAAAAGGCGGGATTCCATAATAATTAATTTAGGAATTAGAAATATAAATATAATAATATAATCATAATGTACGTCACCATTATATATACTCCATCATATTATCCTATACCCATCAATTTTTTCATGCTACACATTATATCATGGGGAATACTAAAAATAAAATTGGTGATCTATAAAGCCCCCTATGGGAACAATCAGAGTAATATTGATACATATGAGAAAATAAAGAACATCATAATAAATAGAAGCATAAAAAGATTATATAATAAGGAAATAACATCAATTTAATGTGGAAAAAACATAAAAACATAAAAAATAATAATATCTGTAGTCTCGCCACTAATACATCATAATAAAGCGTATTTTGATAACCGTCTGTGCGCTATACATAGAATAGGGTGATGTGAAACATTTACCAAATTTATTTTAGTGCTCTTAGAGTTCACCCTTAACATATATAAATTTATATGATATGCATAGATCATATATCACAACATTTCTTCCACAACCCAAGGATATGAGTAATGAGTTTCCCTTAGAAGTCATCTATTTTATAAAAACATGGAGACCTAAATGCTTTATCATTTTAAAACCTTGAGAATGAAATTCCAGTTACATTCATGGAAATCCATAATCATTGAAATAAAATTATATTAGTTCCCATAGACATGAAATAAAATAGGATAGGATATTCTGAAAAATGTTTTGTGGAATATAAGAGAGAAAATTAGTACATAATTAAAAATGATTCCTTGGGATATTAATGGAATGACTATGAACACATGCCACAAAACAACCAATGTTCCATGGTACCCTGATACCTAAGTCTTCAGTGACATGTGCTAAAGGGAATTCCTGATAACCATGGGTTGACAACTATCACCTTACATTATACAAGAATCATGAGGTAATGTTTGTTTCCCAAAAAACAAATGAATATAAACAATGAAAGTCTATATTCTCAATACTAAAAAAATAGAAAAGTACTTGAAACAATAAGGTAAAATAATACCCAAACAAAAGATCAACCCATAATGGTCCCCATGTCTCTAAGATGAATCCAAAAAGGTTTTGTAACAAGTGAATAATAGCTACACTAGTCACCATCATCACAATATGTTTTAAAGTATCAAGATCACCCCCACATAAAAGTTTCACATTTCCTTTTCATGGACCTAGAAAAATAACATCTACAAAATCCCAAAGGAAAAGGCTGGGTATGAGATATAATATGCAGTAGCCTCTCACCAAGCATTCCATAATCAAATCTACAACAATTAAAACAATCATTATTTAAATTTAATTAAAACAAGGAATTGTATTGAATTCAAATATTTTCAAAAAGACATGATTTAATAATCAAATTATTAAGGATATATCAAAACCATCTTAAATGAATATTTTATATTAAACACTTATATAAAGTCATTGGAATGAATCAAACTGTTCAATAATCAATGTACTTAATTATCAAGTCAATAATAATGTAGAACCATGTATTAAAGACCCATGTTAAGTTACTTTATAGTAATAGGATACCCACAAATATTAACAACAGTCCTGTATCATGATAGGTTTTCATAAACAATGAATCTACACTCTGATCAGGGAAACTATTACAGATAGTCTAAACCCCAATAAGGGACCTCATTATGGGAAGTCATTCCACACTTTTTAGTTAGTTATTTCATCGTTATTATAATTCTATGTGTTTGGATAGCTAGCCTTATTTTTCTAGTTACTACTAAATATCTAAGAAAACAAGTTCTTCAAATATAAAAACAATCAATCATGGTAAAATCAATTATTTCAATTAATTTCAAAAATCACATTTCAATTTACCAATTTTAGTTTTCAAGATGAATTTTAATTTGATAAACAACTCATGGGGTTTGATCAATTTCATTAATCATTAAAATAATATATCAATATTAACCTTATTCTCAATAATCAATGCTCAGTTATTTCAAAAAACCATGATTCAAATAATTCCATAATTTTTCTCAAAATACTCACCACATTCCAATTCTATTGAATTTGGGGTTGTTCATGAAATAAATGATATTTCAAAATCAAAAACCAAATAATTTAGATTTTGAGGATATTAATTCATTTCAAAATTATTTTCAAGCCAGTGAAGAAATATAGGGTTGCAATTGTATTGAAAAAGACATAAAGAACCACCTAACATTAAACAAGTGATCACAAGGTAAACACATTAAATTGGAATGACAACAAAAATTGAGGAAAAAAGAGATAAATAAAGGAATCATAGATCACAAACCACTAATATCAGTTTCTATTTCAAATAAAAAATACAACATCACACCACTTCTAATGATTAATGTTGATAATAAGTGGAAAACAATGACGATGATAGTCACTAGAGATCAATTTCCAAACCAAGATGTACGAAAGGGAAGAAATCATCCCCAAAGTCCCATTGAGTAGTCCTAAAGATCATGAGGAGTTAATTTATATGGATTGAAATATTTTTCTAGATATATTACACAAAAATCTACTAGCCATATAGAATTATTATAGTGAATCCTAGATTCAAGAGATGAATATAACTGGTGGCGTATAAACTGAAAAGTTTTTCTCCTACGGTAAAAAATTATGACCTCAACCATTTCACATCATGGAAAAATTTCATGTACTATATTACATTCATGTAATGAAAATATTTCATAGATTATTACATGTTTCATATTAATTTCCTGAACCACTAACACAACATAGATAATTCCTACAGACAGTTCCTAGACTAGTTCATGTAGAAAACCACTAAATCATATAAACCTAATAAGTACTATAGACACATTTAAACCCAAACTATATTAACTAAAAAACATTAAAATTTATATATTTTGTCATTTTCATTGAAAAAAGTTCTCCATACCAAATAATCTCAAGGAAAACCCAAATGGATAAAGGAGATAATATAAAAGAGTGAGAGGTACTTTAAAACACTTAATGAGATGTTAGAACCTCAAAAAAAATAAAAACTTTTTTTCCCAAAAATCCTATCATGAGGATTCCATATCATAAAGAAGATTCACCAATCTCTCCATAATTCCTCATACTCCTACATCTAATGAAAATGAGGACTATGATTCCATAAAAAAAGCACCAATGGTATTACCTTCATGTAAAGAAACTTTTTCTCAAATCAATAATCATAACTAGATGCTCAGTCATGAATAAAGTAGTTTGAATATCACAGTCTTCTGAGATAAAAATAAGAGAAGTGTCAGAAAGATATTTCTGAAGCTGTGATAAATGAAATATGTTCTGGATCGATGTTAATAGCGATGGTTGTTCAAAAGGGTAGTCTACTTTTCCCACATGTTCAATGATATCAAAAGGACCCACAATCCTCAATGAAATATATTTGTGTTTCACTAGAATCTAGTTACCCAAACAATTTGAAACTATTGGAAAACATGGAAACCAATAAGAATTTACAATTTTCACTGATAATGATTAACATATGACTTATACCATCCATTTCATGTCAACAACCTCTGATGAATCAACTGAATCCTTATTGTCATTCCTTGAAAAACTATGGTCCTACCAAAACAATTCCCCAATTGAAAAAAATATTTCTAGAATGTCAGATTAACAAGGCCTAAAAAAGATCCATTCTAATAGAGGACTGTTAACTGTTTTTTAGGAATCCTCAATGAGACTTAAATTTTCACCCAAAGATCCACCAATATCAAGAAAATAAGTACATACAATGTCTTTAAAAATATTTATATCCTATTCTGTCTTTCCATGAATTTGTTGATGGTATACAATGGTCAATAGTTCTAGGGATCCCATGGATTCTTGGAGGCCTCTATAGAAATGAAAAATGAAATGGGGATCCCTCTCAGATACTATAAGAGATATAACTCCATGAAATTTAAAAAATTTCTATATTTAGAGACACCCCATTTCCATAACATTAGTCATTTAATGAATGAACATAAAATAAGATCATTTGTTTAACATATTGATCAAAACCCATATGGAATTTATCTCCTAATGGGTATGAGAAAACCCAACCATAACTTCTATAGAAATATCATCTGAATTCCAATTAAAAAATGGATGCATCTAAAGAAAACCTAAATTTATCTATTGATCAACATTGACCTTTTGGAAGGTATAACAACATCATAAAAATTTAGGGATGTGCTTCGTCAAACCTAGACACCCAAATCAATTCTTTATATCTTAGAACATCTTTGGGGTTGCAAGGTGTAAACCCCACTAGAAACTATAAAAATCACACATTACAACATTTCTCATATGAAAAAGGTACAACATATGAGTTATTGAAAACAATTACACCCTATGAAGAGTAAAAACACAAACCAAGGGTGTCTAAATCATAATGAGTGTCCTTAATTCTATATTTTTAATCATAAAACTTCTTCTCTAAATAAATCATCTCGATTTGAGAAGAAGTTAACTACATGTTGTACAAAAAACATCAGACTCATTCTCCCTATCTCCCAACTGAAACAGAATAACTAAAGATATCATATTCCACACTTATAATTATTCTTTCATGGAATGGTTTGGATGTTTTATACTCAATGCATCAAAAAAGATGTTATCCTTACCAAAGATGTAGGCAACGTTGAAATAAAAATATTTATTTCACACAACCCAATTGCTCTTATTTAGATTCAAATCTATTTGGGAGAAGATATAAATAAATATTTTGTTGTTGAAAAAAAAATGATAAACCATTCTATGAAAAGGTAATGATGTGAAATATTAAGAGAATTCATCACATTAACGTGTTTTAGATCATGGGTAAGACAATACTTTTTTAAGTTGCATATGATTTCTAGAACCACAAAAAACTACATGATTACCCTACATAAGGACACAACCCAATCCTGAACATGATGAATCGTAGAATAACATAGAGCACTACCTGACATAATGAAGAATTTTGTAATAAGGAAGAAGTAAAAAAATATTTTACCTCAGCAAAAGAACTCAGAAATTTCTTGTCCCAAACAAAGTTCACTTCTTTATAAGTGGGAGTGACCATAAAATAATCTAGCTTCAATATATCTTCAATGAATCAGTGGAAATATCCTACAAAATCACAGAAGTTCTAAACTATGAAAATATTATGTAGTTTCTCCAATGTCATTATATCTTTCACCTTCTCTAGACCAAAGAAAATACCATTTTATGAGAGCACATGTCCTAGGAACAACACTTACTGATTCCAAAAATCACCTTTCGAATGTTTGGTGTAAGGTCAAGGATTTCTCTTGGTTTGTAGCATTACTATCAAATGGAATAGAAGGCCCTCCTCGTACATAGGGTAAACTAAAATATCATAAAAAATTACCACCATGAACAAATAAAGGTACACATGAAATATTATAATGATCATATATATAGAAACTATGGGGGGAATTTTTCAAGACAAATGTCATAACAGTATAATATCAATATCTACTCTTAATGACCTTCATCAAAATTTCAAACACTTATATTCTCAACTGGTGATAACTAGATCGGATGACATTATTTAATAATTTTTTTACCCCATAAAACTAATCATAAAAATAATCGGTCCATGGAAAGAGATATTTATTCTTCACTATAATGTGATTGATTTAGCGATAATCTACACATAATTGAAGTGCTCCATCATCTTTCTTCACAAAGAGAATATGCACCACCCAATGTGACACACTCAGGCATAAAAAATATTTCTATAAATAACCATACAATTTATATTTCAACTATTTTATATCTACTAATTCTCTATATTAAGAAGGAATGTGAAATAAATGAGTACTAAATACCAAAAATGATAGAAATCTCCACCTCTCAAACTGTTAAAATTATAGAGAAATCAAAAAAAAATGTCAGAAAACTCGATGATGACTAGAGGGAGATCATCACTCAAATAATATCACTCCATGTTAAAGAAAAAAAATATATTCACCTAAAAAACTATAGAATATTAGGACAATATCTACTCAACCATGTTTCCAAATCACTCGAAATGAAAAGTCTCACACTATATAATGATGTAAAGGAGACATGAAAAAGGAGTTAATCTGGGCTTTATGAGCAGTCATCTAATCCATCTCAAAAATGGAACCAAGGGATATAAAATCATGATCCAAAAAACTCCAGGTAGTCCAATCCATAATACTAAGAAAACACAAGTATGAAACTAAAGTACCTACTCACTTTTCATTCTTAGGGGCATAGAAAAATAGATATCATAAGAAAAAATATCAATAGAAATACCTAGAAAGTCTAAAATATGAGTCTGTACAAGTGTATGAGATAAATTAGTATCAAATAAAACATCCATGAATGATAAAGCTATAATGATTGTACCACTTGCAGATACTGGACCCATATCATCATCCTATTGAGACTCTTCCATTGTGCGATGAAGATTCGTTCTAGAAGCCTATAGTTGGAACACATTAGTTATGGAAGAATCTCATTGACCCAAAATAATCATTGGTGTTGACGATCCTCTACAACTATGATGTGGAGAAAATAAATAAAAAAATTATATAGGTGTAATGAGCGACCGTAAGATCTAAAGTTCATCAGTGCCTCAGTACAAACCCATATTGAAGGCCCAAACTTTCTACATTGGATATATGTCAAAGGGCCTCTTCTAGGCACTACATGAGGTTTGGATGATGTTTTATTTTTTTGGATCACCCTAATAATCACTAAAAATTATATTTATCTTAAAGTAACTAATAGAACAACAAATAATAGAAAATGAAACTTCCATAAACTCTTACATACTATCCATGTTAAGATCAACCATCAATGATCTATCTAGAATATAAACATATAAGGTGAACATCATCATGAAAAATTGTGATTAGATATAAAAATGAATTCCTATAAAAATATTTGATGACTTTAAATTACCATTAGTGACTACCATAGATAAAAACATAGAAATATTAGAAAATCAGTTGGCATATGAATCATTATATCATCACCCTGATTGTTATTGAGAAACTCAATATATATCACCAAAATAGTAGAATCTGAAATTAACTGATCAATGAAAAGAGATATAAATTATTTATATTCCAATATCTCATATATTTTCTCCATAATAATAAAATAACACCATATTATTCTAGGATCAGTGATCTTGAAGGTTATTCAATTCACTTTAATCAAATCCGATGTTTCTATGGACTCATAATGTTGGTCAATATTTTTCAATCAATCCTTATCCTCTTAAGGATCATTTGAGCCTTGAAAAGATTGTGGTTTTTTATGAAGAAAATATTGACCATTTTATAATTATTTACCAATTAGAGGTTCCAAAACTGGATTTCGAATGAGAATTTGTGTCAACGTCATTTCAAAATCTTGGACAACATACACCACTACCTCAACAAGTTTCGTGTCATCTAGAATATTTTCTTATTTTGATTCACTAGAAGCATCCTCATATAGAACGTTCAAACAAATTCTGATGGGTATGATTATACAAAATACCATTATATAACCCTAATGACATTATTTTTTATACACAATTCAACAACTCAAAAAATAATAACTAGAATATCAATTCCCACAAGTATAATATAAGATTAGGGTTCGACGTACAAAAATCAATAGAATAGAAATGGACAGAAAAATTTTAAAAACATTCCTCAGGACAATTTTCATAGACAATTATTGTGGATTATGGCTCATTAAGATGATATTTCACTAGGATATCACTTGAAATTTCCTCATAATTCCCATCAGTACAACCTCCAGTATACTAGGAAAACCCAAACGCATACTGATATCAAGTAAAGATACATTACCTACACCTTTGATACCGTATTCCCATTAACTGGCCAACATTCCCTGGTGTCATGATATATGACCTTACTATGACATGTTTCGAAGGGCATTCTTGATCCCCATGGGTTGGGCACTAGAAGTTTTTATAACACAAGAATCATGAGGGAAAATTTTAGACACAAAACACCGCATGAAAAATTGATTGTTAGTTTTCTCAACACTGTAATGGGAGATAAGTACTAGAAAAAAGTAGGTAAAACAATAACAAAATAGAACATCAACTGAAAATGGTCACAATATATTAATGAAATATAATAAAATAGTTTGTAACATATTGAAAATAAATCCACTGGTCACCATCATCACTCCAAGGTCAAATAGATCAATAACATCCATGACCTTGAAGTGGAACCTTTAAATTTCTCAAACATGGAATAAGAAAATCTAGACACACTAAAAGGTAAAGGATTCGTGAGTTTTATTAATCATATTAGGGTCTCTAAAAGTGTCCCATAATCAATTATATAATAATTAAATCAATTTAAATAAAATTTTCATGACATGGAATCAAAATATTTTCAACAAAACATGCATTCCTAATCAAAATATGGAAGAAATATCAAAATTGGATTTAGTAAACATATTTTATAAAACACATATATAATTAATTTGTAATGACTAAAAAAGTAATATGATCATCCAAATTTGTAACAATGTTAAGAAAAACATTTCACCATTTAGAAACTCCCCAAATTAAGATATTTTTTGACGATAGGATATAGAAACCCTCACATTTTACACATAATATTACATGATTTTAAGAAAAAATAATAATCAAATACTACCATGGATCGAATGTATTATTTCTTTGGAATATTAAGTACATAATTAATCTTATTGAAAAAAATTGAAGCATCATTTATTTAATCTTAAAAATGATCTACTAACACCCTTTGATCTCTTACATCAATATAGGATAACATGGGGAATACATAAAAATAATGGATGGGCTAAAAAACCAAGTAAGGGAATAAAAATAAGAATAAATCATAGAAAACAGGTTAGAAGTAATAATATGATGACATTAAACAAAGAATGTAACATAAATAAATGTATTAAATAATAATATCTAGAACATGGGATAATTTAGTAATTGAATCATAATAATGTGGATGCAACATAAAACATGACATAAGACTAAGTGAAAGCTCACTGTATATGGAGGAGCACATGTCAAGGCTAATGACCTAGATCGTTGCACATGGAGCATGAGTCAAGGATAACCACCATGACTGTTACACAAGACGTCTCGTGAGACTAAAAATTACCCAATGCATTGAACATATATCTAAGAACACCAATAATAGAATGTTCTTGAATATGTTTTCCATATTGATATTCATTCACATGGAATCAAACATAAACATAAGGGTTACCCATGGAATGAATTGGGTATCATAATCATTTAAAAAGGAAAAACAAAAGGGAACATCAATATGGCTTACATGAAAGAATTGATTGAAATCATACGTGTACATTCATAAGTGAAAATAAACATATATAAAGATAAGTGATGTAAAACAAAATTGAAAATATGTAAAACAAGTGTTTAATATACCTTTGAAATAAAACATTTTAGTCTGGTTTTAAGAAAATATTAAATAATTATTAAAAAAGAAATGATGTATTTAAATTATAAAAACATAAATGAACCATGGTATTTTTTAATGATAAAACTATTTATTTTAAGAAAAATTATAGGGATTAAAATATATTATATAATGTACTTTAAAATGGGTAAGAAATCAGGATGTTCCCAGGCTTGCTTATCTAGAAGAATTGAGAAGGGAACTATTTTAAAACATGTATATCCCAAAAAAGAATAAACTGATATAGATATATTATTTGGGAACATATAAAAAAAGGTATAAGAAGTATATAAAAATAAATAAGAGATATATTAGTGTAAATATAGATAAAGTGCAACTCGAAGGAAATATGGTGTTTCAGAATGAATCCCTTACCTTATGTCCGAAACAGTTCTTCACATGTTCTTAATATCCATGATAATAAAATTAATTTATTTAATTAATTTATTAATAACCATTTATACATGTATTTAATTCATTATAATTTAATTATATTCATTTATGGCCTTTTTGATGAGTTAGAATATACAATTTCATCTTTTCGGAGTGTTCATTTTCTTGGTCTTCATGATTAGTTAGCTTGATTATATGGGAAAAAGATCATTTAAATTTGGAATAATTCCCCAGAATTTAAATTATAGGTTAATAATGATTATAAATATGTTTTAATGGGTATAAATATAAATTATTATATTATTTGGGGATGAATAATTATCTAAGACATTAGTGACAACCGTTTTGATTATTACGATGGTTTTTATTTATAATCAAAAACCAATTTATGTTCAATATTTATTATTGTGTATGTATGTTATTTAAAAAAATATAAAAGGATATAAAATACACATTAACATCTTTTTAATCAATTAAAATGGTTTTATAACCATCCTTGAAGGCATTAAAGGGAGATAAATGCACATCGTCTATAATGTCGATATATTGACACATCATGGGTGATGAATTCATTTTTCAAGAAAAATGAGAAGAGATGGGGTATTGAGGATGCATTGTTACTTTATAATAATAAAATTAAAGTATATTTAAGGTAATATAGTGGTCATCCCACTTTTATTAGTGGAGGTGATAAGATAATAAAATAATGAAAAAACATGAAAATAAATTAAAAGAAAAAAAAGAGGATTTTACCTTTTGTATTCCAACTCCTTGAGAACCACCCTTAGGATTCTTTTTGGAATTTTTATAAGACCAAGAGCTTCTAGATGTGGATTTAGGGTCTTGGGAAGTTATTTTAAAGGAATACGAACAAGGATTGAAGCTTTATAGGTGTGAGGAAAATAGGCGGTGAGGGGTTGTATTTATAGTGGAAGAGGGAGGTGTTTTGACGTTATTTTAATCATTAGTTTATTAATTTGGCTCAAGAATATTAATATTTTTAGAATTATCACCAAATATATTAAAATAATGAAGTATCATTCGATTAATTGGGCTTAAATCAGAAATACATAATCTATAACACCAGAATTCATGTATTTTTCCTTTAATATAATTTATAGTATTTTACTATTCACCCAAAATTCAACTATTTTAGACAAATTCAAAATCAATTATCCTATAGAATTAAAAAATTAACTCCATTTAAAAAAAAATAATTTATATATATGTGAAATTTAATTTTTAATTAAAATTATCATTTACTCGAAAAATTCAGATTTTAAAATTGTAAATGATTTTATAACACTTTGATAAATTAATTAAGTCTTATAAAATTATATTAAAATAATAAGATAGAAAAATATTAATTTGTGAATGAATTTTATGAAAATAAATATTATTTTAAATTATCACATTAATCAAAAAAATTTAATTAAATATTTATGACTTATTAAAATATCTATAATTAATTAATAATTTTTTAAAAAGTTATTTACATATACTATGATATAATTATATAATAATTTAATTTATAAGATGCCTAAATTTTATTTATTCATTAATGGATTAGGTTATTATTAATTTGTCTAATTTAATTTTCATAAGGGTCATATTACTATTCCTATGGTCAAGTTACTATTTTATAGTTACATGTTTCATAACTTCTAGAAATACCTCTTCGTTAATTCACTCTTCATTTATAAAATTTGTTTTGTGTTCAAAATATGATTTTATGTGGTAAATATTATATGACATAATTATGAGAAGGGGAATTTACATTTATAAAATTCATGGTTGTTACATTCACCCCATAATGATATTTCTCCCTCAAAAATTCATTTTACAAACTTCGTGGAAAATAGGTGAGGGAACTTCTCCTTTATCACTTCTTCCAGTTATCATGCTTCCTATTTGTTCTTATGGTTCTACCATAGTACTTTGAATAAGTGAGTGTTCTTGCTGTGTAGGAAATTATCTCTATGATCCATGATCTTTAACAGATCTTCCTCATATGAGAGTGCATATTATATCTATACCACATCTGAATTCAGTATATTTGAGGGATCTGGTATGTACGTCCTGAAGAGGGACACATGTAATACATTATGTACTTGAGGCATGGTTGGTGGAAGTTATAGTTGAGAGGCCACATGTTTGACATGATCAAGGATCTCGAAGGGTTCAATGTCCCCAGACTTAGCTTTCATTTCTTCATAAATTTTATGATCCTCTTTAATGGAGAAATGCATAGAAATACCACTTTTCCAAACATAAACTCAATGTCTCTTTAATTATTGTTTGTATAGATCTTTAGTCATATTTGGATTTTTTGATGTGATGTTGAATGGTTTTCACCTTCTCCACTATTTCTTCATCTATTTCATTTCCTAGGAACTTACATTCACTGACTTTATCCCAAAATATTGGTGTTCTACATCTCTTCTAATAAAGGGCTTCAAATAAATCTATTTGGATGCGCGGGTGGAAAATATTATTTTAAGATAATTCAAATAGGGAATGATGTTGGTCCCATTCATATTTTATTTCCATATAACACACTCTCAACATGTATTCCACTGTTTGAATTTTCCTCTCTGATATGACATCATTTTGAGGATGATTGGACTTAATGAAGTTCATCTTAGTGTTTAGATCATGTTGTAGACTTTTTTAAAACTTTGAGATAAATCTTAGATCTTGATCAGATATAACCGATAGTGGTCCTCCATGAATCCCTACTACTTTTATGATATATAAACCTACAAGTTTATCGAGTAAGAAATCATCTCAAATTGTGATAAAGTTTGTTATGTTTGTAAGACAATCTACAATAACCCATATAGCATTGTTTCCTATATATGTATTTAGATATCTAGTGTCAAATTCCATAGTGATGTTTCTCACTTCCAGGTTGGTATGGGTAATGGTTTAATGATCACCTAATACATTTTTCCTTTAAACATTCACTTGTTGACATACCATGTTCTCTGAACTATAATCAGTGATCTCTTTCTTCATATTATCCCACCAAAAATTATCTAGTAGATCTCAATACATATTTATTCTCCATGGGTTAGTCGATAAGTTTTAGCTATGTGCATCATTCATAAGATCATTGTTTATCTTTGGATTGGACGGTACACATAATCATGACCCAAATCATACAACTTTTTCCTTATCTATTTTCCACTCTGAGGATTTCCAATTTCTGATAGCTTCCACCATTTTTTTAATATCCACATAATTTCTATGATCATATTTTGTTTTATCCATATGGTATGGTTAAGAAATCATTTAAGAAAGTATTGATGACGAGCCTTCCTAAATGATTCCCATGTCTATCCTTTGAAAATCTATGTAGATTGGATCCTTCACAATTCTTATCATTGATAAAAATATAGGATCATTTTGACATAGAGCACCCACCACCTTATTTTATATACCATAATGACAGTGGATTGAGTAGTCGTAATCTTTGATGAGCTTGAACCATATTCACTAGCGCATATCAACACAGAAAAATTCATTTAGACAATGGACATAATTATCAGAGAGGATCCAAATACCCAGATTAGTACGTTGTAATGGGAACTATATAGGTTAGCTGATTCCAGTAATTTTTGTTTGTGTTTAATCATTTTTTGATCTGTTTTGGCATGTAATGGTTTTTTTGTGAACTATGGTTTCCCATTTTCCCTCAAAACGGCTTAATAGAAATTTAAATTTGGATTGGAATAGATCGCACATATTAAGATCATTTTGTGTGTGTATATATGTTTGATTATCTTATGATCAGTATATATTTCAGACTTCTCCCCATAGTGATAAGGTCTCTATATTTTCAATTAAAGTATCAAAAATTTCATATATATAACATGCATTGGGTAGAATTGCTAAAAAAAATTCAAGTGTCATGTGTCATAGATTATCACATTATCAATTTTAATTATCACACAACCTATGCCTGTCTTTGAATCATTATTGTACACTAAAAAGAGTTCCCCACCTATTGGTAGTGTATGTATTTGTTCATTGATAAGCCTATTTTTTTAACTCTTTAAAGCATTCTTCACATACACTAGCCCATACAAACATTTCTCCCTTCAGAGTCACCTTGGTTACTGGATTAGAAAATCGTGATAAGTTCATAAAAAATCTCTGGTAATACATAGCTAGAACAATGATGCCACAAATATCCTTTAAAAATGTTGTCATGGTCCACTATTTGATTTCCATTATCTTGTAAGGGTCCTCATATATCCCTTTTGTGGTGATTACATACCCCAAGAATGATTCTTCCTTTATTCAGAACTCACATTTACTGTACTTTTCATATAGTTTTTCCCTCGTTAAATTCTTCAATCTAGAATACAAATTATCCTCATGTTCATCATTTCTCTTAGAGTATATCAAAATATCATAAATAATGACTACCACAAACTAGTCAAGGTAATATCTAAAGACTATAATCATTAGGTCCATGGAAATTGTTGAAGCAGTAGTGAGTCTGAAGGACATAACTATGAACTCATAGTGTACATACCTAATTATAAAGGAAGTCATGGGAATATCTTCCTTACTTACCATTACTTGATGATATCCTGACCTAAGGTCCACCTTAGAGAAATAAATGTACCCACATAGCTAATAAAAAATGTGATATATCTATGGGAGGGGATACTTGTTCTATATTGTTGTTTTATTTATATCACTAAAATAAATGCATAGGTGCATTGATCCATCGTTATTCTTAATGAAGAGGACTTGTTCTCCCTATGGTAAAGCAATTGAACATATAAAACCCTTATCTAGAGTCTTCTATAACTGATTTTTATCCCTTAGAGCTCAACGGTGGCCATTTTAAGGTGTATATGATATAGGGAGAGATCCATGACAACGTCCAATAGATAAATGAACCTATCGATATAGGAGTAAGACCATGAAATTATTCAAGGAATACATCAATGTAACCCCTCACAGTGGGGATGACTTCGAGACTGATTACCTCTATTGTATAAATCATTTGAGCAAGACATGTTCACTCATATGGAAAAAATATTGACACTTGATAATATGATTTTTAAAAGTTTCATCTTCCTGCTAAAACTTCTACAGGATTCGAGGATGCTTCAGGATGTTAAGAGTGATAAATATTTCATGACAGTCAATGTCAGCTTCATATAATGATATATAATCATTCCAAAAATATCATCAAAATCCACCAATGGGTGTATGAAATGATTTTAGGGAAGGTTTAGTCTACAAAAATTTACTAGGGAGGTGTTACAAACTTTGTATATAGTAATTCCACCATTTAATGTTCTCATAGATAACACAACCTCGTGATTTTGTGGTGGATTTCTAATAGTTACATTCAACATGAAAGATATTGAAGAATGCATAGAACTAAAATCAAATATTACATTCTCAATTATTGAATAAATCATCATCATACCTTTCACCACATCATTGTCAGGCTCCAAATTAGTAGCAGTGATAACATACGCCCTTCCTTGCTACCTTGAGGGTTGTTGTTGTTGATTTCATCCATCAACAACTGGATTTGGGAAATGGTTCACATAATTACCATTTCCTTGTAGTTTAAACACTAAAATATGAGCTTATTGTTGACATGAAACTTCCATTCATACTCCATATTAGTGGAATTCATCATGTAAATTCTAAATTTATTATAAAGATGCCCCATTTTTCACATTTGACGCATTTTTTAGTTCAAATTAGATAGTTCTTAGGATGGTTATTCCCACGATTTTGACATGTGGGATATTGGTTTTTTTCCATAATGGGATTTATTTGTTGATACACCAATATTCAACTCCATTTTTGTCTTTTTATCACAAGGCCCATGAGACCACTAAGATCCCCTGATCTCGATTTTGACCTTAATAACACAATGAACTATCTCCTCATAGATTTCAGAGGCTCGAATATACAATGATTTTGATAGAATATGCTCTAGTTTTCTATAGAAGTGATCCACCTTGATTTCATTGTTCATGAAAAATATAGAGGCGTACTATGAAATCCTTGTTAGGTTTTCTTTATATTCCCTGATAGACTCATATTCCTTTTACTTAAATTCAAGGAACTATATTTCCACCTTTAGAAAGAGGGTTTGGGGAAAATATTTATAGGAAAACATTTCCATGATTTCCTCCCAATACATAGAATCAATTTCTTCTTTTTTTACTTTGGGTCTGTGATTAGTTTCCAACATTGATTTACTTCCCCATCAAAATGATAGACCTCCAGTAAATCTTTCTCATCTTCTGATTACTAGAGGATTGAGAATATATTTTCAATGGAGTTAATCCACTATTCTATAAGGACAGGTTCTTAAGACCCACTAAACAATGGTGGGATTCTACATAGTAAGGATTCAACCACAAATTAACCTCTATTAGGAGGAGGAATACATTCCACATAATTCAAGTTATTATTGTTAACATGATCTAGTTGACCAAGTATAATCATACTGTTTTGAGAAATTATTCCCATCATATTTGAAATATAATTATGGAAATCATCACATTGCCTATCCCATTTGTTGTTGAAATGATTTTTTATATTCCCAGACATTATCTTAGAAAAATAAATTACAGTTCAGGGGCTTGAATATATTGCTAATAACTATAATATGAGGAAGATTAAAACATAAATGGATAAATTTGTATAGGAAAAGTATATCATAAATTGTGATTCTCTATGGTTCAATCTAGGCTATCCATGATCTATTTTATAACGTATCTTATTATAATAATTTTTCCCTTAATAATTATTCATAATGAGATTATAAATTTTTCAAATCATATCACCATGGAGTGTCAAACCAGGTTCACAGTAGTGCTTGTTGTCATGTACCAGGTTACCTCAACTTAGGCCCATAAGACCTTGTCAGAGTTGTTACTCCTAGGTACATCTATGCCAGAACATTGTCTACTTTTAGTATCTATACATTGGTGTATTTTCATGATACACCACATAATATATACTAACCCAAATTTAGGGATATTTTCATATAATTAGTTCTATACCTAAATCTTTTGCTAGTGTTTTCTAGTCCTAATACAAAAAATAACTAGTCTATGCTATAATCCCAACTACAGTAACACAAGATTTTTAAACCTATTTTTACATGTTTTTAATAATAATATTCCATCATATACAACCATGTATTATAAATTATATTGTTTTTGGAAGACTAGGTACATAAATAAATATCATGAAACCAAAATAAAACATCATGTATTTAATCTTCATAATGATATCCTAACACCATTTGACCTCGTAAATTTCCATAAGATAACCTATGGAATACATAAACAAATGGATGTGCTAAATAGCCTAGTAAGGGAATATTATTAATAATAAATCATAGTACATAGGTTAGAAGGTATAACATGATGACACAAAAATGAAATGAATATGAATAAATGTATGAAAGTAGAACATTTAGAACATGTAATCATTTAGTCATGGAATCATAATAATGTTTCAAAAACATGAAACATTACATAAGCATGATTCATGTCTCATTTCACATAGATGTGCACTATTCAAGGCTATCAACTTAATCTATTTCACATAGAGCACAAGTCAAGGCTAACCACTAAGACTGTTTCATATGTTGTATCGTGATACTAAACATTACCCAATCCATTGTAATTCTATATAGGAACAACCATCCTAACATGTTAAATAATATTTTTTTTATATTAAGATTCATACATAAGGAATCAGTCATAAATGTAAGGGTTACCCATAGAAATAATTGGGTATCATAATCATGTTAGAAGGAATAAAAAAGGGAACATCAAAATGGTGCCCATGAAAGAATGGAGTTAAATATTACATGAAAATTAATATGATAAAATAGGCATATATTGTGATAAGTTATGTCGAACTGAAGTAAAAACATATAAAACGAGTGTTTAAGAAGATTTATAAATAGAACATTTTAGTACAGTTTAAGGAAAATGTTAATGATTCTTTAAAATGAAAAAACAATACATGTTTTTATAAAACAAGAAATGTAAAAAGATGGGTTTTCCTGATAAAATTATTGATTTGATAAAAATAATGGTGGATTTAAATCTATTATTTAGTTCACTTCAAAATGGGTAAGAAATGAGGAAGGTCCCCTAAATCCTACTTTCTTATCAGAAATAAATGTGAAGGGAACATTTTAAAACCATGTATATCCCCAAAAAGGATGAACTAATCAAGATACTTGTTTTTTAGAACATATAAAAAATGTAAAATAAGTATATAAAACTAAATAAGAGTTACATTGGGGTAAATATTTATAAATCATAACTCGAAGGAAAAATGGAAGTTCAGAAAGAATCTCTTACCTTATGTTCGAAAAGTACCGCACTGTATCTTAATGTCTTGGATAATCAAATCAAATTCATTAATTAATTAATTCATAATATTTTATACATGTATTTAATTAGTTATAATTTTATTATTTTAATTTATCATCATTTTTATGAGTCAAAATATACAATTTCATCATTCGGGAGTGTTTTTTTCTTCGTCTTCAAGATCGATTCTCTTGTTTATAAGGAATGAATTTTTAGTAAAATTGACATAATTAAACAAAAATAAATTTATTGGTTAATAATGATAATTCATAAGTTTAAATAGTTATAAATACTATTTTGGTTATATGATTTGAGTATGAATTTTTAGATAAGACATTAGTGATAATCGTTTAGATTATTAAGGTAGATTTTCGATCATCACAAACAAGTTTTTTATTTATTATTTTGTCTATAAATTAGTTTCATTAAATATAATTGGTTATAAAATACACTTTAAGATTTATTTTCAACCATTAAAATGGTTTTATTACCATCCATGAAGGCGTTTATGGAAGATGAAATCTCATCATTCACAATATTGGTAAATTAACACATTACGGGTGATTATTTCATTTTTTGAAAAAAGGAGAGGAGAAGGGCATAGATTATGGATTATTAAATTATAAAAATAAAATTATAGTATATGTATATTAATATATTTATCATTACACTTGGATAAGGGTAGGAGAAAATAGAATAAGAAAAATAAATGAACTTGAGAAGAAATTAAAAGGAATGAAAGGGGATATTACCTCTTGTATTCCTCCTCCTTGAGAACCTCCTTAGGGAAAATGATTTGGTATTTTGATGAGAATAATAGCTCCTAGATGTGGGGGAATTTTTTGGGATTTTATTTTATTAGAATATGGAAAATTATTAAATATTTAGAGATGTGAGTAAAATAGGTGGTGAGGGGTGATATTTATAGAAGAGGAGATGCGTGTTTTATCATTATTTTAACCATTAGTTTATTATTTTGGTAGAGAAATATGTATAGTGTAATTCCTCGTAACTAGTTTCCTATATCCAATGCATTATTTTTTTACATTAGCATGATCATAAGAAATCAAATCTAGAAGAACCAACCAGTTTAATAGCCTTGGAAAAACTAGATTCAATCATAAGTGTTTCATTAAAATATGAAATAAAAAACAACATAGTGTATTATTTTAACAAAATCATATTACATAGGTTATCCCTATAGGTCAGTCATAATATAATTATTTTCATCCAGGGGAAAATGAATCCTATAAAGGGGGTGATCTCAGATTCTCAGTAATGTTATGAATTTAGCGAAAGCTGACATAAACAATCAGAAACTTTTTAGGGAAAGTATAAAAATGAAACCCAAGCCATTGAGAACAATATATTTAGCATCATATAGAAATAATTAATCAAATAATTCAATTGAAAATTTAATATGGATATTCTACTACTCAAATAATCATATGTAATATCAACAACAAATCTCATAATGAGGGAATGCATAATGCCGGACATCATAACCATATCGTCATGATCTTATACTAAGACCATAAATAACCATACAATCAACGACACATTCAAAGACAGTATTTTGTCTCATGTGGCCTATAGATTTCTCAAGGGGCTATAGTGACCCCCTCCCATAACTTACTAAGTCTAATGCATTTCTCACATGAAAAGAGTGAAACATAACACAAACACTGGTATTAAAACTAGCATGTGAAATGTTAATACTTTAACCATAAAACATGAATGGTATAAAAATAGCACATCAATAGTACAAAATATCAAAAAACTTAAATAAAATATGGAATATTGAATCATAATAAATCAACCCAAATTAATCATAAAATTCAACAAAGGATGTTGACATAGATGAAAATAATATTATAAAATCATTAAAACTCTTTGAGAGAAATATCATATTTTTTACAAGGAAAGATAAATTAAAAGCCACACAATAATCAAATAAAAGATTTATTTTGAAGACAAACCTATAATATTGTAACGAGTACATCAAAATTTTATTGTGTCATAATAGCAGAAAATAGCCACTCTTCTAGTATGAGTTAAAAAAACACATTTTTAGGAAACATGGACATGGATAATGAATATGTCATAGTTGATACTTATGTATAAACAACTTCGGATAATTATGAGATTGTGAAATTAACCCTTACCTTGTACATTAAATTAGTTGGGGGTGAATTAAACTCCTATATAATGGATAACGTATATTATTAAATTATACCTCTACTATTTCCATATTTATGATATCATATATGATTCTCTTATATTATTATGTAAAAAATATTCTAGTATTACCATCGTTTCAGGTGTTAAATGCTTTTCTTTCGCATTCATGTTTTGTTGTGTAAGAATTTTTTTTTATGAATGGGATTGATTTTAATAATATCCATAATGATATTAAGTTAATAATTATTCTTTTTTACTTATCATATAAATTTTATAATCATTATTGAATGTTTAACATAGAGAATTAATCTCACCATGTCGTGGAGACTGTAGTCCGTACGTATGCATGAGCTATAGTATCATTCCCTTTTTGGTTAAATGGTATAGAATTGGATGGTATATTAATTATAAATAATAATTATAATAGTTTATTAATTATTTATATCCATTATAATCATCATTATACCCATCTAAATAATGGTTTTTTGAATAACAAATTACACCATGGCATGGAGATGGTAAATAGTACATACGCCCACAACATGACTGTTATTCATAGGATGAATAAAAAGAGAAATATGGTTGTCCCATAATTATAATAAAATATCATAAATTATATGATACTATATTTATTATTTTATTATTAAAACAACATAGGAATACTAAGTATAATAAAATAACTTTTAAAGAGTTCATAAATCAATTTACTCTTTTTTTCGGTATCTCCTTTTGATTTGAAAAAAAGGAATCCTTGTGTGGAATTTATGACCAAATTATGGAATCTAGGATGAATTAAGGTAAGATAAGAGGAGAACTGGGAATGTTTTTTCTGATCCAAATTTCTTTAGAGGTGTGAATAAAAGTAAAGGAAGGGTGCCCTTTTATAATAGAGGGGAGGGGCACTTTTGGAAACTCCAAATCTATTAATTTATTATGAATTTATTTTTAGTTTTAAATAGATCCAAGGTGAGTTATTTCTAGGATAAGGTGATTATGGGTCGAAATACTCTCAACTACTTATTTTCATTCAAGTTTATGTTACAAACATAACATTATTTGTTTGATTTAACCCTTAGTTAAATAGTTTAACTCTTACAATGTCTATTTTTCTTTGTATAATATAGGGTTAATATATTTATTATAAAATACCTAATGAACCCCAATAGGATAACTTATGAAATATTTATCATTATCATAGGAATTTGGATGAACCTTATATTTTTAATAATTTTATAACATTAAATAAATTAGTATTTATTTTAAAATCTCATTTATGTCAAGTTTGACAGTATTTAATATTATCATTTTTAAAAATATCAATCCAACCTGATAAATTAGAACCAATAATTCCAATATGTCACTAACATGTATATTTTTTCAAAAAAATTATTCTATGTCATTAATTAAGTAAATTATATATATTTTTATATTTTAATATCATTTATTTTATATTAATATTAGAAAAATAATTTCTTCTTCACTATTTTGTCTTCATTAATTGTAATTATTTAATCTATAAATAATATAAATAAATTAATAAGATTAAGATAATTATTTTATATTTCTAAATACTATTTTTAGTCTACCATATCACTTATATAACCACATATTAAAAAAAAGTTGTTTAAATTTCAATATGACATTTTTAATTCTTCTTTAAGTAAAATATAATAAATGACCTAATCTAATAAAAGTTGATTAAAAAGGATCATATTTTTAACATAAGGTTGGTTTTGGTCAAGAAAAAACTTATCCAATAAAATTAGGACAAGTGTCAGGGTAATTTCATATTATTATAAAATTATTTTTACCTTTAATTAACTTGTTTACCTTTAACTGTGGTGAATTAAAATCAAAACTTACTATTCACAAACAATTATTTGGATCTTATTAGACCAAATTATTTATAATTATTACAACCATTTATGTCATTTTTTAAAATCAAACTGATATAATGGGTAGAATTATGTTTAGTTCTAATAAAGAGATGTGCTTAGAAGGCGGGTAAAAGAGATGTTCAAAAGTTCAATAAAATTTTTATATCTAATTATATTATAAAAATTATTCCAATGAAATACATTGGGATAATATATGTATTATTATTATATTGGGACATTAAAATATATTTAAATTAAAATATTTATTTAAACAAAAAATTTGGGTTTTTAACAATAATACAATATCTTTTACTATTAATCAAAAATTGAATCTTTTCAGAAAATTACCAAAATTTCCCACTAAGATAAATTTTTTATTCCAAATTCAAAAATGAAGTCCATTATGAGAAATAAAATTTAGAAATTCCATAATGTGGTTAATATTATTCATAACCTTTTTTCAAATGGCCAGTTTGATAGGTCATGGTGTAATCGTACTTGGTGTTGCATGCATCGTATGCTCTTGAATTATTTAAAAATAAATGTCTCATGGAATCTTGGGGTGTTACATTCTTCCCTCATTAAAATAATTTCATCCTTGAAATTTTTAGAATATCACTTCAATAAAATATTTGGGTGGTTATTCATCATATATTATTTAGGTTCCCATATCACCTCTTCTATTTTATGGCTTCTCCCAAAAACATTTATCAGATGATTTATCCTATTTCTCGACACATGTTTTTTAGAACCAAGAATATTTATATGATCTTAGAAATAAGACAAATCTTCTTATAGTTCAATTTCTTCATTCACAAGTACATTCATTGGGTTTTTAATATATTTCTTTAACTGTGATATGTAGAACACATCAGTAACATTGGAGAGACTTGGTGGCATTTCCAAATTGTAAGATACATATCTAATTCATTATAGAGTATTAAAAGGTCCTATGTACCTAGGACTTAATTTACCCTTTCCATTCAAATCTTTTAACACCCTTACATGGAGATACCTTCAATAAAACATGATCTCCTAATTAAAATTTTGAATCCTTACCTTGGATTTCAGCATATCTCTTTTTTCTACTTTGATATATTTTGATATGGTTTTGAATAATATGCACCTTTTCCATAGGTTCCTCAACAAGATACGGGCCAAATATTTTTCTATCACCAAAATCATACAAAAATGTTTGTGTATGAAATCTCTTTCCATTTAACTCATCTTATGGTTCCCTTTAAATACTTGAATGGAAGCTATTGTTATAGAAAAATTCTACTAGAAGTAAATACTGATCCCATATTCCATCAATGTCATGTGAGAAATATATCAACATGTCTTCTAATGTTTTAATAGTTTATTCTAATTTTCCATCAGTTTGAGGGTGGTAGGAAGTACTCAAACAAAACTCAATATATATGGCCCTCTAAAGAATTTCTATATTTGAGACATAAAATAGGGATTACGATCAGAAACAATTGATAAGGGTACACCATTATGTCTTACTACTTCATTAATATAAAGTCTTGATAAACTTTCAAGTGGAAGGTATTCTATTATATAAAGAAAATGTGTTGATTTGGTAAGACAATCGAGAATAACCCATGTCACATAATTTCTTCTAAGAGTCTTTGGTATCCCCATGAAAAGTCACATCATAATATCATCACATTCCAACTTAGGTATATTAATAGGTTACATGAATCCTCTAACATTTTTTCTTCCAGCCTTTACCTATTGAAAAATCAAACATATAAACACATAATCAGCAATCTCCCTCTTCATGTTGTCCCACAAAAAATATTCCTTCCAAATCACAATAAATATTAGTTCTACTAAGGTGTATATAAAAATTGGAGCTATGAGTATCATCTAATAATTACATTTTAAATTTAGGTATAGTAGGAACACAAAGCCTCTTCCAAACATTCAAAATTACATATTCAAATAAAAAGTCAATCATTCTCTAATAAATAAAATATTTAATATTTATTTGAGACTCCTCGTCATTAGTCTGGGAAATTATTATCATTTCCTATATAGAATTCATAGAAACTAGTTGATAAAGTAGTGATGTTTCACCTTTCATGATAAATACCACATCTATATTTACTATATTGATGAATAGAGGATCCCTTTTCACTTACATTATATTTAGAACAAAATGGTCCTTCCAGGATAAAGAATCTACAACATTATTTTTCTTCCATAGGTGGTAGTGTATTGGGAAATCATAATACTTTTGTAGATTAATCCATCTACATTGTCTCAGGTTATGTTATTTCTAGGAGAAAATATATTTCAAACTCTTAGGAATAGTTTATATCTCACATATTTCACCATAGAGATAGTGTCTCCATATGTTCAGAGAAAATATTACTACAACTAACTCAAGATCACGAGTTTGGTAGTATCTGTTCACAAGTTTTAATTTCCTTGATGCATATGAAATTACCCTATAATTCTGTTTAAGGACACAACTGAGTCCTTTCATTTATGCATCACTATAAATCACAAACCCATCAATCCTAGATGGAAAAGTAAATATATGAGCATTGAATAATCTTCTATTAAATTCTTCAAAACATTATTTGCACTCTTTTGTACAAACTAATTTATCCCCATTACATGTGATCTTGGATAATGGGTTAGCCAATCTGGAAAAATTCTAGACCAAATGCCGATAATAACCTACTTAACCAATAAAACTACATACCTTGATTATGCTCTTCGGTGCAGACCATTCTTGGATTTCATTTTTCTTTTAAGGATCAAAAGAGATTCCATCCTTCAAGACAATATGGACAATAAAAGAAAATTCATTATGCTATAATTCATAGTTTCTAAATTTACCATATAATTATTCCCTTTGATGAGTATTAAGAATGAATCACAAGTGATTCTCATTGTCTTCATAGCTTTTAGAATGTATCATAATATCATTAATGAATACCACACAAAAATCATCAAGATATTCTATAAACACATAGTTCACAAGATCCATAAAAACTGAGGGTACATTAGTCAATCCAAATGGAATTACTGTAAATTTATAATGATTATACCTCGTCTGAAAAGTAGTCTTCAAAATTTCTTTCTTCTTTACCTGCAATTGATGATACCCATAATGAAGGTTAGTATTCTAAAAGAGTTTATATCATTGATTTTTTTCAAACAGATCATTGATATGAGGTAGATGATACTTTTTATTTATTATAATAGCATTTATTTCCCTATAAAAATACACATTCTCATGGATCTATCTTTCTTCTAGACAAAGAGAACATTGTCTCCCCATAGGGATACACTAGGGAGAATAAATACCTTTTTACCCATCTCTTCATGTTGTTTCTTCAGATCTAAAAAATCAACTATAGGCATTCTATAGGGATTATTTTGTATATTGGTCTTTCATTAAGGACTAAATCAATAAAAAACTCAACTTCACACTCAAGGGGGTGTCCAGGTAAATCTTCAGGAAAAACATTAATGTATTCTTTTATAGTAGGTACATCCCCAATTTGAAGATTACCTTATTCACCCCAAGATAGTATTTTCTATTCCTCCCCAAGAATCTAATTTAGTAAAACTAATAGTAATGTATCTTGATAAGAATCATTTGAAAAAGTTTCTTCTTTAAAGAAAATAGATTCATCATCTTCCACACAGATCATAACTTTCTTTCTTCTTGCAATAAATGTTTTTCATCATATTTTGAAATCCAATCCATAATGAGAATTAAATCGATGTAAATTGTAGGGATGATGAAAATTTTAGCAACTAAACTATTATTATGTGTCTTAAAGGGAATTGAAAATCACATCTTTGATAGAATGAGACTCCCCTTATAAGTTTTGACTGATATCTCATTTATTAAATAAAATGGGAAATGTATAATTTTCATAGCTAACTATGATGTAATAAAAGAATGTTATGATCACAAATCAAATTAATAATTAGATAAATTTGAAGAGATGATTAATGTACATTCCATCACATCATTAGGAACTCAAAACTCAGTAGTTGTGATTGCATAAGCATGACCTTATTCCCTTGGCCTTTCCTGAGGTAACGTTACTTCTTAGGTTACGTATGTAGTCTTCAGCATACATGTATAACCTTGTGAAGTTATCCCATACTTTGTAACATTTTCATCATCCATTTTCCTCAAACTCATAAATTGCACTTCTATATACGTTAACTATTCACAGGGAAATAATTTTTCAAATAAAATTTCTTTAAACTCCCTTCATTCCATATTTTCTACTTATTTATCCTCCTTAGTGTTTTTAATTCATTAGCACCATTGATTCACATATATTGAGATATGATAAAATACCATGAAATATTTTTCCCTTTTGTTACTCCCCAAGGAAAGAAATATCTTATATAAATAACTTATCCATTGCTTAGAAAAAAATGGATTTGTAGTCCCATTGAATGTTTGATGTTGTTTTCTCTGGAAGTTGTCTAACATTGGTCCTTAACACTGTGTATTAGGGTTCTCCATATGGGTATGGTTATTATTCATAACCTAAATTAGCTGTCATAGTATGCTTATAAACAATTCATCACTAGTTGTGTCACTAGATCCACTCCCATTATCTTTCATAGGGTTAAAATCCCTACATGGATTACGTGCATTGATATGGTTTCTATTCCTTTAACTAGGTGCCATTTGAAAACAATGGAATACACTATATTAAGTTATTAATCATAATGCATAATTCTAAACTAGTAAAATACTTAACATAAATTGAAAATTTTATTCATATCTAATCTCATAATCATTAAAATTATTTGTTTAGGGAGATATTTACTCATAAATCCTTCATAATGGTTTTTAATGAAAATGCGACTTATCTTAAGTATATCTACTGGGAGTGTTAATAAAGGTTCGTAGTAAGGACCACTGTCCTGTACCAGGTTACCCCGAGTCAGGACCAAAACACCTTGTCAGATTTGTTATTTATAGGTACATCAATGCCAGAACAGTTTCCACTTTTTGTATCTATAGATGGAATATTTCTTAAAAGACCCACATAATCTCTACATTACCCAAATTCTAGGATGATCTACTATACATATCCTCAAATTCTATCTTAGGGTAATGTTCAATAATCATTGTTTTTATCAGTTTATTTTCAAAGGTTTTTACTAAAATTTCTTTGATTCCATCTATAACACCCCAACCATATATTCCCAAATTCAGTGTATTATTTTATTACATTTGAAAGATCAGATGAAATACAATCCTAAATGTAAGATCTGTTTAATATCCTTGTATGAACTAGATACCAAGATAAGTTTTATATTACATTATGAAATGAAAAATAACATAGTGTCTCCTTTGAACACATTCATATCCCTTAGAATATCCCTACAGGTCAGTCATAATATAACTATTCACATCATGGAGAAAATGAAACAAAAGAAATGAGGGAGCTCAAATTCTCAGTAAGGACAACAATATAGTTGATGTAATCATAAACAAGCATAAATTTTTTTCAATAATGTATAAAAATGAAACAAAAGAATTTTTAAACATTATATTAAGCATAATATTGATAGAATAAATCAAATAATTCAATTTAAACATTCATATGGAAATTTGTTTAGTCAAATAATCACATGTAATATCAATAACTAATCTCATAATGAGGAAATGCATAATGTCAGACATCATAACCATATTGTTCATGAATCATACACGGACAATAAATAACAATACCATCAAAACCTCATTCCAATATACTAGTTTGTCTCATGTGACATACCGATGCATCAAGGGGCTATAGAGGGCCCCGCTCATCACTTACAAAGTAAATTTCTTTCCTCGTATAAAAAGGGTGAAACATAACATAATCATTTATATAAAAACAACATATGAAATGTTAATACTTTAACCATAATCCATGAACAGTAAAAAAATATCACATACACAATAAAAAATATGATAAAACTTCAAAAAAATATAGAATATTGTATCATAATAAATCAATATCAACTACGAATAAAATTAAACAGAGGATGTTTTCATAGATGAAAATAATTTAATAAAATCATTAAAACTCTTTGAGAGAAATATCCATTTTTTTATATTGAAATCATTTAAAATGCACACAATTTTAAAATAGAAAATTTCTTTTGAAAATGACCTTGTAATATTTTATGGGTTGCATCATAATGTTAGTGTGTCATAACAGTAGAAAATATCTTCTCACACTGTATAAGTTAAAAAAATTCTTTCTATAATTTGTTTAAAAGGTCAAAATGTACATCATTTGGAAAATGAACCAAAGGTTCCTTTAAAAATGTTTAATAAAATCCCAAACATGGTTATAAATGACCTCGAACAATTTTTTAGTAATATTAAAAATATTTTGAAATACATTTTTGATAAACATAGACATGGATGATAAAGATGTCTCAGTAGATACTTATATATAAACGACCTCATATAATAATGAGATTGTGAAATTAATGTTTACCTTGAACATTACATTGGTTGAGGGTGAGTTAAACTTATATATAATAGTTAAAATATTTTATTAAATTATACAACAATCATAACCATATTTATGATATCATATGTGATCTTCTTATATCATTTTGTTAATAATATTTCAGTATTACCACTATTTCATGTGTTAACTACTTCATTTTTCCATTCCTATTTTCTTATGTAATTCATGATTTTTATGAATATGATGTATTTTATAAATATACAGAATGATCTCATGCTCAAAATTATTATTTTTTACTCATAATATAAATTTTATTATCATTCTTTAATGGTTAACATAAATAATGAATCTCACTGCGTCGTGGAGACGGTAGGTTGTACGTACGGACAAGCAACATTTTTATTCCCTTAATGGATATAGGGCATGTATTTGGATGGTATATTAATTATATGGAATAATTATAATGTTATATTACTTATTTATATCAACTATTATCATCATTATACCTATCCAAATAAAGTAGTTTTTAATAACAAATTAAACCACGGTGTGGAGACAGTAAGTCATACGTACACATGCATGGTGATATTGTTATTTTTAGGATTTATAAATGGAGGAATATGGTTCTAAAATTATTATAATAATATAAAAAAATGTATATGATAAATGAATTTTTAATTTAATATGGATAAAATTTAAGAAGATTAATTAGATGAAGAAAACATTGAAAGTGTTGATAGAACAATTACCTCTTTTTCAGGTATCTCCTTCTGATTTGAACAAAAAGACTCTTTAGTTTTATTTTCTTCCCATTGTATGGAATTTAAGATGAAGTGAGATAATTTTACAGGAAATGTGTTCAGGGTTTTTCTAAACCAAAGGGCTTTATAGGTGTGCATAATTGAGAAGGAAGGGTGTCCTTTTATAAGAGAGGGTAGGGGAACTTTTTGAAACAACAAAACTATAAGTTTATTATAAACTAATTTTAGGTTTCAAATAGATAATAGGTGAGTTATTTTGAGGATAAGGTGAGGATGAGTGTAAATCATATAAAAAAAATTTAATTTTAGAGAAGTTTAGTTCACAAAATCAAATTTATCTTTTGGATTTAACCATTAGTTAAATAGTTTAACTCTAGTAGTGTATAGTTTTCCTTTTTACACTACAGGGTTAATATAGTTACAATAAAACGCCAAAAGATACCCAATTGGATCACTTATGATATATTTAACATTATAATAGTTATTTGGGGGAAAATTAGTGTTTTATGAATTCTATAACATTTAATAAATTAGTATTTATTTTAAAATCTAGTTTATGCCAATTTGGACACTATTCAATATTTTCATTTTTAAAAATATCAAACCAACACGAAAAATTTGAAACAATACTTAGAATATGTCACTAACATGTTTAGGGTATCTATTAAATTATTATATTTCATTAATTAAGTCAAATTATATTTAGTAAAATATTTTTAAAATCATTATTTTGATATTTCTATTAAAAATATAATTTCTCTTTTACTATTGTGTCACCATTAATGGTAATTATTTAATATATAAAAATTATAAATAAATTACTAGTATCCATAAAATTATTTTATATTTCTAAATATTATTTATATTTAACCATATCACATATAAAACCTCATATTAAAAAAATGGTTATTAAAATTTAAATATGACATTTTTAAATATTCTTAAAATAATATATAATAAGTTTCTTAATCTAACGGACGTGGATTAAAAAGGATCATATTTTTTATGTAAGGTTTATTTTTTTTGAATAAAACTTATAAATTAAAATAAAACATGTTTTAGGGTAATTTTATACTATTCTAATATTATAATTCAACTTTAATTACCTAATTAACTATTAACTATGGTAAATAAAATTCAAAATCCAGTATTCACCAAAGATTATTTTGATTCAATTAGACCACATTTATCACACTGATTAAAAAAATGTATGGCCATTTTTTTAAATTAAATTCACAAAAGTGCTAAAATTACATTTAATGCTAATCCGCAGATGTGCTTAGAAGGTGGGTAAAAGAGACGTTCAAAAGTTTAATAGAACTTTTTATTTCTAATTCTATTATAAATATGATTATAATGCACTAAATTGGACTAATATATGTATTATGTGTCTATTGGGACATTAAAATAAATTTAAATTAAAAAATTATTTAAATGAAAATTCTTGTTTTTTAACAATATTATAGTATTTAAACTATTCATCAAGAATTGAAACTCTTATGAAAATTACAAAAATTTCACCCTAATTTAAATTTGATATTCTGAATACAAAAATGAAGTATTTTTTGGAAACTAAAATGTTCAAATTTCATAATATGGTTAATACTATTCATTAACACTTTTCAAATGGAAATTTGGATAGGTTATGGTGCACTGGAACATGGTGTTGCGTGCATCACAAGTTATAGAATTATTTAAAAAAACATACTATGGAATATTGGGGTGTAAAAAATAGTTCGAGAATTATCTTGAAAAATATTAAAATTATGAAGTACTGTTTTAAATTTTTGTCTTACATCAGCCGTACATCATCTTTAACTCCATTATTCATGTATTTAGCTCTTATCGTAAATTATAGTAGTTCATTATTCACAAAAAAATTCAAATATTTTTCAAAAATCTAAAAACTTTTCCCTGAATATTTTAATGTATATAATTATAAAAATAAACTCCACTTTATGACAATAATTTTTTAAAAATAAGAAATATTTTTTTATTAAAATCACCATTTACTCAAAAAATACGAAATTTAAAATTATAACATATTTTATTACACTTTGAAATATTAATTAAGGTCTTATAAAATTATCTTAAAATCATAAGATAACAAAATATTAATTTATGTATACATTTTATGAAAATAAATTTTATTTTAAAATTTAAAATTAATCACGGAATTGTAATTAAAAATTTATGACTAATAAAAATACCAAAACATAATTAATAAGTTTTATAACTCTTATTTACTTATACTATTATATAATTATATTTTACTTCTATTTATACAATAACTAAATATTATTTACACTTTCATGGATGAGGTTACTATTCATTTGGCTGATTAACTACTCATAATGGTTATATTACTATTCCTAAGTTCAAGTTACTATTTCATTGTTATAGGTTCTTTAACTTCTATAAATACCTTTTATTTCATTCATTCTTCATTTATAATGTTTTTATTTTGATCAAAATGTGATTTTATGTGGTTTATACTATATGGAATAAATATGAGAAGAAAAATTCCATTGATAAAATTTATGTTTGTTATATAGGATCCCCACACATCTCAATAATGATCAAAGCTTAAGATAGGTTTGTATAAAAAATCAATATACAGCTCAATAAGGGATCTCATTACATTATTTTAACACCCAAATAGTGGAATCCATTATGGGTAGTCATTCCACATATGTTTAGTGAGTGTTTTCATCATTAATCCATTTCTTGTGGGGTTATATTGCTAATGGGAATATCATAGTTACCAATAACTACATAGGATAACATGTTCTTCAAAAAAATCAATCAATCAATTATGGTAAAACCCATCATTAAAAATCATTTAATCTTTCACATTTTAATTTCCCAATTTCAATTTTCAAAAATTCTTTTTAATTGGAAACCATATAATGGGATTCCTAAAATTTATGTCCCTTTCAAAAAAGTTTCCAATTTATGACATTTTCTTAAGAATAAATTCTCTATAGTTTCATAAAATCATATTCAAATCATGCTATAAATTTTCTAAAAACTCCACCCCATATTCCAATTTCATTGAAAGTAGTGTTTTTTTTGAAAAACTACATTCCCATTCAAAATCAAAAATAAAATCATTTTGATTTCAAGAGTTTGAAGTCTTTTAAAATTACATTTAAAATCAATCAAGAAATATATGGTTTTAATTTTAAGGAAACAATCATATAGAACGACATATAATTAAACAGTTGATCACATGATTAACACCAACAATGAGAACGAAAACATGAATAGGGGCAATAGCTATCAAGAAAGAAATATTAGATAAAAACCCATAAAGATCATGTTCTATTTAAAATAGAATCACAAGTTCACAGCAATACCAAAGATATATGGTAGAAATAAGGGGAAAACTATGATGAGGAAACTCACTAGAGATTAATAAAAAACCCAAGATATCTATAATGGTAGAAATCTCCCCAATATCACCTATAGTATTCCGATTGTTATATAGGAGAGGCTCTTTAAGGAATGAATTATTTTACTAGAAATAATGCAAAAAAATAGGTTTCCCATGCAGAATTCATGACGTGAATCCTCGAATCATTATGTGAATATCCTGGGTAGAGTATACACAAAAAAATGGAGTCTCCCTGTGTTAGTAATACATATCCCAACTATTTCACACTGTTAAACTGTTTCCTAACATGTATGAGATTCAAATCCTAAAACTTCTTCATGGATTACTTTTAGAAATGGATTCACAATGTAAACCACTTACACAACATGAATCATTAATATTTAATGTTCCTTTCTTATTTCCTTTGAAAATCCAAAAAATAATCCGAACATTGGAAAAATGACACTTGAAACATTTATACACAAACTCCATTAATTGAAACAAACATATATCCCCAATAATTTTTTCATTTTACCAATAATATTCTCTCTATTATCAAGAAGCACTATGAACACCAAAATAGTTAAAAAAAACAAAATAATAGAGTGAGGGGTACCTCTAAACAGGTGATGAGATGTAAAAAAAGGAAATATAATCAATTGAAAACCAAAACAATTATTCCAAAGAAATTATTCAAATAGAAGTAGGGAGGAGGGGGTTCTATTATCATGCAAGGTAGAATTTTAAATCTTGATATGAACTCTTTATAACCACAATAACTCCTTAGAGTGACATTATTAATTGGAAAAAGCAGAACATTTTGATCAATTCCATTAATATGGGAAAAAACATGGGAATGTGTAGGTATTTATTTGAAAAGTGTAAGAGCTGTTTATTAAATTCCATACATTGGACATATATATCTTATTTCAAAAAAATTAAAATTCTTTAACCTTTCCATGGTTTAAACCCCTGGTATTCACCAAAGGGTAGAGTATATTAGTTTTTTAATTGGTTATGAGCTGAAATCCATAAAATAATATCATTATTTAAGTGGAAGTAAGTCTTCTTCATAATGAATTGTTTTAAAAATTTTAAAATTTCCTCTAGGTTATGTAAGGTAATTTATTGATTCGTAAAATCAATTTTATCATAGTAAAGTATATTATTTTAGAAGGGGAAAAATTTGGTTGGTAAATATTTTTTAGTTATAATTATATAACATTAATTTCATCGTGATAATTATTATATATTTCTACCATATTATACAATTTACCCTAAAATTGAACATTCTAGGAAAATTGTTAAATGTGGACCATTAAAAAAGTTTGATGTTTATATTTCAAAATTAAAATTTATTTTTGTGAAATAATTATATAAATATATGAAATATTATACTTAAATAAAATACAAATTTATTTAAGAATAAAAATATGCATAACATGATCATATTAATTACCCTTTCAAACATATGATTTCATAAAATTACATTACTATTTATATAAGGATAATTATTTTTAAAATTTTTATGGAAATCATATTTTACTTAAAATTTATGAACATAATGTTAGAATAAAATTTAATGAAAATTTGGCATATATGAATTTTGTAATATTAAAATTATTTTTTATTTATATCAAAATCAATTTTTTCATATTCATTATCTAATAATGTGAATTATATATAAGAGTAATAAATTAAGAAAATGTGAGACTGATGTAAACCAAATTACATTTCAAAAAATAATTTAAAACACATTTCTACTTATGATGAGGATATATAACCCCTAATCACACCATGATAAACACTAAGGGTAATTTAGTGAGGTGGTGGTACTTTAATGGGGATGCTCATCGAACATAGAACTACAGATGATATCTACATAATTGATCTTCTTTCATAGGTGTTTTTACTCACACAAGAATTGTTGATGTTTTGAATTGTCTTGGTCACGTTAGAACCCAAAATAATATACCTCCCTCCCAAATTATGACACATGTGCTTCATAAGAGATGATATTACTCATTTTTTATATTGTTTTTACCTTATTCATCAAATCATTCTCTTAATTACCCATATTATAGACTGAATCTAATGGTCGCATTATAATAGCTACATTACCAATGGTCATAATTACTAGCAATAATATTTTCTAATGTTCATAATGGTTTTATACCTCTTATAAATTACTTATATTTTATTAAATCATATATTACATAAATTTCCCTCAAGGTTTAATATTCATCATTTTCAAAATTAATTTTACATTATAAATTTCCATTTTCCTTTTTATAATTTTTTTTCATGAGTTTGATAATTCTAGGAGATCTATATGATAAAATGCCTCCCATTATCATTATTTTATGTATTCATATTTATTATCCAATTTTAATTTTACTAGTATTAATTTTGGACTAAATGTAATTTTCTCAATCAATGAAATAATAAGTTTCCATTGTGTTTTATAAAGTACTGAATTACTAAATATGTCACATATACATATATATAAGAGAATATAAATACATAAATTTTGGGGCCTTTTTATTAGTACACTCTTAATGAATTTCTCCCTTGACATTTAATTTCACATACTAAGGTAAAAATAAGTAATTGTACTCATATTTCATAACATCTTATGGTTACCATGTTTTCCCTTTGAATTTTAGGTTCCACCAATTGACATTGACATGATGAGTTGTGTTGTTGATTAAATATTTCTCTCTACTTTCCAGGATCTTCACCAAATTATCCTCATAATAGATATAATTCGCTGACTGTACCACCTATGGATTTAGTATATGTGAGAGATATGTTATATATTTCTTTAAGATATACATATCAAATTCTATATGAACTTGATAAATATTCATTAATATGGGAAGCATATTGGTCATGGCGCCGATGGGATCATGATTCTCAAAGGGGAAAATATAACTCAGACTTATTTTTAACTTATTCCCAAACCTCATTCATCTCATCTATGTATGTAGATAAAGGAAAATATTATATATATCCTCAAAATTTATATTTTTCTTACTGTTATAATTGTATCTCTTAAATATCCTTTGAACAAATTTAATATTTTGTTTTATAGTATTGAGCTTTTAGGCCATTTCATACACTCTTTTGGGTTCCAATAGATTCTGATCTCTAAATTCCTAGAAACATTTTGGAGTTATATACTTCATTTCATATAGGTATTCATAAGGAGGAGTCTAAATATACATGTGAAAACTGTTGTTGTATATGTATAAGAACCGTAGATTATGTTAACCTCAACCACCTTCGAAGTACATAGATAAATATCTCAATTTATCATCAAGAATATATATTTTCTTGTTATATTATCCATTAGTCAAATAGATATATGATAAACTGAAGATTACCTCTTTATTCAGATCTTTAGGAATACCGTTATAATATTTTGAGGTGAATTTTAGATCTTATTCAGATATGATCAATAGCGGTGGTCCTTAAAGCCTGAAAGATTATCTAATGTATATATATGGAAGATAATCATGTGATATTTTTTTATAAAATTCACTTGAAATTATAATTCATTGTATATTTGTGTACTGCAAACCATATTTAATTATTACCTTTAGTTTTCTTTGGAAAACTTGTGATAAAATCCATGGTGATGTTCTCCCTTTTCTATAAAGGTATGGGTAATAGTTACATCACCCCTTGTCTATTTTCCTTTATGAATTCACATGTCGACATTGGAGGCACATTAATGTATACATCATAATATCCTTCCTCATTTGTTTCCACCATGAGTTCTCTTGAAGATATATATACATATTTGTTTTTCATTGGTGGATAAAGAATGCTGAGCTGTGAGTATCACTAAATAGTTCATTATTTAGATCTTAATCAGATAATATGTATAATAATGACCTAAATCTCAAAAATACTTCATAAATGTTGAATTATTATGGTTTCAACTTCTATAGAGTTTCCACATTTATCTATTTTTCAACACCATCCTATTGGGATTCCATAATTTTTTCTATAATGGATGGTTCAGAAAACATTTTATAAATGTTGGATGAGTTTTCTTTCCTTGATTATTACATGTCCATCCTTTTAATTACTATGAAAATAATATCCTCATCAATCCCCATGATTTTATATGGTTGGAGTATATTCTCAACATAGATAATATACACCCTTTTACATTCGTAATATAGAAGTGAATTGATAAATCATAATAATTTATTAGCACTAACCATTTTCATTACCACATGTTGACCTCCATTAATGTGAATATATAGTGGAGGATCATATGGACCATATAAATGGTGAACTGTACTACATGGATATTGTTAAAAATGAAGAAATTTTGATTATACATAAAATTTACATATTAAAATATTCATTATTAGATTTTGTGGATTCACTTCAATTACAGTTATATAATAAGGTATTTTATATCAATGAAAGAAATAGTTTTATTCTAATCGATGTGTTTCCCATGTATTATATGAATTAAATTAAAAAAATAAAACTTCTAAATATTTTAAAAATTATTTTGATAATGTGTACTCATTTTTTAATATCATCATATCAAATATATATTTGGGCGGATTCTTTGGATATTTAAGAAAAGCTTTATTTTAGGAAAATAGTGAAGAACAACAGTTTTTATAAAATTCATCACTTCATTTCAAGTATTAATATATTAAAATTATATTTTTGACTTTATCTAATATAACATTATTCGACTATAGTTACACATAATCCAATCTACAATATTTTATTTATCATTATGATTTATTGAAGTATAAATTCATTTTTTGGTTTAAAAATGTATTTATAGAGAAAACTAATTTTTCAACGTGTTTCATGAATAATTATTAAATTAAATTAATTGTACATCTAGAAATTGAATATTTATAAATTTTGGTATTATTTATAATTAATTAATTTATATTTATTACTTAGTTTAATTTATTTTTTTGGTCATACTGAATAGAAACCATGGTAAAAAAGTTGTCACCATTGTAATGGGTAAAATTATTCAATTAATGTTATAATTTGTTGATAATGTAAAAAATAACATATGAAATTCTATTTATTTGAGGTATTTATAATTATAGAACCATAAAATAGAAATGAGATAAATTTAAAGTAATTTTCTCCCAAATAATTAATTCTATTATTATAAAATGTTGAAAAAATTTAAAGGAGTTCCACTCTAATCACTTATAAAAGGTAAACTAAACTCTTATATTATTCACATTCATTGATCCATTTATATAGTCCATGAACTACCAATATAACCTCCAAAAAATCTATCTCCATGTTCTAAATGTAATTTTTTCACCAAAAGACCAACATAGAGGGATAATAGTGTAATCCAAAGGTATTTTTTAAAAGAAGTGGTATACCACTAATCATCATAATTTAATACTTATTTAAACATAAAACTCATTAAAATATCAAATAAATATGATGATATGATTACATAAGTATCCTCCATATTATAAAATTTTATTATTTTTGTGAAACAACACTTTTCATCTTTTTTGTAGCCTATGGGAAATGAATACGTCGCTTATACGGACATATAGGTTACCACCTCCATGATGTGATGTGTTTCATTTTTCATTTCCATCATACATGGATGGATATTGTGATATATTAAATGGTAATATAAGAGGTTTATGAAATAAGTATTTTTATGTAATGATAATATATTACTTACTTTAATATATATATCCATCAGTTAGAAAATGAATGCATCGATCATGCTTACTTGTGTACCACCACCAACCCAAAGTAAGGTGATTAATTTTTTATTACCAAAATAAATGGATAATTATAAAATTATATTCAATTAATAAAAATGATAATTTTTTCATGATTATTATTCCATGAATTTTGTAACAATGACCACTTTGACCATGTTCAACCAACAAAAGTTGTTTTGGGATTATGGACTAAACATTATAAAAATTATAACATGAACATAATTGATTTAATAACTATATAAGAAATGATAAAAAATGAAATAAAAGTTACTATGATAAGGGGAGAAAATTGAAAAAAAATCTTAGTTATTTAAAAATATAATACAAATTAATTGTACACGAGTTAAGTAATGTATGTGGTGAGTCAGATTCGAGGTTTGAGAATTCAATTAATCATTATTTAAAATTAATTATATTTATAGTTGAGAAAATTTTCCACATTATAAATGTATCTCAAAATTTCACAAGAATTTTATTATCAAAATATTTAAAAAAAATTTTAAAACAATTTTTTACATTCCATACAGTGGTTTGAAAATGTAAAATTGTAATGTCTTTTATATAGGTTTATTTTTGAAGAAGTTTAAAGAGAACATATAATTAACTTTCAAAATATAAAAAAACCTCTTATTATAATGATATTTTTTTATAATTTTATTATATTAATGATTCTTTTATTTAAAATAATATAATTCCTCAGATTCTTCTCTAACATTTTCAATAAAGGAGTTCTCAAATAGAAAATATTTTTAACCTCATTTTTAAATGAATCCATAAATTGTTTCTTTACTTGTAAAATAAAAAATATTTTATTATGTTATATGTTTTAAATTCATTATTATATGTGTTTTATGTATGTTATAGTTGTGTTATATGTTTTATGATGAAATATGAGACCAATATCACTCTCCAATGCATCAAGTAATGATTTATTTCTCCAGAGAATTTTATTAGAGTTAACCAAGTATGATTTTCAATTTATAAGGGTTCTGGTAAGTGTTCTATGATAATGACATCACAAGGAACCTATATGAAATTTATATACATTAAAAGGTGTTTTTATGTAAATATTATTATTTAAAAAATTAGAAAAAAATTATTATGTTTTTAGAATGGTCTGACGCTCTTATGAGTGAATGGTATGTTTCTAATGAAAATGTTTTCCACGGGTTCTCATGTATTCTATGAAAACCTCAGGATTATTATTTTTTAAATAATTCTTTCTTATGAAATGTTTTATGAAAATTTCAGGCATTAAAATTGATTTCATGGGTATCTAAATGAATAACTGATCTATTTTTTATTATTTGAAATGAAAAAATTTCTTATAGATTTTCTAGTTTTCCAAAAGAACTAATCTATTCATTTCATTTTTATCCATTATTGACACTTTATTTCCCATTAAAATATTCATCATGGGGCCTTAGGATTAGTTGAAGCTATAGAAATGGCTACCATAAAATTATGGTTTCTCATTTATAACAATGAAAGAGGAATGAATGAATCAAAATTTTAAATTTTAAATTTTGTTTTTTTGATGAAGAAAACATTATAGGGATGTGTGTAATTATTAATATATGTATTTTATATGTAATTTTTTTCTTAAAAATATAATTATATATAAAAAATTATAGTAGAATATAAAAAGTGAAATCATTTATTTGAGACTCATGATTACTAGTTTCTAAAAGAATAAGTCATTTTAGTTCATATTAGAGAACAGTTTAGATAAAATTAGATGTCAAGATGAAATTAATGAAAGAAATTTATGTGATGATAATCTACAGTTTCTAAAATATATAGAAATATTTGATGGTTTCCAGGTATCATTATTTAAACATTGTATATTTTGGAATTTATTTCCACAGAGGAAACATAGTGAATGATATAAAAAGGCATCAAGACAATAACATCCTTGTAAATAACCAATCTAAAATGGCTGAAATTGGAAAAAATTAGTTTTTATTAATGGGATATCAATTATAGAAGTATTTAATTTTTTTACAGTAGCCAGAGTGTGACTGAACTCTCTATAGAGTTGTATGTCTATAGTGGATAATTTTACTAGACAAAACCCATTAGCCTTTCTGGGAACCTTTTACTAAATTTTTATAGAAGGATGCATCAATTCATAGAAAAATATGGCCAGGGGTTTCAAATTTTTTGAAAATAACATTATTGTTATTTCCATATATCAATTTAGGGGGAATCTAATTTATTATTGGTATTGGTTAAAAATACCAATGTGAAATATTATTTTTATTCTATAGAGTAAATAATATTGAAATATTTATTTAGTGAGAATAATTTTCCTATGGTTTTTAGACATATTATGTAAAATAATTTTTTTAAATAGAAGAACATTTTTGAGGACTCGATATCTACCTATAATGAAACTATGAATTTATTTTCCATGTACTGTATAATAATTATTATGAACAAAGATAGTAAAAATTTCAGGTTTTACTCAATATTAAAGATATGTCTATAGAGATAATTTTCCTCCACTAAATTTAAAATCTCTGAGAATGTTGTGTGGCATGCCAGAAAGGTTGAGATTATATTTGATGAATTTTATAACAACAAAGATAATAATAAATCCTACTAGAAATCATTAGGAAACAATATTCCATGAAATCTAAATTTAAGAGCACTAAATTTGTTTCCTATGATAATAATGGTAACAATTATCCTAATTAGTGTCGCATTAAAATTGGATCAATAATGATAACCATTTTGTAATGTGTTATAACAGTAAAATGATAGGATATTATGAAAATATGTGTCCAAAAATAATTATTAAGTATGTAAATCATCAATACCTTATGTATATGGGATTGGAAATATAAATTGGGACTACCTTGGGTAAGTCTAGGCCATCGAATCATGTGGTGAAGTGTACAATAACTGATTAATCTGATTATTCCAACATATTATAGGATTCAGGGATACACATTATTTAATTCCATGTAAATGGTAGAGTAAAATTGAAATATCATATCAATAAATATTGATAGATATCTTCCTAGAAACTCTTAGTTGATTTATAATATATATATATATATATATATATATTAATCTTGTTATGAATATTTGTGGAATGGGTTTTCTAAAAAATATTGTAATCTTTGACATAGATCAGTTCGATGTTGTACTACTAATGTACAAGATTTTAGATGATCACGATGACATAAATTGATGATATAAGGAATTTATATTATTTTTTTATACTGAGTATTAATTTGTATATAATAATGAGTTTATACCTTTTATTACAAATCAACAATTTATGAAAATTATTAAAGATTGTAGTGAGAGTTTCCTTAGTCAAATTATTGAATGAAATTAAATTGTATTTATTAGTCATGATCCAGTTGTAAATGAACATTTGAATGTATTATAAATGTTTTTTCCTACTTTTATTTCTTATTGGGAGGTCGAAGTAATTGTTGAACAGGTTCTAAAATCTAATCCATTTTCAAACCCCCCTCATCTAATCAATCAATTAAAATTACAAGAATTGAAAACGTAGATACAATAGTATCTTAATTTTGGTTTCATTTTCCGTAGAACATCATGTTTGGGTGACCTTATTTATATAGTTACTAATAAGAATTGTTCCACGAGGATTTTCATTTATTATATATAACGAAATAATATCAAAATTAAGAATCTTTATCAATAGTTTCATATAGATAAATTTTTAATCAGAATCATGGAGCACAAAATTTCTAAAATACGGATATGGGATATAGATATCATTAGTTTAATGTTATGGAGGAATACATTATAAGGACATTTTTTGATACTAGGTATTACCATTATGTGTTTTTGGTTATTACATTTAGGTTGAAAAATTAAATTATTATATATATAGATATCAAGAATATATTTTCCATGAGTACATGGATAAATTTGTGGTTGTTTTCATTGATTATATAATTTTTTTTCTAAATTTTTGGAGGTACTTGCGAAATATATATGGATTTATCTTTATAAGTTATAATAAATATACTTTTATGGAAAATTTAGAAAATGTGTGTTTTGGTTAAAATAGATTTATTTCATTGGAAAAATTATTTCTTAAGATAACATAATTGTTGACCATGATATAACAATTTTGTGAAATTGTGGTAATGAACTATAAATATTATTGAGATTCAATGTTTATAGGGATTATCATGTTACTACTATTGACTTGCTGAGGCAATTTCATTGTTAACTTTCCCACTACAAAATTCAAGGTGAACAGAGTTTATTTTTTTCAAGAAACATAAGTGTGATGAATGTTTCTAGGAATTGAAAATAATATTGGTTAACACTTATGTGTTATTATTTCCAATAAGATATGTTGAATTTTTCATCATTAGAGATGCTTCATTTAAGGGAATTGGTTGTATAATCATGATCAATTATTGATTAATTTCATATACATTATGCTAATTAAATTCCATGTGATGAATTAACCTACAAATTATATTGGTATTATAGAGGTTGTTTTTGTTTTAATGATTCAGTTGGATTTATGTATGAGGTAAAATTTCAAATATAGAGTATCCTTAAATGTTTAATGTACATATTCTCTACAAAAATATGGAGTATGTTGCAAATAATATGGTTGGAATTTTTGAAGGATTATAATTACATAATTCCTTATTATCCCAATGAAGAAAAAAATATAGCTAACTCCTTGAGATGAGAAGCTTATGTGCCTTTAGAAATTATAAATTTATAAAACAATCATTTGGTTAATGTTTTCATGAATGCTTTACTAGATATTTTTTATATAATAAGTCAATCTATTTCAATCCAATAGTCAATGAAGTAATAGTTTTTTAGGAAAAATTAATCATTCTTATAAATAAGATCAATGTTTGAAAAAAAGATTATATTTTATTAAGAAGTTTAGGATTATTGAATTTCACATTGAAAAAAGGTGTTATATGATTTAGAAAGAGGTTTTATGTTCCTAATTACACCTAGACAAAGAAGTAATTACTAACTGAACATCATATATCCCCATTATATATTCATCCCATTAGAATTAATATGTATAGAGATAACTGATAATATTATTTTTGGGCTGGAATTAAGAAGGATATTTTAGATTTTACCATTAAATGTTTCAATTTTTAACAAGTTAAAGATAAAAAAATTACAAAAATGGATGCATTAGTGTTTTACATTTCCTAAATATAAATTAAAGAATATATCCATTTATTTCATGATGTGGTTAACAAATACATATCATAAAATTTGGGTTATTATTTATTTATTGAACAAATCTATGCATTTTATTCTTACTTGATATATTATGTCTTTTGATTAATTTTCATAACATTCACTTAATGAAATTTTAAGGATATATAGAGCATAACTATGTTTTTTATTTGGAAAATATCTTATATTTACATCTAATTCTTATAAAGGATATCTAAATTCATTAGGCATTGAATACATTTTAGTAGATCATTTTATCCATAATCATATAAATAGTCAGATCACATGATTCAAAATTTGGAATATATTATTTAATATTTCCCATTGGATGGCCAGTAAATCCTGTATCAATAACAAAATAATTAGTTAAATGTTATTATAGTATCCAATTTTATTCCTATTTAATGATGGACCCTATTGAGGAATTATATGGAATATAGTGTCAAACTCGATTATTTTGTGATGAATTTAGGGTGGGGATGTTTTTTTGGGTCATAAATGGTATAAAAATGGTTGAGAAGGTAAAGATAATTCACTGGAACATGATGGATGCATATAGAGGAACAAATAGGTATTTAGATAATAGGAGGAAAGAAGATTATTTTGAGATTAGTGATCATTATTTTCTTATAATATATATATTGATTTTTTATGTGATTTGGTAAAGAGATAATGATTAGTCGATGTTTTATTTTACCATATAAAATTAAGGAAAAAGTAGGAACATTTTCTTAGTGAGTAGAATTACCTCTAATTTTATCTGAAAGACATGATGTGTTTAAAAATAATTTGAGAGTTGTATTTGTTTCAAATAGATTTAAATATTATATAAAGAAGAATATTATAAAAACTAATAAGATATTATAATGTTTTGTGTTATTTGATATTAAATAATAATTAGATAACATTATGTGGAGAGTTTGAATAGTTACATCAATGTGTAAGATGATGCTTAAAGAAATGAATAAGAAGAAAAGATAACTTGGAAGAAGAGAGAATAATATAAGAAGATACACGGTGATTAATTGTTTAATGATTAAATATAAAGATTCATAATACCCATAGGAACCGATTCAAGATAAATATTTGAATAAGAAAAGCCTTTTTTCAATGGAGGTATTTTTGATGATTAATGTAACATTAATCATGTTTTCTAAGAAACATGTTGGTGGAATTTTAATACTATAACCTATATGAGTGGAAAGATTCAAAATAGTTATTTAGTACATCCTCATTAAGAACACTAATATTCCATTGGATAAGTATCCTTGATTTGGGCTGTAATAAAATAAACACTCATGAGTATGAGAACATATCATCTATATGATGATCTTAATTATTTCCTGATTGTAAAAATAAACCTTATATAAGGCTAATAATTGGGCATGACCTTCTATGAGTGAAGAGTGATCTTCTAGGGAAAAGCATCCATCAAATGTTCTTACCTGAATTTTGATTATTGACCATATAAAGAGAATAGATCATTCATGAATGTATGTTAGGTATTTACTTGATGATATTAATTGATCATAGATATTCCAAGAGTGATGACAGAGTGACCTTGAGACACAAGATATATTTATTTTCCATGATTGTATCATAGAATGTGGCTTAGATTTTTATTAAAGAACAATGGATGATGAACCGTTGCATGCATGCTAGAATAATTGGATGATGCAATGTGTTGTGTTAATTAATATTGGGATTATCATGACAAGAATTATTGTGTAAATTTTAAAATAGGTAAATGAATAAATTTTAGTGTCATTCAATTATATTGATAGGTTTTACTTTATAAATATAGTATATTCCATGTATTGTGACATTAATAATAATGGTTCGGTTTAATCTATGATTCAAGAAGAAGTATGGATTGAAATTTTTTATGAATTATGGCACATGTACGATTCCAAATAAGTCTTGAAAGATTTGTTCCATGATGTCTGTTACATATTAGAATAGTTTCATGCATACATGAATATACTTGGAAGCCTATAAATATTTAGTAGATTTCATGGAATAAAGAATGATGATTTTTTTGGGAGTATCTAATATCATGAATAGATTGATAAATCCATGAAAAAGTCACTATTTCATGAATATATTGGTGTATTATTGGTGAAATTAAATTTTTTAATTTTAATCATGAGGAAATGGGGAAGGAGGTGATATTTTTTTATGAATTAATTTAGAATATTTCTAAGGCTGATGTAGGGATAATGAATTAGATGATTCCTAAAGAATTGGTTATTATATAGAAAATTATATACATTTTTTACCATATTTCAGTATGTAATAGAATAGAAGAAGGATTTATAGTATAATACTATGAAACAGATAGTGTTACCATGACTAAATAAGGCCATTACCTTCATTAATTAATGTATATATTTATAGGATAATAAAATACATGTAATTATTAGGGTGATATAGTAAATGTTATATTGAAAAATGAGGGTAATGAAATGTCCAATTTTTGTAAATACATACATCTGTACAGTTGTTCATAAATGTGAGGAAAATATTAATTTATATTTACTGGTTATGTCATTTTGAGAACTGGAGTATAAAATCAGATTTAGAGAGTTCAGGAATTTCAATGGGGGGTTTTTGGACATTGATTATCATGTGGAAGAAACTCATAAGCTTGGGAAAGTGTCATAGAGAGTCTAGAATGGTTGCTGCAAAAGTTCAGTAGACCACCAGCTCACTGGTGTTGTTTGGTAGTTTCTGTATCCACTAGAAAGGTAGCAATATATAGCGGATTACTATCATATATTTTAATGGGAAAAGTTAAAATATTTTCCCTTAGGTTTTTGAATTTGGATACCACTTTTCTTCTTCCATTTGAGTGCAACAAGTTCATTCATCCTTCCCTACTTAATCATCCAAGACCCCTTGATAATGGAATGTTTTTTTCTTCTCTATTATGATTAAATATTGAATCTATCACCCTCAAACTTCTATTTATCTCCCCTATATTATTTTTAGTTTCCCACATCTCTGCTTAGGATTTCATTAGTGATTCCACCATAGAATGGAAGAATCTCTCAATTCTCTGGGGAATTATGCTTATGCATGAATTAAGATTTCTGATGGTGGAATTTTCTTATGGGGTATAGTTTTTTCTTAAATTTATGAATCCTTTTGGGTTTTCGCATGATTTTTAACATTTTTGAATTATCCTTGGACAAGGTGATCCCCTTTAGGTATATGGTTGGGTGTTGGGTTATGGGTCCAATATGAACCTCTGATAGGTGATTGGATATTGTTCCAGTGTGATGAGTACATCAAGTAGTTTTTTTCACATTTTGAGTTTAATAATGATTTAATTTTAATTTATTATAATTTTTTATTTTTGATAATGTGGTGTGAATCACTTACCCTATGGGTGATGTGATCCTCATTGGTCTATAAAAGTTGATTCCAATCTATGAGAACTAAATATGAATTCATTATTAATTTTAGCTGGTCCCTTAATTTTACCCATAATAACTCCAAATTTTTTATGTATGTATGTTTATATTTAATTCCAAATTTCCTATACACTAACCAATTTCAATATGAATTTTTATGTTGTGGATCACATTGGTTATAATTATATCTTAATATTTATTGAATCTGATCCTTATAGGGTGTTCCATTTGAGATTCCCTAATGTAGAATTTGATGTTTTTAATGTGTCTTGTTGGATAGATAAACCATGTTATGGATATTTATTAAAATAAGATTGGGGTTCTATAAAATCATTTTAATTGGAGTTTCAAATTAGTAAAACATGCTTTATAAGATAAAATTGGAAGTTTAGATTTAACTAAATAACATTAAAATAGAAATTTCATTCATCAATGATCTTAAAATATTCCACAAAAGCCTAAAATTTATCCACAAAATGAATTTTAATTATGAGTTGATATTATATAAGAATTTTGGTAAATTATTTTTCTATTTATGAAATGAAAACTGGAAATTGTACATGATATCATTATGTGTTTTGGGTAATTTTTAATGTAAAATAAAAAATATATTTATATTAATATGATAAAAAGGAAAACCTTGGAATATGAAATAAATAGTATGAATAAGATACCCTCTTTATTTACATTTGAATGAGTGATTATGAATCTGAAAATATTTAAAAATGCATTGAAATTGTAATGGTAATATTGATAATTATTTCAAATGACTAGTTTTAAAATGAAATTTCTATATTTTTAAGGAGAGTGGGAATGTCCGAACGATGACTCGAATCCCATATGATAGAATCTTATTAAGAATTATAGTATTTTCACATGGATTAAATATTAAATTAAATCGATGGGAATACATGGATGAGAGACCAGATTTTTTTTGTAGTTAATAATGATATTGGAAGGCCATGAAGAGTGTGTAGAGCTTGTATGATACTAGGTTTTGAGGGATTATTAAATGGTAAATCATATTCTATTGGAATTAAAGGATGGGATCATGAATTTCATGTGGTAACTAATGGTGGAGAATGACGAGATATTAAATCAGAATACATGGGAACATGAATATGATTTCTTGGATTCTTAGTGGCTCTGCATGGTTGGGAATTCTTGAATGAGAATTTATATTCTAAATGAATACCAAAATATTCTCTAATATTTATGATGACACATGATGATATCTGTGATTATATAAAGTGAGTTTGAATTCTCTATTGATACTGGTGGAGGGGAAATCATAAAAACATACTCATGTATAACATAGAAATTGTTGTTATAGGTATGATACAACATCATGTTTTATAGTGGATTCTGCCAATTAATATTGTAAATTTATATATTTTGTATAGTAGGATTTTCATTAGATCACCTCCCATAAACTTTTTTATCAGAATGGGTATATTTAGTGATGCTATTGGTTGTTTAATAATTTTTTGTTCTCACATAATGACCATAAAGACATGGAACTTGTGTAGATTGGGCGATGTTACATAGTTTCAAGACTTTATTTGTCTGAGGAACAATGCTTGCTGATCAACTACCTTGGTAGCATAAATAATTATGGAACTGGGTAAAACTCTAGAGTAGTGGGGAGGATCTTTTGGACTTATTTTTATTTCATTTTTTGATTATGGTGTATGATCCACCCATATGTGATCTATTATACTATATATAGACCAATAATTCATTATGACCTAAGATGTTGTGTTTATTTTACCAACACATTCCATGGTTGAGTTTTTATCTATATTTTTTATCTGAATAATTTTATTTAAAATTTTAGTTCACACTATGATAATAAATGAATTGCCTTCCCTTGGTATCCTCTCAGGATCTCGCCGTTATTCTGTAGCCTCTACTATATGGGGAGTCATTCATGAGGCCATGTGGCAAACCAACCTAAGGTATTAGATTAGTGGAAGTTTTTCAGGGGAATTATAAAGAGATACACAAAAAAAATTCTTACTATTTGGGATTGGTAGAGAGGAGAATGTGTTATTTTTAGGGCATGGTAGTGAGCTCCATCCTAGGTGTTACAAAACAATGTTTGGGGGGAATATCCAAGTAGAAATGGATAGATGCTTTTAATCACTATTTTTTCATTAATAATTTATTTATTTCCACCTTCGGTGGTGAAAATGGGTGTGATACTATTGATTAATGGGATTAAAACTATTGGGAGACTAGAATAAGGTTGTGTGATTTTATACATTATTCTAGAAATATACAATTTATTTTTTATATTTATTTTTCATTTGATTGATAACTCCCATGGAGTCACAAATGATAGAGTTTTATATACTATTAAAAAATTAAATTTTTCATGATTTATATCCCCAAATGGATATAGATAATTAATATGGGTTGGTTATTTAATTTATATACAAATATTTATATGGTTTTTTTAGATACAAATGTATGGTGTAATTATACTTGGCCAAATCCTTGAGTTAACCCTTGTAAATTTTATGTAGATAGAAATGGGTAATTAAAGTGAAGGTTTTGGTTAAATAAAGTGTTATTGAGAAAATTATAATGAATTTTCTATATAACTTCTTGAGTGACATCCTATCTAACATAGCCATGACTGTAATATCAAAATAAATTATGAATGGTTAAATCATGGTATCATAAAAAAATATGAATCCTATGGGAATAATGATATATGGATTTGAATAGAGAATGAGGATCAATAGAGTTTATAGATTTTTAAAAAAATGGGTATCTATTATGTTTAATTAAAATTAATTTATGGACACATAATATTGAATATTAAATGATGTTAGTTAATAATGGTGAAAATAATATCATAAATTGTGTTTTCCTCTATAAATTGTGATTGAAAATTCATATATCTTCACTATAGTGGTTAAATATGAATGTTTTAGAGAATTGAGAAAATATATTGACCCATATTTTTATTATATGTTGTACCTGGATCAAATTAAATGAAATTATTGGTTAAATTGAATGCAAGTAAAATAATAATCAGGTGTTTTACCTTATAAAATGTGTACTAAATCCTATTCACCCATTATTGGGGAATTATAATAGATAAAAAAACATAAAAATGTAAATTCTATAAACTTGTGAGAACTCTAAATGAATTACTAACATTGAATCCTTCTAGATCAATGGTTTATAACTATGATTTGTGTGAGGGGATCAGGGGAGCACCCAGGTTTTGACCTTGTGTAATGGTTGCTGACACAATTTATGGGTTATTATAGGGTAAAGGATGAGATTGGGTTCAAATATCATTATAATATATGTCTATCTATATACATTGCGAGATTCTTGATTCTAGGGTTTAGTTTGGGAATGTTAGGTGTTGGATGATCATTAGAAGTGTATGGTAATGTATCTAGATAACCATAAATTGGGGTTTCTCATGTCCAAGATAGGTTTATGGACTTATATACCCTGATACACAACCAAAATTATTAGTGATTCGACACTTAGTGATACATGAGGGTGAATATAAATTTTTAACTCATACATTTGTATAGTTGGATATTTAATGAAAACATAAACACTTTTTCTTGGTGGGGTGGGTGATACACATGAGGTGATATTGAGTTCCAATAAGGTCTTGGTTATACCTTGTATCTTATATTTGGTAAGAACCATGAGTGATAATAATGTGTTATTAAGTCCATTTTTTAATAGAAGGGTTTTTTGGATGATAATAATGATGTTTTATAAGGAATTGTGTGAGAAGATGGTTGATATTGAGATTGGGTAGATGGGTCTATGTATTATAGATCATGGGTAGATTCTACTTTTCATGGAATGATTCCCAAGATGATGGGTGGACCTTTGGGTACACTTGAAAAATTATAACTATTAGGCTTGTTTGATAAAATCACCAAGGAAACCTAAAATTTGATGATGGTAATTGGCTAAGAGACATAGATATATATTTTTAGTGGGTGTATGAACCTATAATCTATAATTAATGCTTACTAAATCCCTAATATGGGTTTTAAGTAGAAATAGTGAGTGTATGACCATGGAAATTTTATGATACATTGATGAAAATAACATGCCAGATGTACATAATGTTGTTTTGGTTATGTGATCAAGTGGCATGGGAGTAAGCGTAATTTTTATTTCTATAATATTTAGGTGATATTCAATAGATATGTATGAGACCTATTTAGTTTTGTATAGGTGAAATGGATCACATATGGTTCCATTTTGATGAGTTTAGGTTCTTAGAGGAGATCAAGTGATGTGGTGGAGATAGTATCAGGGTGAATGTGAGTTTACTACATCATGGAAGGGAGTTGTGGGGTTTTATATGATTTTGGTTAAAAAGTTAATTTTGAAGCCTAGTGACCAATATGTTTGTGGTACTAATCTGAATGGTTTCCTAAAGAATATTATGAGAGTAGAAAATTTCCGAATGGTTGTGGTAATGATGTATTGGTTGGAAGTCATGTATAAGAGAAATGGCCACATATAAGCATTATGTTCCATGAAAAACAAGATGTGCGCCTTTGATATTGAGAATATTGATAAAATGGATCCATGAAAAGGGAACACCTATGGAGGGGGGAATCATATCAATCACAGTTATTAGGATCATTGATTTTGAGGATCATTCCTAAGAATAATGTTTATATAAATGTAATGAAACAAAATATGAATATGCAAGTTAAATTTGTTTTAATATGGGTTCCCATTGGAATACCCAAGTATAATTTCTTATAGATGATAGTTGGAGAAAATCCAATCAAATAAAGATTAGAATGAAGTATTTAATCTAATCATTGTTCAGTCTAGAAGAACACATGTTTTCAGATGAGAGAATGATGAATATAGTGTGTGGATGATGTTTCAACTAGGAAATCACATCAGGGGTCAGGTGTAGAGCTCACTGTGTGTCATGGTGATCATGAAATGCCTCTGGTGATGAAGGAATTTTGATCAAATGCTTCAGTAAAACATCAACAGTGGTACATGAGAAGTATTATGGTGGGTAGTTTGAAGGAGGTCCAACCAGTTAATTTTCATAGAACTCAATGTTGTGGGTGAGGCACCACATTTGTAATGTGCATATAGATGTATCAGAAATGATTTGGATTATTCGTATATGGTGGAGGAACTCCAATTTTTTATTATAAAAGATAATAAATTGATTATACTATTATAGGGGTGGAACACATTGATTTATTTTGGTTGGTGTGTTGGGAACCATACTGATTAGGTCAGTGTTCTTAAAGAAACATGTAATGGAAGTTAATTCCAATTGTGCAAGGCACCGTAGCTCGTAATTGGACACAATTATAAATTTCCTATAGAGGAGAGCTCTGAAACATAATTATTAATTAGATGATGGAACTATCATATTTTGGGATAGAAGTGCTTGGGTAAGATTTATCTAAGTTGTTTGGTTATGATGATGGGAGTTGGTTCTAGTTTCAAAAGATACAATTTATTGAATTAAAGGTTGTTATTTGGATGCACATCAATTCATTGAAAAGGAATGAATTTATCAAGTATTGAATATTTTATTGAGTTAGAACATGTGATATATATGGATAACCTTTGAAACATCATATAAATGAAAAGTATTGTACTAGGAATTTTTTTAAAACAACATGTTTATATGAGTTCTCAAAAATTTGGTTAAAATATGAATATTTGATTAATGGAATTGTAATTTGGAAGACTAGAATTTAGAATGGAGATCTGATAGACCAAAAACGTGAAAGGGATATTTTTAGACATGTGTGGATCACGCAGTAGCCTGAGTTCTCAAGAAAGAATTAGTGAGAGGGTAGAGTGGCTACATAAATACTGAAACAGACCACTATCTAGCAAGTGGGCACCACTGACAAAATGATTTCATCTAGATACTCATCGGGTGAATTTTATGCTAATATTTTAATATTTTCCCCCATAAGGTTTTTAATTGGAGACCCCCTTTTTATCATCCATATGTGTGCACTAGGGATATATGAAACTCCCTCCTTCCACATTTTTCACCCTTTTATCATTGGGTGTTATTTGGATTCTACATGGCAATTAATGGTTGGTTCCATCCTCTAACAATCTATGTTGATATCCCCTTCCCACATCTTAATTTTCCTCTTCTCTAATTAATTTTTCATTGATTATTACATTGAATCATGGTGGAATTTAAAAATTTTCTTATGTGTTTTAATCAAAATTTATAGTGGATGTTCATTTTGGGTGTTTTTCTATAGTAACATAGACTTTCATTATGGTATGATGTCATTTTTTTCAATTTATTTCATAAAATTAGATTTTATTTTATTGAGGAAACTCTGCTTCCTCTTAGGTATTTGGTAGATATTTTTATTGTGGGTCTGACACGAGGAACTTGAAAGTGGGTGATTATGGTTCTAGTTTAATGAGAGAATCCAATTTCTGTTTCAAAATTATTTCCTAGTTGTAGAGTTTAACTATTTCTAGTTTTTTATAATTGATTATTTTTTATTTAGTAGCTTGAGATAGATACCCAGTTTCTGATGCGAGCCTCGATGTTCCATGGAAGCTTCTATCAGACTATGGAAATTAAATATGTAGACTTATTTAAAGGTAGATTGTCTCTAAATTTTTCCACAGTATTATTTTGATTTTCATGTGCCTAGGTTGTGTGATCATTCATGATTCTCTGTGTATTGAAAAATTTCAAACTAAATGTTTAAATTATTGTTCTATTGGGTTATGATTACCTCTTATATTTTAGTAAAGAACCTATAAAAAGTGTAGTCCCTTAATGATGTGAAAATTTGAGGTTGATTATTAATGTTGTAGATGGAAGGAGAAACCACATTATGGGCCTTTATGAAAAAGGTATGATGAAATTATGAAATTTATTGATAATGAGTTTTTATATTGGTAAACCATTCTTCCTCATTTACAAATTAATATTAAGATTTAAATCAATGAATGTGAAATGGAAATTTCACAATCATTTATAATCATAAAATAATACTTCAATACATATTCAAAAAATAAAGACTAATTATGAGTATTTATTGAATAATCCATCTAGTAAATGAATTCTATATTTATGAATTGAAAAGGTGAAATCATTAATGATTCAATAATTTGTTTTGAGTAACACATTCTGTAAAATATAAATGGATTGAAACATGTTTTGGTATTAATATGAATAAATATAAACCATTTTATTATTAAATAAATATGTTTCTTGGGATACCCTATTGTTTTAAATTTAAATAGGTGATTATTAATTAGTATATAATTTAAAATTCCATGAATTTGAAATGGGAGAATTGATAAATAAATAAAATTATTAGTTATATAATGAAATGAACAAATTCATTAATCAGATAAGGAATTATAGGATGAGTTCTCAAATTATATAATATATATGGTTTTTATGAATGTATGGATGACGGAGTAGATTTTAGATGATACTCTATAGTTGGGAATGTAGAGATGAGCACTAAATTTATATATAATTAATAATGTATTAGGAAGGAAAGGAAAAGTTCCCAGACCCTATATGACTCACATTGTTTGGTAATTTCGAGATGAGAACTCAAATTCCATTGGAATGAAAATATGAGAACCTTGATACCATGTGATGATAGATGATGAAAAATATATGGGTACACATATAGATTGAATGGTAAATATAGGCTTACTTTTTGGATTCTATGTGAAACATTATTGTGGAGGATGTTGGAGTGAGTGTTTGAATTCCCTGGAAATTCCCATACAAGTGGCTTGATTTCATATTAGAATTGGTGTTATTATATAATTCATATATGTGTTCCAGTATTTCGTATGGTTACTTATGGAGGATCCTTAATCAGGATGTACTTAGAGACACCACAAACTTGATGAATTAGGTATCATCTGAACTTTGGTTTCCCTACAGAGTTCAAACATTAATTTTTCTAATTTATTTATATTGTATTAAAAACTGTACTTCAGACTACATCACAAACACTTGTTTATCAATTTATTTATTTTTTTGGATGTCTTTGGTGGTGGAATACTGAGTTATAATCACACCTTGGTTGGGAATCCATGAAACATTGGTACCCGAGTAGATGTTACTTGGTTTAAGGTGTAGATTTTTGAAAGGGCCAATTCTTTATGATTTTCTTCATAGTTTGGAGCTTAGACGATGGTCCTGGGCCATACTCAGGACCAGAAAATACGATCATTTAGACATGGTTTTATTTTTTTATTTTTTGTTTATAGTATATGATCCTTTCATCAAGGATATATTATGGTATTTAAATTATATTCCTTTGTTATCACTTGTGATATTGTGTTTGCTTTATCATAACTATTACAAGTTATTTTTTATGTGGATTTTATATCTGATTTATTTTATTTAATAGTATATTGTGTAATCTGATTACAAGGGATTAATCTCCTCCCAAAACCTCTATAAGATTATTTGATACTAGGAAGACTTTGTGGTATGTGGAGGTGATCTTATGGTATTATCGCTTTCGTAGTCTAGGGCATCGATTGAGTGGAATTTAGGATAAGGATGTTTTAAGGCAGGTGACCGAATTTAAGTAAGATCTATTAAAATATTTATGGAATAATCATTCATATTCATATATGTTTTAAACACATGCAAACTCTCTTGGATTCAAGGACCGATGTTTAAGAATAAAGAATAAATGTATGTTATTGTATACTAAGATACATTTTATTGTGTAGTTATTTTATGTCTGGTATTGTGATAATTTTTTTTTCATTGGAGTAGTTAATGATGAGTATTCATGAATTTTAAATGAGGGAAATATATCACTAAATAATTTTGATCTTATAGAAGACAACATGGAAGATAAGAATAAGTGATGATGTTACCAACAATGTTGATGGTTATTATTATATATATTCATAAAGGTATATAGAGATGTATGTGATAAATTGGATTGACACTATCATTCAAGAATGAATATTTTGATGTCAAGAAGAAGGAGACCCAACTCTTTGATTTCAATCTAATAATAAGAGAACTGGTATAGATCATAACACCGAAGAAGAATAAGAGAATATAAGAGGGATGAATAAGATAATAGAAGAGGTTATAAGAGAGAATAAGTGAAGAATCTTTTTTAGTTCTACTTCATAGGAAGATAATTGATAATTAGATAAGATGGACTTGATGTTGATAAAAAAAAAGAAGGATCCGGGTAACCAAATTTGAATAGATAATGAAGGGAATTTAAGCTATTGAAAGATAAAAATAAAAGAATAATGAAATTGAATTCATGTTGTTGTTCAACCAATAATTTATGAATAATTAGGATAAGAACAAAGAAGCACCATGAAATTAAGAAAAGGTAATATTTTGTGAAGGTCTCTCCTGATGTTCCAAAAGACATAAAGACATTAAAGATGGTCTACATAAAAAGTATAAAGATCCAATGAGATGTTTCAATTTGGATAAGTCTATAAATATTGTATGGATGTAATAATATTTTATTCCATTCTTCATGAGGGTATTATAACACACATAAGATTATGGATTGTTTTATGCCAACCCATTAAAGCTATTTTTTTATTATAGTGGCATGCATGATTAAGGATTATTTCCCAACTCCACCAAGGAATAACCTTTCTTATTTAAAGGTGTACCTCACAATTATAATAAAAAATTTGAGTATGTGCTAGAGGATGAAGGAGTGATAAGAGAACATAATAATAAAGATCTAAACTGGTCAAAGAGGTAAAAGGGAGAAAATAAAAAATTGATCTAAAATGACACCAATACTAATTCAACCCCTCTCTCAGTGTTAATTTTTTTTTTGTTATTTGATACTACGTAATGATTTGATAACATATAATGGGTGATTTTGGGAGTTCCATCCTATTATTGGGTATGGTTTGAAGAAAACAATGACAAGGGAATATACTAGGAAGAAATAGTTATGAATAAAAAAAATATTGGTGTTTAATTATTTATTGATTAAATATCATGATTTCTGGTTCCTTTATCGTGTGATACAAGATAACTATTTAAATAATAAAATCCTCCATAAAAGTGTGATTTTTTATGATTTATGTAATATTATTTAAGGAATGTATGAAAAGTGTTAGATTATTTTTAGCACTTTCAGAAACATGAGTGGAGCTATTTCAGATGGTTTTTTTAGTCCCACCTCACAAATATCATTAACTAACCATGGTATAAGTATTCATGAAGTGTGATTTTTTACAATAATATTCTACGAGTTTGAGCCAGAATCATCCCCGTGAAGAGAAAATATATTTTTTGAGTATGATTGTAGGATATTCTTAATGATATTAATCCACCACATGCATTCCATGAATTAAGGGAGAGATTCTAGGGAATATACTTATGTGCAATTGCCTTTCCAGGGTTTTGTTGATTTATTGTATAATGAGCATATATATATCATCAGTGTAAGAATGAACCTTATATGATGATATAAATTGATAAAAAAATGAAATTTGATTAAATAAGTAAAACCAAGAGTCACTCTATTGGGGAAGCTATTATTAGTGCCTCACAATAGGTGGGGCTACTGTTAGTGTACCAAGAAATGTGGTATGTAGAGAAATAAGAGATAAGATAAGTAAGATCTACTAGATAAATGCATGAAAAATATGACGATGAAAATTTATTTGTTATTTAATAATGGATATATCATTATATGAATTATTTTGATGATTTCTAAACATATAATGAATAGAACATTAGTGTAATTTATTGATGTAGAGAACTTCTTCATAAAAAAAAATTGGAAATGCTTTATATAATGACATTAATATTGAGGCTTTATCTTATGATGTGATTTAGCATGAATTATATTTATTAAGAATGTATAATATTTTTATTATACTATATTCATGAAATGTGCTAAAATATTTTTTCCATTATGGAGGTTCCATGTCAGTAGATGTTTTATGAATACATGCATGCATTTATAGGATAATAAATATGAATTAGATTTTATAGAATAATGATTTATGTTTTTTTTTGAAGAATCTGATACGATGAATGGATAAGGGAATCCATGAAATCATCATTATTTCATGTATGAATAGTGAGTATAAATTCATGTATACTAATAATATAGAAACGTGGATGGAGGTGAAATTTAAAAGTAATTACTGAGGAATAATTAAAAGAGTGATGTGTAGAAATTGAATTCGATGATTCATAGAGAATCAGTTCATATATAGAATAATATGATACTTAGATTATCATATTTGAAGAAGATAAAAAATGGAAGAAGGGTTTTATAGATTGTGGTATTCCAAAAATTATTGTTTGATGACTAAATAAGGTTTATGCATTCTTTTTTTCATTCATACTATTGAATTCTAATAAAATTAATGTAACTATCCTAGAGATATAGATAAGGTGAATCTAAGAAATGTGGAAGAATAAAATTATCAGTTGTTTGACCCATATTATAGAGGATATATGAATATATTTATTTGAGAAGCATTAATATTCACATATTTTTTAAATGCCAATAAATTATCATGGATTCATGGTGACATTTTGAGATTTTATAAAGACAGATCAATTATTATAGGTCACGTTGTATGATAATGTTCGTAATCTTGGGAGTAGTTAATGCGTAGTCTTTTGGAATTTTAATTTATTAGAAGATATGGTCAAATACTTTAGATATAGTGGAATATAATGTGGAAGATAAGAGTATGTAATGCAGTAACCAACAATTCACATGGTAACTATTATATATAATCTTATTGGATGAAAAGGATGTATTGGATATAGTTGTTCAACACTATCATTCACAAAGGAGTATTTTGTGTTAAGATGTCGCATACCCAATGTAACATCCCAAGTAAAGAATTATGGATTTTCTTATATATGTCTATTTATGAATTAGATAGTGTTTTAAGAGGCTTAAAATGAGAATAAATCCAATCTTAAGCCTATAATTCTCTAATATTTTTAAAAGATTGTTTTACCGCATTTTAATGGAGAACCATTTTTAAATCTATCTTTTGAAAATTTTATAAGATTTATTTGTCAAAATAAACTTATTCTTTAGTATTGGGACATTGAAATTTACTTTGGATAAATTTTTGGTATTTTTCTGACAATGTTCATTTTTTAATGAATAGTGAAAAATACTGCATTTTACTTCAAAACTGAATTTTCATATAATTTAATTATATAGATATATTGTCCTTTTAATTGGTTTTAAAGTTTAATTATAATATATTTTTACCATTTAATCCAATGGTGGTCATTATAATTTATTTTACTTTGGAATTGGGCATAAACAAGTGCCAAACTTTTCATAGATATTGTTTCAAAAAAACCCGCTATTTGTTTTGACAACAGGAATTATTTTTAAATTATTTATTTCAATTTTTGTGTTTGGAATTTGGTAAAATGGATTCCATATTTGGAATCATAAGGTCCAAATTATGTAATTAATACTCTTGTTTTTGGACATTATGAATAGTAATGACGATAATTATCTTTAATTATCGTGATTAATTAGTAATCGGGTAGTTATGGGTAACAAAATAATATCATAATAATAAAAAATTACCCAAAAATGAGTCCTAATGCTACTGGTTATGTCATGGATGATCATAGGATTCCTTGTGTCAAACTCAGGGACCCCATGGAATCACTTTTGGGTGATTGTGACACTTTATGATTTTATTTTTAAAGAAAGGAGAATATCACAAAAGTATGTAACACCTAAGTAAAACAATTTTAATTTTGTCCACATAGATGATATATTGGACTATAAATATTCATTTTAAATCTAAAAATATTTCCTATATCATAGTAGTTTTTTTATAATTTTTAGATATTAAATAAATTAATTTTTTTTTGACACCATGATGATGCAGCGATTACCTCATTAATGAACGATTTAAATAAAATGAAAAGATAATGAAATATATAGAACTTACACTTGTAAAAAACCTATTGGATGAGTATATTTAAAACCCTTATCACCTTATCCTAGAAATATATCAATGTGGGACCTTTAAAATCAAAAAATCATTTTAATATAAAGTAACATTTCATGACTTTCCAAGAGTGCCCCTCCTCCCTCTTATAAAAGGCCCCCACCTCTACCTCCTTTCCAACACCTATAAAGCCATTGGATTGGCCAAGATCTGATAATTTTATCTTTCCACATCCCTCTATTTATACTAGAAGCCTTAACTTAGGCATAAATCTCTTCAAGAATCTTTTTTGGTTCAAACCAAGAGGAGTTACCCGATTTAAAGGTAATGTCTTCACTTGTGTTCTTTTGTTTTATTTTGATTCTCCAAACCCCTAAACTCTTTTTATTCCATTATTTTGTAACAAAACCTGTATATTAAAGATACTAGGATGTTTTTACAAGAAGTATTAGAGCTACACTTACACACACATCCATCTAATGGCTAAAGAACATACTATTTCTGTGGATAGTGAATTTCTGACTCACGAAAAAAATGATTGTTCAATCTTATTTTAACACCTTTCATGGTGGACATTAAGATGTAAATATATTTATATATGATATATATTAAGTTTATGTTTTCCTTATTCTTCTTTATTTTTCATTTATGGCATACCTTTATGGTTTCCATTATGTGTAAACGTGATATCTTCATTTTAGGAAGTGCGGACTACCGCCCCCTCAAAGTGATTGGATTCATTAATGCCATATGTGGGATGTATAAAGGATGGAGTTAATGGTATTATATATGATATTATACGGGAATTATAATATACCTTTATATCATTATGAATTCATTCCATTAAATACGAAATAGAAATGAAGGTAGCGTTCATGCGTACGTACGACTTACCGTCTCCATGAATGGTGCATTTCATTTATTACCTCTAAATATTATGTAATATTATAAATTCATGTATATACTAGATATATATGATATATATGATATCTACATCATGAATATAATTCTATATATAATGAACCTTTGACCACATGAACAACATGTAATTATAAGAAGTCCATTTTTGACTCAAGTACCAATGAATGAAAAAATGACCGTTATTAACATGGTAATAAGTGATATAAAAGGAATAATGAACTTGAAAAAGGTTCTTAAGAAAGTGTAAATTAACTCAAGTATATTATTCAGGAGGTTAAATAACGATCGAGTCAAGTCGGACACGAGGTAAGGGTCTTCGTCTCAATCTCCTTTCATTGAGGCATATTTTGTTTTATACACAACCTTCTTTTATACGGTGTATAAACCCCTTTAAATTTTATGTTTGTTCAAAAGGAATATTTTTTTATACGAAACATTTTAATAAAGGAAAAAAGGTAATGTTTTTATCATACGTATGCGGCGACAACGACTTCTCCGCCGCCGTGACCATTATTTGAGTTTCGTCTTCCTATACAAGCCATAAATTTTCTTTACGAAAAATAAATACCAAGTTTTACTTTTATTTTATTTTGGTATTGAAAATGGTTTTGATAATGTTTTTATTATATCAATGTGTTATTGATATCTTGTGATTGAAATGTAGAAATGTCCAATTTCCTTTATGCATGTTTTATGTGATACGATTATGTTATGCTTCTTGGGAATTGTTTATGAAGATGGGTGGTTCCATGATAAACTAAGGGCGGGTGAGCCCGATATAGCTCTGCAATGCATTGGGTAACACAAAGGGGTTAAACGCTAAGGTTTCTCCAAAGAGATTAAGGAATATAATGTGATGGGTATTCCAAACGTAACCATGAGGGTTACTCCCTACATAACAATGTTATGAATGCCTCAAGTTACCTTTATGTCTTATGTTTTCTATGAGTTATTCATGATTTAATGAGGTATGTTAAAGTGCTTAGTTTTATGAGTAAAGTATGATTTCATTAATTTTTATGTATACATGGAATAATGTTTTTATTTCGTACTTTTATATCCCTTACTAAGATTTTTATGCTCATCCCATGTTTTTGAAATGTTTTTCACAAGTCAAGGGAAAAGTACATGATGTGTTGATAGTGTCGAGGAAGTGTCACGAAAGAATTTATGTTTTATTTTAAACATGTCTCCTTTGATGGGAAAAAATAATACTATCTTTTATGTAACCTCCTTGTTTAAATATGGAATGTAATGCATGATTTATGATCTAATTCTCTAAAATTCTAAACATGAAAAGATCCTCAATGTGTAGTCTTGTAATAACTCAAGATTAATTAATGTTTAAGGATGGGGCCTTATAGTTGGTATCAAAGGCCGGTTTAGATAACTTTATGAGTTAGAATTCTATTAAATGATTATCCAAAAATATTTTTTTATGGTCAAATTTAAATGATATAGAATTCGAAGATTACCATGTTGATTCATATAAGTCATGTTTGTTAAGAATGGTTTTCCTCAGAGGAAACATGGAAGTAGTACTAGGAAGGAATACAGAAGGAAATGACCTTCCGAATCAGCATCTTGAGATGGTCAGAATTGGAACTGAATAGTTTTTTGCAGTAATGGCGCAGATGAATCAAGTGATAAAATGGTGGTGGTATCCATGCACGAGATCAGCCAGATCAACCGCAGTGGAACATGTCAATGGTGGAACATTTCATGAGGGAAAATCCCGCATCATTCAAAGGACCATCTAACCCTGTGCTAGCTGAAGGGTGTATTAAATAACTAGAGAATATTTTCGATGTCATGGGGTGTCCAGAAAATCAAAAGGTTAGGTTTGCTATTTACCGTTTGGAGGGTGAAGCAGATCAGTGGTGGTCGATGGTTAAAAATATCTGGGATGCTGATGAGATTGATGCTCTTGACTGGGGTGAATTCAAAGGTATGTTTCTTGAGAAATATTTTTTTAAGGCTGTTCAACTTAGGATGGACAAAAAATTCTTGGAATTGAGGCATGTGGATGACTCAGTGGCTGCTTATGAATAAAGTTTCACTCGATTGGCAAGGTATGCTCCAAATTTTATCCGATACCTTGATAGTAAAATCAATCGTTTTTACTAAGGATTAAAGCCAAAATATCGAAGGGCTTTAGATTCTCGCGAGTTCAAGAGTTATGAAAAGCTTGTTCGATGTGCTGAGAAGGTGTAAATGGAGTTTTCCAATGATCAAGTGTTCTATAACAACCAACAGAAGAAGAGACCGAGGTGGCAAGAGAAAGGAAAGAATCCTTCAAAAAGGTCTGATGGTAAGAAAACCAAGTTTTCAGTTTGTGATAAATGTGGTAAAAGGAATGCTGAGGAATGTCTTTTAAATTATGGAAAGTGCTACCGATGTGGTATGGTGGGACATAAGGCTCATGATTTCACTGAAAAAGATCAGGGTGATGGTAAGACCAAATTTGATTTATAGTTAGTTAAATGTATCGAGTGAAATGAAATGGGTCATTATGCAAATGAGTGTTCGACAAAGAGCTCAAATGATGGAAAGCAGTCAGACTACAAGCATAAAGGTGTGGTGAAATCCTTTGCAACTACTTCAGCAGATGTTGGGCCATCAAATGAAGTGGTATTAGGTACTTTTTTTGTTTTCTCAGATTATGGTAATGTGTTTTTTGATTCGGGGTCTACACATTCATTCATCTCTGAAAACTTTTTTAGTAAATAGGGAATTCCATCTCAAGAAATGACTCCTGAACTTGTGGTAAAAAAACCTGAGGGAAATGTTGAGGCAAAAAGAATTTATAAGAGTATTCCTATCCTTATCCGTGTAAAGAACCTACTTGCAAACCTTATTGTTTTACCTCTAGTAGATTTTGATGTTATCCTGGGTATGGATTGGATCTCTGTTTACCATGCTAATATTGATTGTAGAGCTAAAGAATTTTCTTTTCAGAAATACTTTCAGTTTGTGTACAAGAATGAACCCTTAATTTTGATAACATATCAAGAGGCTGAGAAACTTGTAAAAGATGGAAATGAATTTTACCTTGCAAATATTGTTGAAAACAAAGGAACCGTTCAGATTAATGATGTGCCAGTGGTAAATGAGTATCCGGATGTTTTCTTGATGAGTTGCCTGGAATAATACCAGATTGGGAAGTTGAATGTACTGTTGACATAGTTTTTGATGCTAATCCAATTTCAAAACCCCCTTATCGAATGGCTCAAATTGAACTTTTAGAGTTGAAGGAGAAATTGCAAGATTTATTAGGGAAAGGTTTCATTCGACCTAGCACACCACCATGGGGTGCTCCTGTCTTATTTGTTAAAAAGAAAGATGGTTCTATGAGACTTTTCATTGATTATAGAGCCTTGAATAACATCACTGTTAAGAAAAAATATCCTTTTCCTCATATCGATGATTTGTTTTATCAGCTCCAAGGAGCTCAGTATTTTTCAAAGATTGACCTGAGATCGGGGTACCATCAGTTGAAGGTAAAGGAAGAAGATGTTCCGAAAACTACGTTTCGTACAAGATATTTTCATTATGAATTTGTAGTAATGCCTTTTGGGTTAACTAATTCACCTGCTATATTAATGGACCTTATGAATAGAATTTTCCATGAGTTCTTGGATAATTTTGTAGTTGTTTTCATTGATGACATTTTGGTGTTTTCAAAAAGTAAATAGGAGCATGAAAGTAATTTAAGGGTTATTTTTAAAACCTTAAAAGAAAAGAAATTTTATGGGAAATTTACCAAGTGTGAGTTTTTGTTGCAACAAATTTCTTTACTTGGTCACATTGTTTCTAATGATGGGATAACTGTTGATCCTGCAAAAACAAAGGTTATTGATGAATGGCCAAGACCCACAAATGTAACTGAGATTTGTAGTTTTCTTTGGTTTGGCAGGATATTACCGATGTTTTGTTAGAAATTTTTCCCGGTTATCTAGTCCAATGACTAAGCTAACTTGGAAGGCTGTTAAGTTTATCTGGACAAAACAATGTGATGCTTTTTTTCAGGAATTGAAAATAAGATTGGTGAATGCTCCAGTTTTGGCACTACCTTTCAAGAATGGTGAGTTTGTTATCTACAGTGATGATTAATTGAAAGGACTTGGTTGCGTACTAATGCAGAATGATCAGGTAATTTCTTATGCTTCACATCAATTGAAAACTCATGAGGTAAATTACCCTACACATGATTTGGAATTAGCTTCTGTTGTATTCGCTTTAAAAATTTGGAGGCATCATTTGTATGGTGTAAAGTGTGAAATATATACTGATCACAAATGTTTAATGTATATATTTACTCAGAATGAATTGAACATGAGACAGAGGAGATGGATGGAATTAATCAAGGATTATGATTGTACAATTCATTACCATCCGGGAAAAGAAAATAAAAAGGCTGATGCTTTGAGTTGAAAAAGTAATGCTTCATTAACCATGTTACGTTTGGAATGTGATCCTTTGGTTAAGGATTTGATGAACTTTGGCATAGAAGTTGTTGGTGCAGGATGTTCTTCTGTTTTGTTTCAGGTATCAGTGAAATATTCTCTATCAAACACAATTAAGCAAGCACAGAAGCAAGACAATGAGTTGCAGAAAAAGGTAGATCTGGTTTAGAAGGGTAAGTTTCCTGAATTCAACATTGATAATGATTGCATTTTGAGATTTGGGAAGAGATTTTGTGTGTCGTGTGATTCTCAGTTGAAGAGAGAGTTGTTATGTGAAGCTCATAGTTCTCCGTTTTTAGTTTATCCAGACAGTACTAAGATGTATAAAGATTTTTGAGAGTACTACTGGTGGGATGGAATGAAAAGAGATATTGCTTATTTTACTGTGAAGTGTTTGACATGTAAATAGGTTAAAGTAGAGTGGCAGTTACCGAAGGGGATGCTTCAACCTTTACCAGTACCATCGTGGAAATGGGAGAATATATCCATGGACTTCGTTGTTGGATTGCCGAAGACACCTCAAGGTAATAATGCAATCTGGGTTATTTTTGATTGCTTGACTAAATCTGATCATTTCCTTGCTATATGAGATACTTTTTCCCTAAATCAACTTTCTCATTTTATCTTAAATAGATATTCAGGTTATATGGAGTTACCCACTCCATTGTATTTGATCGTGATCCCAGGTTTACTTATAACTTTTGGAAAGGCCTTCAGAAGTCGTTGGGTATTGAATTAAATTTTATTATAGCTTTTCATCCTCAATCAGGTGGGAAGTCAGAACGAACAATTCAAACTTTAGAAGATATGCTACATTCTTGTTCAATGAATTATCAGGGAAGTTGGGACCAACATCTTTCTTTGGTTTAGTTTTCTTATAATAACACTTTTCATTCTAGTATACAGATGGCACCATTTGAGGCATTATATGGGAAGCGGTGATGAACTCTAGCTTTTTGGGATGAAGTGGGTGAAAGGAAGTTGATGGGAACAGAATTGTTAGAAGATTTGGCAGAAAAAGATCAACTGATACAGAAACACATGAGAACAGCTCAGAGCAGGCAGAAAAGTTATGCGGAAAATAGGAGGAGAGATCTCTCTTCTAAGGTAGGTGATCATGTTTTCCTCAAAGTTTCACCATGGAAAAGTGTGATGCAATTTGGTAAGAAAGGAAAGCTAAGTAAAAGGTTCATTGGACCATATGAAATTCTGGAGAGAGTTGGATCATTTGCATACCGAGTGGCTTTACCTCCGAGTTTATCTCTGGTACACAATGTTTTTCATATTTCAATATTAAGGAAGTACATGCCAGATCCATCTCAGGTTTTGAGTCTAGAGGTAGTCCATTTGGAGGAGAATCTCTATTTTGAAGAACAACCAGTCCAGATTCTTGACCGTAAGGATCAAGTGTTACAGAATAAAGTGATTCATCAAGTAAAGGTTTTGTGGAAAAACCACATGATTGAAGTGGCAACATGGGAATCTGAAAATGCAATGAGGGATAAATACCCCCACTTATTCGATTAGTAAATAAATTATGGGGACACAATTTTCTAAAGGGGGAAAGGATGTAACATCCAAAGAAAGTAAATAATTATTTATTTTCTTATCTATGTCTATTTATGATTTAGATAGTGTTTTAAGAGGCTTAAAATGAGAATAAATCCAATCTTAAGCATAGAATTCTCTAATATTTTTAAAAGATTGTTTTACCTCCCTTTGATGGCGAACCATTTTTAAATATATATTTTGAAAATTTTATAAGATCTATTTTTCAAAATAAACTTATTCTTTATTATTTGGACATTGATATTTACTTTGGATAATTTTTTGGAATTTTTCTGACAATGTTCATTTTTTAATGAATAGTGAAAAATATTGCATTTTACTTCAAAACTGTTTTTCATCTAATTTAATTATATAGATAGATTGTCATTTTAATTGGTTATAAAGATTAATTAGAATATATTTTTACCATTTAATCCAATTTTGGTCATTATAATTTATTTCACTTTGGAATTGGGCATAAACAAGTGCCAAACTCTTCATAGATATTGTTTCAAAAAAACCTACTATTTGTTTTGACAACGGGAATTATTTTTAAATTAATTATTGCAATTTATGTGTTTGGATTTTGGTAAAATGGATTCCATACTTGGAATCATAATGTCCAAATTATGTAATTAAGACTCTTTTGTTTTTGGACATTATGAATAGTAACGGCGGTAATTATCTTTAATTAGCGTGATTAATTAGTAATCGGGTAGTTAAGGGTAATAAAATAATATCATAATAATAGAAAATGACCCCAACATGAGTCCTAATGCTACTTTTTTTGTCATGGCCGACCATAGGATTCCTTGTTCCAAACTTAGGGACCCCATGAAATCACTTTTGGGTGATAGTGACACTTTATGATTTTATTTTTAAAGAAAGGAGAATATCACAAAAGTATGTAACACCTATGTAAAACAATTTTAATTTTGTATACATAGATGATATCTTGGACTATAAATAGTAATTGTAAAGATAAAAATATTTCCTACATCATAGTATTTGTTTTATAATTTTTATAAATTAAATAAATTAAATTTTTTATGACACCATGATGATGCAGCGATTACCTCATTAATGAACGATTTAAATAAAATAAAATGATAATGAAAAATCTAAGACATAAAATTGTCCAAAACCTATTGGATGATTATATTTCTAACCCTTATCACTTTATCCTAGAAATATATCAATGTTAGACCTTTAAAATCCAAAACTAATTTTAATATAACGTAACATTTCTTGACTTTCCTAGAGTGCCCCTCCTCCCTCTTATAAAAGGCTCCCAACTCTACCTCCTTACCCACACCTCTAAAGCCATTGTATTGGACAATCTATGATCATTTTGTCTCTATAAATCCCTATCTTCATTTTAGAAGCCTTACCTTAGGCATAAAGCTCTTAAATAAACCGTTTTGGTTCAAACCAAGAGGAGTTACCCGATTTATAGGTAATGTCTTCACTTGTGTTCTTTTGTTTTATTTTGCTTCTCCAACCCCCTAAACTCTTTTTCTTACTTTATTTTGTAACCAAACCAGTATATTAAATATACTAGTATGTTTTTATGAGAAGTATTAGAGCTAAACTTACACACACCTCCGTCTAATGGTTAAAGAACATACTGTTTCTGTGGGTGGCGAATTTTTGCCTCACGAAACAATGATTGTTCAATCTTCTTTTAAAACATTTCATGGTGGCCATTAAGATGTCAATATATTTATATATGATATATATTATGTTTATTTTTTCCTTATGCTTATTTATTTTTCATTTTTGGAATACCATTATGGTTTCCATTATGTTTAAACGCGATATCTTCATTTTTGGAAGTGCGGACTACCGCCCCCTCAATGTGATTTGATTCGTTAATGCCATATGTGGGACATATAAAGGATGAAGTTAATGGTATTAAATATTATATTATACTGGAATTATAATATACCTTTATATCATTATGAATTTATTCCATTAAATACGAAATAGAAATAAAGGTAGCGTTCATGCGTACGTACGACTTACCGTCTCCATGAATGGTGCATTTCATTTCTTACCTCTAAATGTTATGTAATATTATAAATGCATGTATATACTGGATATATATGATATATATGATACCTACATCATGAATATAATTCAGGATATAATGAACCTTTGACCACATGAACAACAAGTAATTATAAGAAGTCCATTTTTGACTCAAGTACCATTGACCGACAAAACGACCGTTATTAACATGGTAATAAGTGATATAAAAGGAATAATGAACTTGAAAAAGGTTCTTAAGAAAGTATAAATTAACTCAACTTTATTATTAAGGAGGTTAAAGAATTATCGGGTCAAGTCGGACATGAGGTAAGGGACTTCGTCTCATTCTCCTTTCATTGAGGCATATTTTGTTTTATACACAACCTCCATTTATATGGTGTATAAACCACTTTGAATTTTACGTTTATTCAAAAGGAATATTTTTTATACAAAGCATTTTACTAAATGAAAAAATGGAATGTTTTTGTCGTATGTATGCAGCGACAATGACTTCTCCACCACCGTGACCATTATTTGAGTTTCAGCATACTCTACAAGCCATAAATTTTTTTTTATGAAAAATAAATACCATGTTTTTTCTTTTCTTTTATTTTGGTATTGAAAATGGTTTTGATAATGTTTTTATTATATCAATGTGTTATTGATATCTTGTGATTGAAATGTGGAAATTTCATGTTTCCTTTATGCATGTTTTATGTGATACGATTATGTTATGGTTCTTGGGCATTGTTTATGAAGATGGGTGGTTTCGTGATAAAGTTAGGGCGGGTGAGCCCGATATAGCTCTCTAGTGAATTGGGTAACATGAAGGGGTTAAACTCTAAGGTTTCCCCGAAGAGATTTAGGGAATATACTATGATGGGTATTCCAAACGTAACCATGAGGGTTACTCTCTACGTAAGAATGTTATGAATGCCTCAAGTTACCTTTATATCTTATGTTTTCTATGAGTTATTCATGATTTTATGAGGTATGTCAAAGTGATTAGGTTTTATGAGTAAAGTATGATTTCATTAATTCTTATATATACATGGACTAATGTTTTCATTTTGTACTTTTATATCCCTTACTGAGCTTTTTATTCTCATCCCATGTTTTGGAAATGATTTTCACAGGTCAAGGTAAAAGTACATGATGTGTTGATAGTGTCGAGGAAGTCTCACGAAAGAATCTAGGTTTTATTTTAAATATATCTCCTTTGATGGGAAAAAATAATATTGTCTTTTATGTAACCGCCTTGTTTAAATATGGAATGTAATGCATGATTTATGATCTAATTCTCTAAAACTCTAAACCTGAATAGATCCTCAATGTGTAGTCTTGTAATAACTCAATATTAAGTAATTTTTAAGGCTGAGTCCTTATACCCAAAACATGAGTTGAAGTCATTCAGATAGAATCTAATGAAAATCATATTCACTGAAGAGGAATAAGCGAAGATAAGTTAGAATAATAATATAATTGAAGATGTAATAATAGAGAATAAAAGAAGTTTGTTGTGAAATTATATTTCATTGGAATAATAATAATAATAATTCAATGAGTTGATCATTGGTTCCCAAATAAGAATATGGTACTGTGGAACCTAGTTTTTATACATAAATAATGGGACTACAATAAGTTTATGAAATTAAGATAAGAATAAAGAAAGTACATGTATACTATTATGCAAGAAATAATAGAAGGATGATGAAGAGAAGGAAAATGTTACACTAATACATTAAATAGAAGTCAAAACTAGTGAAATAATCTCTTGATGTTGAAAAAGAAATGAAGATATTGAAGACTATCTATCCAGTATGTATAATGATCTATTGGGGCACTGCATGTTTTTCTAAGCTATCACATGTCTAGAGACATAGGAGTATCCCACCCTCTTGAATATAGAGTTCCAAAATTCTGGTTAAGGATTTTTTTTTGGCGAAACCAATATAACAATTTTCTTATTCTAGTGACCTTTTTGATTGAGGATTTTATACTAATTTTCCCAATGAGTATCTTTTCTTATTTCAAGGTCAACCTTGTAAATAACCTGTACATTTTCTTGAAGGAGAATGAAGGTGAGGTAAGATAACAATATAACTTGGATCAAAACCATTAAAAGTGGTAAAAGGGATATGTGGATGATTTTATCGATAATGGAAGTAACAATGATTTACTAACCTCTCAGTGTTGAGTATACTATAATGTTGTCCCACAATGATTTGATTTATATCTAATTCTTAAGGAATTATGTACACATTGCCTCTCATGATTTGAGCTATGAGGAGGTACAATTAGAAGAAAGTTATTCATGTGATTAAAATCAAGTGACAATTCAAGATCACAAATATTTTGTGTTATGGAATTTTTTAACTAACCCATTAATATTTTCTAGAAGAACCACATTATTGTGGTTGAAACATGGGAGCCTAAAAATTGAATGAGAGGAAAATATCTCTACTTATTTATGAGATGAATGATATTGCGAGGACATAATTTCATTAATGATTAAAAAATGTGACGACATAGTTAATGATAATTATAAATCAATTTCGTGTATTATTAAAATTCATGACTAGATTTTATGGATTCAAATTCATTATGATAATTTTATAGTAGTTTTTTTAACAAATAAGGAAATATTTTTATTAAAAATATATTGTTTTTGATGAATTGGATAGTTTAATCTAAAAGTATAATTTCTAAATTTTAAAAACTTAATTTTAATAAATAGAATTAATATTTTATTTTTTCATATCAAATATATCTTATGGTGTTCTTTAATGATTTATTTTTGGGAAACAAGTGAAATATATCACTTTTTATAAAATATATCCTTTTATTTCAAGGGTTTAAAATGTCGCATTACATATTTTATTTACGTTAACATAAAAATAAAATAAATTGAGTAAAAATAATCCAATTAATGAAAATATAATCAACATTGCGTTTGAATTTTGTATAAATTCAATATTACACCTAAAAAATCATTTTCCTAAAAAGTTATTAGTTTAGTTTTATGAACATATATTTAATGTAGTAAATCATTCTTCTGGAAATAAAATAGTTAAAAAAATATTTATTATTTGAAATTAATAGGTTGAAATTTAGTACTTATTTCAATGTTATTTTTTTCTTAATGAATATTAACCATGGTAAGAAGTTATTACATGGTAAAGTGTAAAGAGAGTTAATTAAGGTCAAAATTTTTATATTAAATCATAAAATATAATCGTAAATATTATAAGATTAGGGTAATTAAAATATTATATAATTATATTTTAAATAGGATATAATTAATGGAAGTTATCTTGAATAACACTTACATTTTATTTAAATAATTGATTACAATTACAAGAGTGTCACTCCGATCACTTATAAAATGAAACCCACTCTCTTATCTAGTTAATATACATTGATAGATTTATTTTTAAAAACCCTAAATAAAATTATGTTTGAACTACCCGATCAATTTCTTAGAGGTCTTGGTTTAAACAAAACAACAACAATGAATACTTAATGTGTATGCTAAAAGAGGGTTTTCTAAAGAAGTGGTATAACATTCGACCTAGTATTATCATATTTATTTCAACATGAACCTCCTTAAAATGTCTTATAATAAAATATTAAAAAATAATTATCTTCCATAAATTTAACTTATATATATTTATGTTTGAACCATTTTTATCTTAGTTGACATCCTATTGGAAATGAAAATATCACTCGTGAGTATATATGGACTACACCATCACAAATGATTTGTTTTTTTCTCATAACCTTTCAATGTGTATTTTTATTAAGATGAATTTAATTAATATATGTAATATTTATGATATAATTATGTTTTTTAATTATAATATATTAGTTAACTTATAACCCTTCCATCTATTGGAAAATGATAACGTCACTCATGGGTATGTGTTACATACCACATTCATGATTTTATACAATTTATTTTCATATACACCTTTTATGGATTATTATAAAGTTGTATTTAATAAAAAAATGATAGAAATTTCATGATTTATATTCTTTTGATGATGTAACCATAACCTATTTTAAAATTTTTATCCCATTGATGATGTTTTTAGAATATGAAATAAATATCCTCCAAACTATTAACATGAAATTAATCAATTTAGTAACTATATATGACACAAAAATAAATTTAATAAAGTGGATTATGATAAAGAAATAAACCTGAAAATTTTTATTCATAATTTATGTAACTAATATAATTTTAGTATACATGATTTAAATAATGTATGTGTGAGTTTGACTCGAGGTATGTGATTTTCAGTAAAAACATTTTTAAAATGTTTTAATGTTATGTTTTTGAATAATTTTCTGTCATATATAGGTTTTATAAAATAAAATATAATTTCATTCTCATACTCAATTAGTTTTATAAATTCATTTTAAAACTATCATTTACATTGCTAATATTGGTATAAATGGTATTTTTAAATGTTTTATATACATGAAATTTTCAAGAAAATATGAGAGGATTTTTTTTAATTTATGCGACATGAATAGATTTTATTATTATAATGAAAATTTTCTTTTTTAATATTCCAATAAAATTATAGTTTGTTTAAAAAAATATACTTCCCATTCTTCTAGAACATTTTATTTTTTGAGTTTTGAAAGGAAAATGGTATTTAATCATTATTTTCCTCTAAGGTCTAAAATCGTTTCTTCATAAATATTAAACTTAATATTTTATTATATTTATGGTGTAAATGATTGATACTATGTGTTTTATATATATTATGGTCTGTGGAAATTTTTAATGGTGATCGATGTTTCAGATATAGTTCTCCAATGTCTTTTTTAATGATTTTTTACTCAAATTAATTATGTTGGATTAAACTTTGTATGATATTCTATTTATAAGGGATATTATATGGGTTATTATAACTATTTTATAAGTATTATTTCCCACGGAACCTAAATTACATTTCTATGATTTTATGAAAATTTATGTGAATATTTAGGTATCAAAAGTAATAATACAAGATTATGTTTTTATAATGTTTATAATGATTTTTTCGATAAATATTGTTTTAATAAAGAAAATGTTTTTCATGAATTCTGATTAGTTCTATATGAACATCATGTTTTGATATTTCCCTCATATTGTCTTATGGAATAATTTATGAAAATTATAGGGGGATCACACCAATTTCATGAATAAGTAAACAAAAATTTGAGTTTAATTTCTATTATGTAAAAGGAAAAATTTTCTTATTGAATCATAATTTTTCAAGTGAACTAATTGGATAAATTTTTTACATACCTTAATAAGATTTTATTCTTAGATAAGGTTTTTAAATTTCTTTCTTAAGGCTTAAGGATGACTATGAACTATATCATGGTATATCATTCTGTTGTAGTGTCATTTATTTATATAGAACATAAGAGACAGAGATAAATAAAATGATTATGTCTTAATATAATTTTTTATTAGGAAAAATTAATATTGAGAAGTTTATTACACTATATAAATTATTGATTCGGTATTTTTTCCTTATTATATTTTTTTAAAAATCGAAAACAAAAATTAACATGTAATTATATAAATGTGAAAATCTTTCAATTAAACTAATATTTAAAGATGATTAAAGGAACATATACTTATAGAGATAAGGAAACTATTTCTTCAATGTGATTATTACTGAATCCAAATCCATATAATTCATAGGATAATTGTTCTCATAAACCCAGAAATTTTTAGTGGAATACTCTATCACATTATCATTAAACATGAGGGTATAACCTAAACCCTTCTTTTAAAAATCATTATAGAACAAAAATACATTACCATGGGTGGGTAGAGTAAGTTTAGAAGTAGTAATTACCCTATTCATAAACTCATTGATGTTACCATTTCATTCATTATTCAATAAAAACAATACACCATTGTGTGTTATAATTATTGGTAGATTTGAAAATCATGAAATATTTATAAAAAATTATTTATATTACCTAACAAAATTTTTGAAACTACATATCTATATTACATATATTTGTTTGGGGAATTCTTCAATAAACTAAAATTTTAAAATACCCATATAATAGTCCTCTCATGTTATTACATGACATAATATGGATAATAGTATTAAAATAAATTAAAAAAATAGAACATGGACCACAATTTACCCTCACCCTATATCTTTATCAGGATACTAAATTTTTTATAATATATTTCCTTTCTATTGTTCTGTATGTGTATATAATCAATAATAACTACTATACATTTCAGAATGTAATCTATAAATACTATATTAATCAAATCCATTAATATTACAAGATAATTTTTGAGTTTTTAGGGAATTATAATGAACTCATAGTGTCAGTACCTAGACAAAAAAGAAACCTATGTATATACTTTTTCCTACAATTTATTTATTGATATCCTAACTAAAGATTCAATTTAGAGATGTAATGTGATTCATATATTTGATAAAACAAGTAATTAATCAATGGTGGTGGATACCTATTCATTATTGTGAGTTGTGTCGGGCTATGTGACTTGGGCCTACGGGTTATGTACAGCTTCCCCTTCATCCCTTAAAAAAGGGATTATCTATAAAAAAATAAAAAATAAGGCCTTTGGGCTATTCCGACACATTGTGATTTTTTTGAGTTCACAGTAATCAATATATATGGAATTAACCCATCCTTATTCATGAAAAATAGGTCTGGGGAACACCATGGTGAAGCACCTGGAGGTATGCAACTATTTTCTACAGTATCTTTTGGCATCTTCTTTAGTTTTACTTGTTCAATGCGTGATATTCTACTATTAGTGTAGGATATTTTCATAGATCATGGTAAAACATAAATTTTGGGATTAAAATCTTTATTATATTTGAAACTATGATATTATTTGGGGAATATGTTTTCATATTCCATTATAATTGGCATGTCTAAATATATTCCCCCACTTTCCCCAATCATTTGACAATGGTATGATTTCTCATAAGGTCATAATATACACTATTTATAAGAATTTTACATAGGAGGTTAAACCTCTTGGATACAGTTGTATTTAATTAGAGGATGATTTGGGACATGAAAAAATGATTTCCCATAACATCAATTGATGTTTTATATATTAAGGGTAATAAAATCAGGCCTATTATAGTGTTAAATTTCACTAAATAGAGTATAACATGGGTTTATAGGATATTTATTCAAGAAACATTTACTGTATATGAGATATATTATTGAGCTTAAATAATTAAATTATTTTTTATTTTCATTGATAACTGATGTTCTATGTTTTTAGGTGTTATATGAATAGTTTTACTAAATATTCATAATATAAATGAATTCATATAAGAAGAATAAAATATAATGTTTGACCTTCAAGAATAAGTAACCATAATAAATGTTACTACTTAATTGTCAGGATCATTCACAATAATAGTGGTAATATAATCCCATCTGTAATTATCTACCTGTATAAGTTTTTATCATCAATTATCAATGATAACAATTGGTTTTGGGAAATGGTCTTTATAATTTTCATGTTCCTTCAAAATAATCTATTTATCATAGGATGAGGATTCCTAATAACCTTATTTTTTACATCACATTTGTGAGCCTCTTAATAACTTTCCAATATCATTTTCTTGATGCCCACCTTTACAAACTTGTAACTTCTCATTGAAACCTTCATCCAGTTTTAGAAAGTTTCCTCTCATATGTATTGAAATTAGGATGTTGAATTCTCTTACTGGAATGAGGATTTTACAATCATCATCTAGATTAAAACTCAATTCTCTGCTACTTACCTCTAGTGTCATGTATCCAATGAGAAGGAAAAAATTTCATCTTTATATTGAGAAAAAATAAGATAATTTATTCCTAGTAATTAATATTCAAAATTTCTAAATCTCTTTGGAGGGTTGTAATTATCTATCTTAAGAAGTAGTCAACCTAGCATTCAGTATTGAAGACAAATCATGTGTATTATCACGAAAAAATTATTATGTATTAATCATAATACCCAATATATTCAGCCACATTTTTTTACTATAACAAATTACATATTTATTTTAATATTGGGGGTGTGGTAAAATTATTTATTGAATAATATCTTCTGGAATCCATCATATTCCATGGATTCAATTCCCTCTTTTAGATAATTATTGTTAATCAATGTTAACCACTGGTAAAATTCTCTATCTAGTTGATATAAAACGTACATGAACTCCCCCATATATGATCATTGAATGATATGTAATATTGTATTAGTAGAGTTTATCCATTTATCCGTACTCTATGGATTATAATATCCAATAAATCTCTTATGCGTTAATCACATGAAGGATTGAACTATTATTTTTTCTCTCATAGGAGAAGGAGGGAGTTTGAAACTATTATTTTTATTACTCACAACTTGAGTCCATTTTGAATGTAATTACATGAAGTTGTATACTATTAATCCCACCATAATAGGTGTTTAATTAGGGTAATCATCACATTTTCCATTACAATTTTTCATAATTTATTCATGTTTTATAAATTTTCTAAAATAAAGGAAAACATTAGTTGAGGATAAATGATTCAATAAGAATACAAAATTTGAAACTACTTAACCTATAATGAATTCCATATATATCTTACCTTATGAATATAAAAGTTTCAATTTTGGTTTTTAATGTTCATTTTACGATTATTACCTCTAACTATACATCAACAAATTCCTTAATAATAAATTTAAATTGTTCTTCATTATTTTAAAGATCATGTGAATTTTCCAAAGCATATCCTCTGAGAGTGTCAATCAATATATACAGTAAGGCCCACAACAACTACCTAGGGTGATGATCATATTATTTCTCAAATATCCCTTTTTAAGGTTGTTACAATAATTTTCATTAACACTAGAAACCCATCCTCCTTTTTGTAAGAAGATAGAGAAGTTATTTCTAAGAAACCACACACTTAAAAATTATATAATTTCAATAGGTTTAATTACATTTAGACATATCCATAGTGTTTGAACAATTTTTTAATTATAATCATCAAAATAATTATTATTTATATTTAAAATAATAATAAAAACCCAAATATTGGTATATATTTTATTAAGTGATTTAAAATTAATATTCAATAAAAACAACCTAATGAATCGCTTGTTATATTGCAATTATGTGTGAAAAATAACATAAAAATAAACTATATCATCACTTAATTAAACTCAATCACAACCTCCTACATCCCATTGATCTTCTATTTCAATATAAGATATCTATAAGATTATGTATTGAAACGGAGTGATCTATAAATATTATCTTGGAAACAACCAGAGCATGCAAGGTATAAATGAGTGAAAAGGGAACAAGATAATAACTTGGAATCATGAAAATTTGATATCATAAGGCCATGGACATCAAGTAATGTGTAAATAGTATAAAAATTGAAAACGCATGCCTCTTTTAAGGATCTCCACTAAGAAATTATAACATAGTCTGTTAGGAAAATAATCAGGGACACATATATATTATCTCATGAGATTATGAAAATACACAAAAAATTAGAGTCCTATAATGGGGCACAATTTATATCACTTATTTTACAAGTTCCACATAGGTCATATATCATAAAATTTCATCAATAACCTATGGTTAATGAAAATATGTTTCATAGATATTTAATGTATTTCATAATAGATTAAAGACATCAACCATTCATCATTTTAAAACCTTGATAAGGGAATGTGAGTTTCATATTTAGAAATCACTAATCAATGAATTAAAATTACAGATATATAAATACCTATAAATTAAATAGGATTTGGAATTCAAAATGATTGAAGGTGTTATGAAAAATAATAGGATTATTTCATAAGAATAATATGCTTAAAAATTGGATAACAAAATAGCGTTAAAGAGAGAGTGTAACATCTTGCACCTCCACATTAGCTTGAGTCGAGACGGAATTCCTATTATGACTTAGGAAACATCCCCAAGATGTTAAGGATGGAAATAAATCCAAGGGGATCAATATGATTAGAAAATAGTTTTTCCATTGATAAATATAACAACCCAACCAAACACACAAGAACAAAATACCCACTAAATGATGCATGATAACAATGTATACAACACAAATAATAATAGCTGATTGTCAAACCCAATTAAAATCAGCATATCATAGAGGAAGAATTCTAACATCAAATTACCCAACAAAGGAAAAACCCAAAAAAATTCATGACTCTGGGCCATTAATCTATAGCTCTTAGAATTCCCTATGCTTCAACTCCACAATAAAACCATTGTATCACGAAGCACCATGAAAGAAATGTGATACCTTTCCTTTACATGTATCCTAATAGATAATATCTATAAAAGATGATACATTCTAATGAATGGTTGTGTAATGAAACTTAGTAGGCTTTTCCCAAATGACTTACCTACTCACACCATTAGGATAATATATGTTACCACATTTCTATAAAAAAATTAGATAAAACAATTTAAAATAGTTTATATCAATGTAAAACAATCAATAAGAAAACAAATTCCATGAAAACAAATTTCCCATTCAAAAATATTTCAAAGTATAGTAACCAAACATGTTAATCAACAATTTACACAAATTACATGTTGGAATAACCCATTACATTTCACATAAACAGACATACACCTTCAACCACACAATCATTATTTTACCTTTGATGGTTGAACTTCACATACATAACCATTACCTTTGATTGTGGTTCTTAACATACATTATCCATCCCATTAAAATCATGCTTAAACATTTAACCCAAACATATTACAATAAAATAATTTAAAGATAATTAAATATAACTATACTTTTATTAAAAACACTATTATATGAAACAAAACCAAACAACCATTTTAAAATCATCATTTTAAAATCATGTTACTACATTAACTTTTCCACAAAATAACCAATTTATATAACTCTATAAACCATTACCAAAGAAATATTCCATAAAGAAATTCAAAAAAAATTTCAATTAATTTCAAGAATGAAATAAATTTTAAATCAAGGCTTTAATTTCTAATAAGAGGAGTTGTGAGTGAATCCTCCTACCACAGAAATTATAGAAGAAATGAATAGCACGAATTCTTCATAAAAATGGGTTGAATATCCAAAAACCGGCCTTATATGTCTTCCCCTAAAATCAAAAAATCTATATCACAACAAGAATTAAATCATCAATCATAGATCTATCCTCAAAAGACTAGATCATGGATTTTGAGAGAGGGAAAGAAAGTAGATTTATGAAAAACTATAAAAACGAAGGATTACTAAGGTAATTATGATTTAATGCAGCATGAAAAGAATTCAGATCACATCCCTTTCGAAGGGGAGAGTCTCCCCAGACTTTGGGAGGAAGAAAACTATCTTTACGGTGTAAATGGAGACAAAACGAGGTGATTATGATTTAAAATGCATGAGATTCATTTTTTAGATCTCACTATTAAACTGTGCATGGTTAGATGCACAGTTTGGAAAATATTGCACAAATCTTACATTATCCACTCCCACAAGGAGCACCATGCATGGTTGGCCCACAGAGTTAGACAAACCTTGCACTAAACATAAAAAATCACTTTTTCGAAATTTTTATTATTTCACTTCATTGGCCTCACTGTCTAGCCAATATGTTGACCTAATCACATGATTTCCTAGAAGAACATGTCCCTCTATGAAAATTATCATTTAATAGTTTCATAGTTTCCACTATCAATTCTCAAATGATGAATCATTAGAAAATCCCCCCAAAAAATTCAAAAGTCTTCCAAACCCTTCCAATCATGAGCCATACACTTTACATACATAAAATTTAAAAAATAAAGGGTTACATACTTGAAAATGGGGGAACTACATTCTCTCCACCATTGGACTTTCCATACCTATAAAGTAGAAAATCATATTTTATCTGAAAGAGTTAAATCCATTTCTTGATCATTTCATTCCACTATTCCCTAGTCTCATCTTAAATCTAACCATGTTTCCACAAAAACTACACTAGACCAATGATTTTACAATTTAAGGCCTTCTATTTCCTATCCATTATATGTACCATGATATTAAACAGTGGAAAATCTAAATCTCAGTCAACATGATCCTATTAAATCACTTGTTAATAATAAGGATGAAACTTTCTAAACTAATATGCTTGAAAAAAATTATGCACATCACTGAACAATGGGAGAATAGACAACCAATATTCCACCTCACTAACACAATAAAGTATATCAAAAGGGCCTAGTTTGTAGGATATAACATGACTTTCATTTCAAACAATGATGTACAAGCCTTGGAGAGGTCCTTAAGAACACATGATCACCCCTCTTAAAGGATAATATCTATTGACAATGATGTACATATGATATTTGATGAATCTCACCCGACTCCATTCTATTTCGAGTCAAATTAATCTTCTCTATTATCCCTTGGACAATGATCAACCCAACTAGTAATGTCTCACCTATTTCCACCCAACAAATTGGATAAAAAAAGGACGACTGTAAAATTCATCAAAAGAATCCATATGTATTGAGGCCTGATAATAGTTATTATATGCTAAATACACTGATGGTATGTGATCCTCCCAAGAGCCACCAAAATCATTTACACAATCCAAAAACATGTCTTCCAATGTTTGTATCATACGTTTAGTTTTCCCATCTGTCTAATGATGACATGACACACTCATTATCAACAAAAGTCCAATGGATTTCTATAAGTATTATCAGAAATAATACCTAAACCTTGGAACTTTTTTTTAAAATTATCGAAAGAGGTATCCCATTATTTTTTACCACTTCTCATATATATATTTTTAACAATTCCTCCACCATATGAGATTCATGAATAGTGATAAAATGGGTTGACTTTTTGATCAAATCCATTATCACCCACATAGAATTCGTTTTCTAAATCAGGGTGTAAATATTTTCATCTAAAGTTATGTATCTTATTCCCAAATTGGTAGGAACTTATGAAAAATTTCTTATATCAATGTTTATAAATTTAAACATTCACATGAAGGGATACAAAAAAAATTATTTTGTTCACCAATAATGGCCAGAAAAATGAGCATACACTGACAGTGTGTCATTCATACCAAAATCCACTAATAATTACTTATTGTGGAAAACAGAAGTTCAGAAAATATTCATCTATGCTAGAAACACAACCTTTAATATATTTTAGGGATAACACATTGCGTCCCCGAAAGCAATTCCATCGACTCCATCTAGCTCACTAACTTGGGTGAAGTCTTCCTCAGTTTGTTGACTTTAGAGTCACTTTAGTAGATTTACATTTATGGAACTTTCCCAGAATAGCATGAGAATATTCTTTCACTAAATCCCTAAGTTGACACACATTGAAAACACTATTTACATAAACCTATTTTTTATAAATTCATTTCATAGAGCTCCTTCGTGAAGCTCACTACCTTTAAAATGGAAGATGTCTCTGTGGAACAACATACCCTCATAAAGATCACTTCTTCAGCATAGAATACCACATCATCATGAAACACCCATTACATAGAATCATTTTCATTAGCCATGAGTTAACTATACTTTTCATGATTCTCAAGGTCATGTAGAAATTCAAATTTTAGATTCTCCAAGACTTCGTGAAATTAGAGCAATTCCATATTTTCTCAAATTATTTTCATGTCAAACTAAGTTAGGATAGCTTCATATTTATTAGATCAACCATTTTCGATGCAACAACACCACTAATTAATTTATTATTCCTTAAAAATAATCTTTGCAAAGTACCCCCTTTCACGAAGATCCAGTGATATTTTTAATAGTTGTAAAGATCACCATCAATGCAGTGCACATTCATAGTGCTCCACATCTCATAATCATGGGGAAAACCATCAAAACATCTCTTACTCATGAAAATCATCCTCTTCAAGACCTAGTCTTCAAAAAACCTCTAGTAAACCTAGTGTGGATTGAAAAAACATAGACCACACTCCATTTCTAGAAAATATTACCCTTGGTTCCAAAATATGATTCCCTTCTTTAACCTGCAGGCATGTTAAGAAACTTGGGAAAAATTCATCCAGATTTCTTTTCACACTGACCCACCAAAATTTTCATTTCAATGCATTATACATCTCCTATATTCTAGGATGAACAGTGAATCATTAATTTTGGTATGTATGAAGAATTTGTTCCTCACAAGACATAGGTACTACCTTCTGATCGCAAAACCAAAAAAATAAACTCCCATCGATGTTCCATCCCTTAATGGTATCCCTACCATTGAATTTTGACCTTATAACAACACATTCAGAATTGGATTTCTATGCCTATTAACATGGGCCTATCATGTGGTATGGAAAAAAACAATTATTTACTAAGTTAAAATCTATTATAATGGTTAACCTAGGCTGTCTCTAGAAAATAGTGCTCAACAATAACATATGTCACATTAAATTTGATAATAAAATAGGGTTGTTTTTTGTATTGTTTGGTTATGAAAACAATGAAACAAAACTAAAGAAATAAATAAAGTAAAATATTCAAAAAAATTAATAATAATACAATTAAAAATACTGATAATAATTAGGTGATTAGGTTTGGGTTGGGTTTTCAATTGTAATGTTATCATAGTTCCAATTTTATTCAATCCTCTTATGCTAAGTCGGTTTAAGTGATATTTCACGATTTCTTCCTATCACTCCCTTAGTAAATAGTGATGTTTAGAGTATAGCTTGACAATATATCAACTTAGTATACTCTCTTTCTTATGTGTTAAATAGATATAGCAAATACCCTCAATTGAGTTAGGTAATTCCCGATTGGGTCTTATGTATCCCAATTAAATAAGAATATTCAATACCTCTTCCATACATATTGAAAATCACTGATTACTTCAACACTAAGAACTAATGTATTCTATAATATATAGACCAAAACCTAGTTAATGGATATTGTGAACATTTACCAAAGCAATAATAACAACATAATATTAAATCAAATACAATCGTATAAGACAATAAAACCGTTTATTAGAATTTGAAACCAACACCGTAGAAGAGAGAGAGATTTTATTCAATCAAATGAAAGAAATAAAACATTAAAAAATATAAAACATATCCTTCCCAAATCACTCAAAATATTTACCCCACCATGGTAAGGGAAATTTTTTATTAGCGTGAAAAATAAGGCATTTCAAAACAAACAAGAACATAAGAAAGAAAAGAAAGAACATAAATTTTCTCCACCAAAATCTGTCCACCATAAATATAGCTTTAGTTATACCCCCATTTCATAGAATCAGGCCAAGGTACCTTCTTATATGAGGTGAGGAATGGAGTTGGAAATCTACCAATTATGTTTCAAGGAATTTGGATCCCTTTTGAATGAGTTATGGCCGAATTAGTAGACATGAATTTTTTATGGCTTCCAATCACTATTCCACCAAGCCTACTTTGACCGGTTGAAGGGAGGCCTTAATAAAATAATTTCACAATTAAAATTAATTTGAAGTTGTATAGTTCATTTTTCTTTCTAACCCAGCTGGAAGAACCCAATTTGGTGATCGGTATCCTGAGATATGGATCATGGAATGAAGTAATGTCCATTCTGCCAGCCAGAATAAGTGTTCACACTGACCAAATTTTTTTTCTTGTTGGATTTCAAATGGTATTTGGGTCTTAAAGACATATAAGTATCACACGAAACATTTAATCCTAAAAAAATGAATCACATTCATGAGATTAATATTTTTGTAGTTATGATCGAAATAGGGAGGCAACATAAAATTGATAAATGTCCAGAATTAACCAATTTTCACTTTTAAGATTAAAACTCACCAAAAAACATAAAATGATCCAAAGAAGCTCAAATTGGTTAATTGGAAAGGATTAAATCATTGAAAAATATATGAATAATTATTAAAATATTAACTCTTAATTACCCCACACTTAGCACTTGGACTCCTGGACATGTAAACATCAAAATCATGTCAAAGCATATTTAAAACACATATTTATGAGATCTAACAATTTAACACCAAGAAATTAAAGATATCATGCTTAATAATCAACCATTATTTCATGTTCTCAATTAAATTCATTAAATATATTTCTTCTGCATTTCCCATTCACACAAAACACTTACCTATCATGAATTTTCCCTCATCACAGAAATATCAATTTTCAACAATGTCTTTCTCTTCTAATACTCATGAAAGGGGAACCATATGTTTGATAAAATTATAAATCTACAATCAATGAGATTCACATAAATATGTTTATCATGAGGAATTTTCAAGGTTGTTATATGTCTTTAGGTTGATAGGATTTAGTTGTGAAAAATTATGATGTAGAATAAGGAGGGTTTGACTCTTTTTGAAGAAAAATTGCATTATTCTAATTTTTACTTAAGTACAGTCTCCTCATTACTCCCCTTAGTAGTAAATCAGCTCCATCGGCATGAAAAATCAGTGAAATTACACACCATTCATCATTTAAGCAACAAAAGTATCATTTATCACCAGATTTTTCTTGAAAGATCTAGATAGGCACAACTTTTTTTCATTAGAAGCTCCAGAAAGACACAACTTCTCATTCATGAATGCTATAAAATGGCACAATTTTCAACAGAATTATTTTTTTATATCAAAAAGAAAATCTATTCCCCATTTTATATTCCACCCAAAGTATAACCACATGAGTTAACACAATACAAGATAGCTTCCCCCACACTTAAGTACAACTAGATTATGCAATTTAACTTCAGGAGTAGGTTTGATAGGGAAAATTTGCTTATGTTGTGGGTAAACTAACAGAATGTTCATGGATTATATGGGATACAAGGATTAAATGTACAAGGTGGGCCATTATTAAAATATTTTATATAAATTGGGGCTTTAATACTAAAGAAATGGCTCAATAATTTAAAACACATATACCTCAAACCCTCAAGTTTTGACAGGAATAAATCAAATTCTGGTTAAATCAAGCATAGTATGGTTCTATCAAGAAGTGAGTTAAAAGAAATGATTATGAAAAATTGGTTTATAAGCCTCATAGTAAATTGATTTTAATGATAAATACAGGGATATGTGGCATGGGATTCAAAAATCAGAGTACTTTTCATGAAATTTAAAAATATTTGTACTTGAAATAAAGTCAATTTTAGCATTCATTTAAGATCTGTTTAATGGGATAAATTGTTTCACACATTGACATGGGCTTTATAAATTGTGATGATATTAAATTACACTCAAAAGTTTTAAAAAACACACAAAAAAATTAATTTTTTTTTGAGAAACAAAAAAACAAACAATTAAAAATACTAAACTATAAAGGTTTCCTCCCCCACACTTAACTGATGCAGTGTCTGCAATGCATTAAAATTGATTTAACATGTATGAATATTTTTAATTGAATCATAAAAATCAATAAACTGTAAAGGAAAGGTAAAACCTGACTTTTCATGACCCCTCTCCACAAAGTGTACCCCTCTTGGGCTGATAATGTGAGAAGGAAGATAATGACCCCTGAGTCCCGCCTCCAATAGGCCCTGGGTTAGCGACTAGCACCAAGGGTATAATAACACACAAATGGGAGGAATTACCCTCTAAGAGAACACATGCAGAAGAGAGAGATAAAATAGACTCCAATCAACTCCAACTCAGAATTGAAATATAAAAGAAACCCAAGTACATATATGAAATTTCATGCAAAAGTACTACAACTGAAAGAGGAAACTAAAAGTACCCAAAAGAAAGTAAAACGGCAGCGACCACAAGCCCGAACAGCTCCTCCTCCAACCACAAGCTAGTAGTAACCAGCTTGATCTCCAAACTGCTCCAAGTGACCTGAATAACATTATATATATACATTGGGTGAGTATAACATTATACTCAGTAGGATCCTCCCCAAGACTCTCGTTCAATAGTAAAGAAAGCATGATAAAGCCCAGTGAACAACAAGTGAAACTGACTCGTCACCTAAACAGGTATACTAAGTTCCCCACCTCACCATGGCTACTCTCACTAAGTAACGCATACAAGAATATAGCATATAGTAAAGAATATCAAGGGTACCCAACTACTACTTCCCCACTGGTTTGCCGCTTTTCCCCAATCACATACGTCCTGTGCATCTCTCTCCAAAGGCTTGCCCAAAGACACCTGGGCTAAGTTCCACACCATCCTCCCAACCAAAAGTAACCAGGTAAGTTTCGGGATCCACCACATCCCGCATAACATGTATCATACATCGGGTATTAAACCTCAAGACATTATAGCCCATACACCGAGTAGGGATCCTCAAGCCATCACAGCCTATACACGTTACACCTATTGTAGTCCATAAGATACTATATTCAGAATATATGTGTGTGAAATAACCACAAGTCACTACACCCTCTACACACATATATGGGGAAACAAACTGTTGTGCCTTTTGGCACATGTATCTATCAAGATAAGAGAGCGGGGCCAAAGGGGGTAGTCATCCATTCGAACTCCCATCAGAATGTTGGGGAAAACACCCCCCTAGGGCTTTGAATCCCCGGGGTGTTAGTTGCCCTTACTGACAGGGTGGAGTAGCATATAGAAACACAAAAAGTACAGAATATATATATAACTCACATCCACACTATAGGCATTACCTAGTCTTAGATACAACTGCAGCAAACGTCTCTTAGACTCCAGGATGCTACTTTTAAGACTAGGTATCCTATAAGAACACAACCATTTGAAGAGTTTTATTAGATTACTCCATTCTCATTTTATCAGTTCCACTGTACGTTAATTAATTCTTTAAACATTAATTAACCATGAATAATTCCACATTAAACTGAATTGGCATCACATTCAAAATCAACTGCTCCTTTTAAGATTCACATCACCTTTAAATTCTAGCATCTCCATCCCCATGGATTATCACCATTTAGTCAAACATTCATTACAGAATTACCTTCCCATATTCCCAAGCATTCAAGAAAATAATCCTATGCTACTAAACACAAAGGAGGCTCAACATGGTGAGTAGATATACTACCCATCGAGTCTTTGCCGCCTATAGAAAGAGCATAGACCCATTCTCCCTCGGTTGGCTAAACACGGAAAGCACGTGGATTACCCCGCATGTCTTCGCCTCCTTCGGAAGAAGGGTAAGCAAGACCATCTTCCTTGAGCAGTGGGGAAAAGAAAAGCAGATAAACATTCAAAGAATTCACAAGCATCCAGCAACGACATCCATCCCATTCCATCACCCCTGGTGTCCTCCCAGACACCCACATGCATAAACTAATGCATCTCGCCACACTAGGCATCATCCGCTGACATAGCCACAAGGCCTCCATGCCTCTACATATCACAACACCCCGCCAGGGTCACATTACATCACAAGCAGAAGGAAAAAAACAATCACAACCATGGGCTCTTGACCCTTTAACAAACAAGAGGGTAAATCAGAGCCCTTTTAGAAATTCTCACACAATCTGTTCTTTAATCCATATTGAATTAGCATATTTTTTATTCGTAGGTTCCAATTACTGGATACCTAATCAGTAAGCTATCACAATTAAATAACCATGCTTACTTCCCTAATTTTATTAACCTCAAATTAGAACAACTACAACAACGGAAATAACCAGATTCATTTACATGTATCCTTATCTTTAGCCAATTAATTAACAATTAATTCCGGATTTACGTTCATTATCAATTTCCTTCATGAATGAACAAAAAATCAATGAAATCATAGATATCACTCTATCTAGAAAAACATGAGGCAAACCATTATCATGGTATAAAGCAAAAACAGGCGATCAACCAATTCTTTTAATCTGGTTCAAGTATTTAATTAGGTCAATTTCATTGTGATCCAAAGGACTAAATCATGATAATTCTATGATTTCACATATACAATTAGAGAATCCATGAATCCCCTACCTTGGAGAGTTCTTGACGTCCTTTATCCACAAAACGGGTCACAATCCTCCTCTCACGATAACTGCATCCACCAGAGGATTCCACGTTACGACAGTACCAACCAACCACAAGAAAAACCCATTAGAATCTTGGAAATTACATGGTATAATATGGAAGGGAGAAAAAAGAGAAGATGATCCCCAAAGGAATGATGATAAAACATACCTTATTGGGAAGATTGACCGACACAGTTCGGTTGCATCCAAAACAGAGCAGAACCAATCCTAGGAGTAAATATTGATTGTGAAACTCCTACGAAAATGATTGAAAGGTTCTAGCATCTCTTAGCTGAGAACAAAGGGAAAGATCATGGGAGAATGACATCTCGTCCCTTTTTGAAGATTTAATGGGGCGACGGTTTAAGATCCGGGTAATTCTCTATTTAAAATGGATCTCATTAACCCACGCGGTTTGTCCAAGTAAATACATCCCGGCCTTAGGAATAATTAATATAGGATTTATGGCATTTGAATCGGCCTTAAGATTCCTTAAAACAAGGATTTAAATGTATTTTATGTCAAAGGAAACGTCAAATGGGGAAAAACTGTAGGAAGCTGGAAACACTGTTCACATACTCAAAATTTGTCAAAGGAAAGAAAAGGTCACCGTTAGACCACACCGTTCTGGAAACACTGTTCAAGCCTACTGTTAGAAGGTCACCATTAGATGGTTACCATTCTGGAAACACTATTCAAGCCTACCAATAGAAGGTCACCGTTAGAAGGTTACCGTTCTGGAAACAATGTTCAAGCCTACCGATAGAAGGTCACTGTTAGAAGGTTACCGTTCTAGAAACACTATTCAACCCTACCGATAAAAGGTCACCGTTAGAAGGTTACCATTCTAGAAACACTGTTCAAGCCTACCGATAGAAGGTCACCGTTAGAAGGTTACCGTTCTGGAAACGTTGTTCAAGTCTACCGATAGAAGGTCACCGTTAGAAGGTTACCATTCTGGAAACATTGTTCAAGCCTACCGATAGAAGGTCACTGCTAGAAGGTTACCATTCTGGAAACACTATTCAAGCCTACCGATAGAAGGTCACCGTTAGAAGGTTACCATTCTGGAAACACTGTTCAAGCCTACCGATAGAAACACTACTCACTAAACCTCACCGATAGAAACACTGTTCACTGAACCTCAACGATAGAAACACCGTTCACTAAACCTCACCAATAGAAACACTATTCACCTACCGATACTATTCATAAAACTGGAAACACTGTTCACATAACTGGAAATTTGGAAACATGTTGGGGATAAGTCACCTTGACCTCCCGAAACACCACCAACACTACATTTTCATAAAGTAATGGACCGGAGAGGTCCGGGCCATTACATGACTTATTGGTAGTGAAATGTTGAGTTATGCTCCTAAGCGATGCACAAATAAAATCCTACAAACAAAGGTAGATAAAAAACATAATAAATTTATTGAAAGACAATTATAATAGAAATAGAGTGAGAAAAGAAGGATAGATATTGGTTTGATCCCCCTAGTGGGCCCTGGGTTTTGACTACCTCCAGATGGGTAGTTTCAGTTGGTTGTCCCCAATATGATGGTGGGTTTAGTTTCTTTGAGATGAACCAACAACACTTCTTTTCTCCATCTTTAACTTCTTCATTTTTTTGAGGAATACATGGATATAGTACCCCAAATACACCCCCATGAAAATGATATTAAAATTTCATGGTGGGAGTAGGATAAGAAATGAGTCCTCCTCTTTCTTAGTTTCCACTTTCACAACCTATTTTTCATTCTCCATTGGTTCCTCAAGGTATGCTGCATCAAAAGAAAAGTTAAAGGGAAAATTAGAGTGTAATTCTATTTGAATAAAATTAAAACATCATGAATCAATATCAAATTCTTTACTTTAAAATTAAGCATTTGGTGTCTCTTTTTCCTCAATAAATTCCACTTCGATCTAATATTGAACTCCTTCTAATGAATGATCAACATGTTCGGGGAGTACTATGTGATCCTCTTTAGGTGTATCTTATTATTTTTTCACATCCACCAAGGAAATAAAATGGTTGGATGAATCTAGAAATTTATAAAACAGAGAGATAATAATCAATTTAGATTTAATAAAATCATAATTAAAAGATTCTAAGAAAATATTATCTTCCTAAGTTTGTTTAGCTTCAATTTATTCTTTAATTGGAGGTGCATCTTGTAGTTGAATTTTACAAGATAGAGGTAAGTAGTCAGGCTCCTCAATATTTTCTTCAAATTACACTGCTTTGGTGGTGTCTTCATTCAATGGTTCTGGTTCATTTACTTTATAAGGAATATGTGTATCACTTTCTTCTTCACACTCATTCCAGAATCCATATAGATATTTCTGATCTCTCAAATGTAGTTCAATATGAAAATTTTCCTTCTAGGCCCCTTCAAGTACATGCTTAGGTTCTGGTTTTTCCATCAATGCAATGACATATTTGAATGCAAGTTCTACTTTGTTCTCTAGTTTTTTATGTCATTTCTATGATATTGAATCCGAAGTATATTATAACCAAATTCATATTCTTGTTCAACTTATGGGTAATTGTTCCATGAATTAAAAATATGATCATTTGAAAACATCATGGAAAATTAGTTTTTATGTTTTTTTTAATTTAAAAATGTTAAATATTAATAATTTGATTATGTAACTACCTCCCCAGAAATGATGCTATGTTTTGACATGAGCCTGTCATGGGGTGTGGGAAAAAGAATTATTTACTAAGTTAAAATATAGTATAATGTTTAACATATGTTGTATCTAGATAGAAGATCCCAACAATCACTTATGTCACTTTAAATTTGAATAATGAAATGGGGTTGTTTTTTATATTGTATGGTTATGAAAACAAAGAAACGAAACTAAAGAAATAAATAAAGTAAAAGATTTAAAAAAATTAAAAAATAATACAATTTAAAATAGTGATAATAATTGGGTGATCAGGTTGGGGTTGGTTTTTTTAATTGTAATTTTATAATAGTTGTAATTTTATTCAATCCTCTTCTACTAAGTTAGTTTAAGTGATATTTCAGGATCGCTTACTATCACTCACTTAGTGAATAGTGATGGTGAGAATAAACCTTAACAATACCTTAGATCGATCGAATCTAGTTCCTATGTGTTAAACAGATGTAGAAAATACCCTCAATTGAGTTAGGCAATTCGAAACCAGGTCTTGTTTATCCCAAACAATTAAGAAAATTCAATACCCCTTCCACACGTACTAATGATCGCCGAGTACTTCAACACCAAGACCTGATCTATTCCATCACATATAGATCAAAACCAAGTGGTAAGAGATTATTAACATTTACCAAATCAATAATAACAATATAATATTAAATAAAATACAATCACATAAGATAATAAAACAATTTATTAGAATTTGAAACCAACACCGCAGGAGAGAGAGAGTTTTTATTCAATCAAATGAAAGAACTCAAAAATTACAAAATATAAAACATAACCTTCCCCAATCACTCAAAATATTTACCCCACCATGGTAATGGTAATTTAGAAGAAGGGGGAATAATAAGGCATTACAAAACTAAGAGGAACAAAAGACTGAAAAGAAAGAACATAATTATTCACCTCCAGAATCTGTCCACCAGAAATATAGTTTTGGTTCTCCCGTCATCTCATAGATTCTAGCCAAGGTCCCTTATAAAAAGATGTGAGGAATGGATTTTTCCATCTACCAATGACGTTTCAAGGAATTTTTATCCGTGTAGAATGAGTTATGGACGAATTAGTAGAATATAATTTTTTTCTGGCCACCAATCACAATTCCACCAACCCAACTTTGACCGGTTGAAGGGCGGAGTTAATCACATCATTTCTCTATGAAATTAAATTTGAAGCTAGCTAGTCGAGTTAGATTTCGAACCCAGATGGAATAACCCCATTTTTTGATGGTATCATTAGATATGGGTCATTGAATGAATTAATTTCCATTCTGCTTGTCGGAATAAGTGTTCACATTGACCGATTTTTTTTTGGCTTGTTGGAGTTCAATTTTTCTTTGGGTGTTGAAGAATTATATGTAGCATACTAAACATGTAATCCTAAAAAAATGAATCACATGAATGAAATGAATATTTTGGGAGTTATGATCAAGTTACAGAGACAACATAAAACTGTTAAATGTCCAGAATTAACCAATTTTTTACATTTAAGATTAAAACTCACCAAAAAACATAAAATGATCCAAAGAAGCTCAAATTGGTTAATTTGAAGGGATTAAATCATTTTAAAACATATGAATAATTATTAATATATTTACTCTATCACCTATTTTACTAATTCAATTATATAATAAATGAATAAAATTGAATCCAAACCACAACACCACCTTAGTCTTCAAATTCAATGTTCATGTATGTTATCACTAACATCAACTGCCACTGATTTTAAGCCTATTTTCCATCTAACCATATGATTTTTTTCTCAATATATCTAAAACTAAACTAACATTACCTGGTGTATACATCAAGTTAATTTAAAACATTTGGAGATAATCCATCTATATTACTTTTTTGTGGTTTACATCACATTATGAGAAAATTTGTTTCAAACTCTTATGATCTGTAAATATAATAAAATTTTCACCAAAGAGGTAATGAATTATTGTTTTTAAAGAATAGTCTACAGTGGATAACTCCAAATCATGTGTTGGGTTGTTTTACTCAAGAAACTATAACTGTCTTGATCCACAATAAAAAACACGATCCCCCTACATGAGAAAACATCTGAACCTAGATCTAGAGAACCACAATACTCTACATAACCTAGTATTAATTAAGGATGTATCAAGTTTAGTGCTCATGTAAAGAAATATTTTATATCATTAAAATAATTTTTCATTTCCAAATTCCATTGGAATGGAACATTATTCTTTATCAATGTTATTATAGGTGAAACTAGTCATGAAAATAACAAATAAAGTATTAGTAATAACCATATAGACTAAGGAATATGTGTATCTTGAAGATAATATTTTTCATTTTCCAAGAGGGAAAAACCTCTATATTTTATTTATCCACAATTTTTTTTAGAGGTTACATGTCCAAGGAAACATACCTATTGTATCAAAAAATAACACATTTATAGTTTATCATACAAATGATGATCCCTCAAGATTTCCAACACTATCACTAAGTGTTGTTCATGTTCATCACTTGCCCTTGAACATACCATTATGTTATCCATGAAAAAAACCAAAATAGAATCTAGATATCTTTTTAGTATCATATTCATCAATTCCATAAAGACTTTTGGTTCATTACTAAGACCAAAATACATCACTATATACTCATAATGTCCATATTAATCCTAAAATCTATTTTTAGACTACCCTCTTTCTGTAACCACAATCAGTGATATCCGGATCATAAATCAATTTTTGAGTACCACTGATCTCCCCTTAATTTATTGAATATATGATAAATTCATGGAAGTGGATACTGAATATTTATAATAACTTGGGTAATAATATGATAATACACACACAACCAAAGAGTTATAGTTGTCATTTTATAAACCAAGACAGGTTGTATTTATGAATATTTTCTTGGATAAATAAATCATTTACTTTCCAGCACCTCAAATTTCAATTTCAGTACCCTTAATTATGTTAGTTCCATATTAAAATATAGAACTATATGACTTGTCCTTGGGAGGAGAAAGATAATAAAATACACATACCTTATGGGTGGTAAGATTGAGAAATTCATGGGAAAACATCTGGAAACTACTAAATAAATACTGGGAAACTGCTCTTCTCAATCTGTTCCATTGAAGTGAATGTCAACACTTTTATATGGTTTGATATTTTTCAAATTTCTAATGCCAACATGCTTGTTTCACCTATTTTCACATATTGTTCTCCTCAAATTAGATTCTTTACACCATCATCAGTCATAAAACTAAATTTTCAGGTATAATAGTCGAAGTGAGCCTTAAAAAGTTTGAACCAATCTATACCCATGAATATGTAATAGACACCCATCTCATGAATAGAGAAATACCATATCAATTCGACTTCATAAATAGTTATAGAACATGATTTACATATAATGTATCAAAATACTTTTTGACCATGAGGAGTTTGATGTATCAAAATAGAAGGCATCATATCATAATGAAAAAATATAAAATCAATTGCGTAAGAATAATTAAATGAATGGGATTCACCCATACAAAACAATGATTTCATAAGGTTAAAATTTAAAATAATTGTACCTCAAACTGTAGATGGTCCATATTTATCATCATCAATAACCTTCTCAGTTCTTTATAATTTATTTCTCACAACAATTTGTTCTTTATTACCTTATTGATATTACCCTTATTGAAGAGTCATGGTTTTCCAAGAATCAAAATTTCTAGATATGTTCTGTTGATGATAACTATTTGGCATCCCTCATCCAGTTGAAGTATACAATGATTGTGATATATTAGATGTTTCTCGAACACCCAACCACGGAGAACTACTATAATAGCATTGTAGATTCCCCATTTGGTTGCAATTTTAGTGTGCTCAAGGTGGTGTTGTATAATATCTCTTAATGTGGTTCATAAAACCAAATTGGAAACATCCAAAATTTATCTATGGTTTTGGATGATGATTTAGTAATCCAATTATATGATTCTAAGTCGTATCCCACATTGAAAATATGTGTCCCTATTTCACTTGTTCCCAGTATTAAGGTTCCCATCATTTCCTCTAGGTATCAAAATGTCTCATCCACCCATATCTCTTGATATGTCCCTTTATACTATCATTTCTATATTTACCATCTATGTATATCATATTATTCAACCCATGAATATTATCGATAGAATGTCTTTCCTCAACACTAATTCAAATATTATTCCTTCAAAGAAGCACTAACAAAATCTTTAGGTGTAAAGATGAATAAATTCATAAATTTAGTCGTATAATCTATCACAGAAAGACTATATTGCTCTAAGATGAAAAATTTTATTTCTCTATTGATACTAAATGTATGAAGAGAGAATTTTTTGTTGAAAAATTATTCAAATCCTCATATATATGGAATTGGACTAATTTATCTTAAACTACTAAATCCCACCACTAGATTTCATGATATTCTAACATATATGTCTCTAGATTGACTTTCATATCTACTGGTGTGAAAAGTAAATGAAGGACTTAATTAACCATATTTAGTCACACCACCTCTTTCAATGGTACTAATTCACCCCAAAATAAGGGTGGATCCTAATTATGTAACTGAAGGGAATGATCCAAATTTCATGAATCATTCCTTATGTTTCCACTATCCATAATTTTAAAATACTACACAATACTCCAAACTAGCTATTAGTACACCTGTGGATAAGGTGCGACCACATACTAAGAATCCTCTTTTGGTTGGTTTCTATGATTCCTATTGGGCTCCATTTTCTGAAAACACAACTAATTCCATAAATCTCACTCTCAAGAAACTAAAGGCATACAATTTAAAAAATGACCATATTATATATCAAAACATTTATTTACAAAATTAAATATTTTCCATGATCAGACCTTTTCTAATATTCCACCATTATTTTGAACAACAATCAATTTTCTAAATACCTCAATCATTCCATTTTCAAAATCACACAATTGAAAAAAATCCAACACTTTTAAAAAAAATATATTTTCACACCTGAAGCATAAATCCATACTCAAATGAAATATGAACTCTTTGTGGGAATTAATTTATAATAATTCTTGTATTGTTCATCTCAATAGATAAACCCATTAAAATGAGAATTCTATTCCTATAAGTGCCTCAAAATTGTTTTTCACCCAACTCCCTCATAACATGATGTTCAACATAAAATGGTTAGCTACATGTTTTTATGCCCAACATTTCAAGTCCTAAAAATCCCACTCCTTTCTATCATTGGATCATTAGTACTATCCTGACATTTTGTTAACTAATAGACTAAAAAAATTCATATTAGTAGTCCCAAAAGACATTTGGACTGAGAAAGACTGATACAACTTGAAAAAAGGGCTGAGAAACCTGATTCCATTTGTAACAACCCACCCCTCCTCATTAGCTATAGTTGAGAATGAATTACTACTAGGCCTTAGGCATCATCCCTAAGACGCCAAAGGCTGTTAATAATTTCTAAGGGCTTCAATACTATTAGGGGATAATTTTACCTTTGATAAATAAAAAAAACCAACAAAACATACTAGTAAAAAATACTCATAAAATTATGCATGATAAAAATGTATAAAACTCAAATCATAACAACTAAATATCAAACCCAACTAAAATCATAGTTTCATAGCGGAATACTGATAACATAAAATTGTAATACGGAAGAAAAAACTAAAAAAACTCAAGATTTAGAGACATAACTCCATAGATCCCGACATGATCCAAACTCTAACTCCACAGTACTGCCCAAGTATCACTAAGAACCACTAATGAAATTTGATACATTTTCTTTAACTACATCTCGATCTAGAATATCTGCAAAAGAACCAATGTGATAAAGTATGTATGAGTAATGAAACTTAGTAGGAATTTCAACAGATTAATTCCCTACTCATTCCACTGTGATATAATATGCTATCACATTTATATAAAAAATTTATATAAAAGAATTCAAAACATTGTATATCAAAGTCAAACCATAACTAAGAAAAAATAGTTTCAATGAAAAGAATTTCCAATCCAAAATTTTTTCAAAGGAGAGTAACCAAACAAGTTATTCAATCATTTCATAAAAAGATGTTTCCATAACGCATTCCATTTTACATAACAACACACACACCTTCATCCACAAAATCATGGTGTTACCTTTGATGGTGTAACCTCACATCCATAACTTATCCCTTTGATGGTGGAACTATACAACCATTAACTATCCCATTCAACTCATATGTAACCATTTACGAAAAAAATACTAAATAAAAACATTTCCAAACACTTTAAATAATACAAACCTTTTATTTAAAACACTTTTCCATGCAACAAAACCTAACAACCATTTTAAAATCATCTTACCACATTTAGTTTCCCAAAAAACACCCAATTTCAAAAATTCCATAAACCATCACCAAAGAGGGTTTCCATCAGGAATTTCACATGAATTTAGCAATCAATTTCAAGAATAATATGAAATTTTAAATCAATACTTTAATTTCTAATAATAGGATTTTATCGTGAAGGTACCTACCTCAAAAATTACGGCAGGAACAAACGACACACATTCTTCAACAAAATAGGGTTTAATATCCGAAAAACTACATTGTATCTCTTACCTTAATGAAAAAGGAAACATATCAACATGATTGACATAAAAAAATTATATATATATCCCCAATGTAATAGATCTACGATTTTGAGGGTGGTAGTGAATGCATTTATGAGAAAAACAATCAAAACAAAGACCTACAATGGGAATAATGCTTCAACACACCATGAAAATCCTTCATATCACTTCTAGTTTGATGGGGGAAAGTCTCCCAATACTTTTTAAGGAATAAAATATAATCCCAGGTCTAGATGTAGGAATATGAGGTGATTTTGGTTAAGAAATCACATGACCTTTTTTCTTCAAATATCACTTTTTTAACCATCAACGGTTAGCCACACAGTTTAAAAAACTATGTGCTAACCATAAAACAACCTCTACCTAATGGATAACCTCACACAGTTGTCTCATATGGTTATAAAACCATGAACCAACCATAAAAAATCCCTAAGACCCACTTTTCACGGTTTCTCTTGGGTTGTCACACGGTCTGGCCAAACCATGCTCCTAACCGTGCACTTGCCTAGATGCCCAAGTATCACTGTTCATTGTTTCCTATAGGATTTCAAAATTTCCACTAACCGTGCTCAAACTATGAAACTTTATAAAATACCTAAAAAAGTATAAAATTCTTTGAAACCCTCCCATGCTTCGCCCAAACACTTTTGATACTTAAAGGAAAAAATAATGGGTTACTTACAGAAAACCAAGGGTGCTATAGAGAGAAAGGTAGTATTTATCTAATATGTAACAAATTTGATTATAAGGTGATGATAATGAACCCATGGAAACACAATCAATTGAAAAATGGTTTATTTCAAATGATTTAGTTGAATATATAGGTAGAGTATGATAATCCCATATATTGTGAGGTATCTTTTTAAATCACGAGAAGAGGTCCTTGGAACCTTAAAAACTCGATAGATAAAATATAAAAAGGGATAATTAGGGTAACATCATAATAAATGGATTTAATTTAGATGGTATTGGGTGATTGGTGTGTATTTATAGGAAAATAGTAGAATGTTTTTATTAATTTCCAAACATAGGCCTTAAAATCTAGTTTATAAAAAAAATATTGAAACCATGGGATATATCATTATTTTTATATTTTTATATTTCAATGGGGGAAATTTATTAGCATTTTAATAATTATTACCCAATATAATTAAAATAATATCTTTCATGATGTAGAATTGAGTTAGGTTCACAAATAATTCTTCTTAAAATCTAATATTTAGACTTATATTTTGGAATGTTTCTTATAGGGTTTAAAAAAAAATCTTATCACATTAAAATACATTTTAATAATGTATAAAACACATTTTTTGATGATAAAGCCGTTATAGTATCTATTACCATTATTTAATTCTACTATGATGTCATAATATTCTAGTTTGGGTGTTTCTCTATGTTTCTCATTTGATGGTGGCTAGTTTTGTTTTCATGGGAGGGAAAACACATATTTAATAAAAATATTGGTTGGGAATGGATGTGAGGTTCACTAGTGCACTGTATTAAGAATATGTAGAGGTACCATGCCTAACTACACACTATGGATTGGGTGTGGTGAATTACTAGTTACAATGTGAAAAAGCTATACCATATGGTGCCTGTAAACATTTTGGATATTGTGGTTTGATTGGGTACTAAAATTACCTAACCACTATAGTGTAGCATATTTTCCCTCGGTATTTTGGTTAAAAATAGAGACTACCACACCATGGTGCACTTTGTGGTGGGAATTATCTATTCTAATTAAAATTGGATAGAGTGATGAGCCACTTGTCATGGGGAAAACATACTAGGGGTCCTCATGGACTAGATAAGTTTACACCACGATTCTATGCATTACATGGTTTTTGGGATTTTGCCTCACTATATAATTTTTTAAATAATTAATCCAAATTTACCAACTGATTTTTAATACCCATTGTTCTCAATTTAATCTCTGGAATGAAACAAATCCAAGAGGAACTATAACAAAACCTCCTTCAATAACCAATTGGTTGGGGAGGATTTTTATGAAATTTTAGTGGTGATTTCAAAATAAATACGCTTCATCCACCATGATTTACTACAAATTTAAATATTATTTTATTGTATTAGACTCGAAAATATGATTATTTCAACTATTTCACAGTGGAAATTATCTAGATTCTTTTATTTTGTGTGTGTATCATGTAGAGGAGGTCATTAGAGGATGTAATCCATCCTCTTAATCATAATTATTCTTGAGGTATGTTGTGGAAAAGATTAATTTACATATTTGGATTAAATTAAATTAAATTTCAAATTGATTTGATGTTGGTTGTTAGGGTTTTTTTCTAAAATGGTATTGGGAGAATGCAGTAGGATGCTTATTAGTGTTGTGTCCTTGTTTTCATGCGATGATGTCACTAGGTGATTTATTATGAAATTATCCTTATTTATATTAAATTTTATATTTAAATTTGAATTTTTATAATTTATTAGACTGGGAAATTAATTATGAAATATTTAAATTATTTTATTCAAATGTTATTACTTGATTTAGAATATCATGTGTTGTGGTATAGGTCAGTTTTACTTGGACATGACTTTGAAGGATCTACCGAACTATCATTAAAAGTAAATGGACTCATTTGAGGTATCTGGAGAAGACATTTTGAAGAATCATACTCAGTTAATGATTTTATTTTTGGTTGATTTCATTATTACAAATGTAAACATATTACATGAAATGTTTGATACCACCATATATTGGGACAAACTCACAACAATAAAATAGTCATCATGGTCCATTATGATTACAAAATAGTTTTATGGATGTTATTTTCTTAAACAATTGATGAATTGACATGTATGGATGATTTTGAGGCATTTGTGGTATTTTAACCCTAAGATGGATATGCATTATCAAATATGAGTTTTTGAAATGGATTTTTTATAAGTGTAATTTAAAATGATAAATGGTATTGTTATAATGTGTTATTAAATGGTATTTCCAAAAAGGAAATGTTATTTTTTAAAAAAATATTTTTTCGAGGTTTGGCTAAGGGATAAGTAAAAGTAAACAAAATAAGTAATTAATTTTTAAAAATAATTTTTGTTGGAATTGATAAATTAAATCCATCAACTTTGTTATATAAGCATTGAACTATAACCAATTATACAACAAAATTTATTCTTGAGAGAAAAATCACTTCATTTAGGTAGAAGTAAATGATACGGCCTCCATGTGCCACATTTGTTTCTCACACAATAAGGTATGGATATTTCTTATATATATTTCTATATCTGGTGATGTGGAAGTGATATCACCCATTATAGAATAGCATGTATAGTTCATAAATTTTATATAAAATGGTCTGAGGCTAAAAAATATACTTTTCAGGGTATTTAAAAAAAATTACTTAGAAATAATCTAAAACCAGTAAACTCCATCTTACTGTGTTTATATAATTTCTATAGCCTTGATTTGGCTATTAATTGAGTAAAAATAAAATTATTGATCAACCATTATGGATATCTAATATTGGTTAATTGTTATGAAAAGGTTATGTTTTAGATCAAGGTATTATTTCAAACTCCCTCATGTCTAAGTCCCTTAGACCCTTGCCTCCCTTTGCACAATTCTGTTTCCCATATTATCCATCCAACTTCAATGCATGCTCATGTACTTGTTCCATAGTTTTCAAATCCTGGTGTCATTTTCCCTATAAAATGAAATAATATTAACACACTCTTGTTAGGTTCCAAAATCACCTATTCAAACAACCTTTTATGTTCATCCCTCATTCAACCTAATCTAATCTGTTTTTTTGATACACTATATTGCCTTAATTTTTTAAAGCACACATATATATGCCAACAAACTAATGTATGGTAAGAGATATGATCACCCTAGTCATTAAATATCCCCCATCACTATTTTGTGATGTTCTAAATTCATTATTTGGGTTTTGAAATATGGTTCACTGTGACTAAGTCACCCAATAATACCTAAAATACGGATAAAAACCAATTCTCTGATTATAGACACACTAGACACTCCCTTAGTGTGAAACACATGGTCTCATAGATTCTTTAGATTTGTGACATCTCATCCTACAATTTTGTTTAAAAACTAAGGTTCTATATCTCCTTTCTAGAATATCTATTCCCAAACCTAAAATATTGTGAATTTGTAGTGACCCAACCCATGAAGCCCAGATCTAGTGTCTGCTATCAATTACATTGGCATGATTACGATGAATCAAGCCATGAAGGACATATCAATTTAATAGTCTTGTAAATCCATATTACATACATGATACCAATAATACATTGAGAAATATGAAATAAAAATACAATACATAATAAAACAAAATAAATTTCATTCTTGGATGCTTATTCCATGTTTTTTTCATCATAAACTGGTAAAAGTAATATAATAAGTTTGAGCTCGAATTCTAAGGAATTGTAAGTAAAGAGGATGAAATAATTAATCAATTAAAATAAATAACTATTTCAAGGTGATTAACTTAAATCACACTCCATTCAATAACTATTTAAGTAAAAATCAAAATGGGATGGTAAGAAACCGAAACACATCCCATTTTATTAGTGAGCTGATAATGAAATATATCCATAGATATATAGATGAAAAAAAATGGATGAATAATTAATAGAAGTAAATTAGGGGAATGATTTTTTAATAAACATAATTTTTGAGGAAAATAGAAACATATACAATCAAAATATTTCACAATATGGTTTAAAACAACAGATATAAACCCATTTAGTTTGTCCAACTAATTTGTCCCATGTGAACCTGTTGATGCATCAAAGGGGATATATAAAGTTTGGGGCCCAAAAATTAATACCAATACAAATAATTACTCATATAAAATAATAAAATGAATAACATTCCTTATCAAATATCATTATTTAATAAAGAGTATAGTTTTATCACAAATATCCCAAATAATCAAATTACCGTCAAAGTAGATATCATATGTAAAATTGTTTATGGTTTAGGAAATACTAATATACATTGTATGAGAATATTGATATTCCAGTAAATTCCCATGGAAGAATGATTATAATAAATTTATTTTTTTAGGATAAGATTAAAAATCACAACATTAATTTAATTGAAAAGATAATCATTAAGTACAATCTTGAGGGCAATAATCTTTAAACATTCCCAAGTGTCCCATACTAATTTGAAACATTTTAATCATAATCTATAGTAAGTTATAATGTTAAATGAAACATAATATATCATTATAATAAGTTTATTCATGAAATTACAAGAAAAACATAGTATATAAACAAAATAAAACTTAATTTTCACATAATGAAAATTATGTCTCAATGAAATGTAAACTGAGACGAAATTTGCTGACATTGTGTTTCCTTTCCAGAGAACGTCCATTAAACTCATTAATAAGGGGTTTAAACATGTTAAAAACTTATAATAGAGAAATATTAATACTTATTATATCATATATGATGTTATTTTAATATATTAATACCCATTTGTTAAAAAAAGTTTCATTATTTTAACTATTTCAGGTGTAAATTGTCTAGTTTGTCGATTATGTTTTAACTTGTTATTTGTTGTTCTTATTCAATATATCATGATTTTGTCATATCAGGTATTTAAACCACAATATTAATATATTCTATATCTAGTATATAAGTTTCTATAATAATCTGTAATTTTTGGAGATAAGAAATGAAATGTACTGTTCATGGAGTTGGTAGTCTATACGTACGCATGAACACTACATTCATTTCATTTCCATATTTTAGAATAATGGAATGAAAATGTTATGTATATACATGTGTATTAAAATTATAGTACCCAATTTATGTAATATATTTCATATTTTTTTATTAAATATTATCCTTAATATGTTTTATGTTTAGTGTGAATGAATCACATCGCTTAGAGGGGGAGATAGTCCACAATTTGTCAAACAATGTTATTATATTAAATTAAAATAGAATGTATTAAATTTATGTGTTATAAATTGATTATAAAAGTTTAATTTCATAATAAATATCATATATAACATATATAAAGAGATTTTATATCCCAATATACAACCATAAATGCTGGTAAAGGAAAAATTAACAAGCATCGTTTCGTGAGGTAGTAGTTTGTCATACACAGAAACAATATGTTCATTACCCACTAGATTGGAGTGTGTGTAATTTTAGTTTAAACCATTAAAATGAGAAAAATAGTCTATTTATGATAGTGTGGTATTTATATAATCATATAATTATAATATTTTAGGGGTTGTAGACTAGAAATAAAAGTAAAGAGCTTGAGGATGTTTATTACCACTTAATCAGGTAACAACATTTTGTTTGTACAAAATGGATTGGTTGGATTGATTTCATCCCAAATGGTGGCTTATAGGATGTGGGGAGGTATTTTCAAGATCTATTTTGAAATATTTTGTTTGATACAATGTGTCTTACGTGTTTTGAGGAAGGGGGGGGGAGGTTGTGGTTTTTTATAATGGAGGAAAAGCACTCACTTGATATTTTTGAATAGTCGATAGATGTACCCACGTTTTGACATGAAAAAAGTCATAGAAACCAACCAAACTCAGGGATTTCAGGTTAGTGAAAGATTTATTTCTACAAAATGGGTTATGGAATAATAGATAGGTCCTTTGGGCCCTTATAATAATGATTTAGTTATTTATTAAGAATAATTTCACTTTAATAATTGTAAATAATTTTAATTACATTCACTAATATTTTTTGATAAAAAAATTAGTATTATTAGACATTATAAATTATTATACCACTAAATATGGAATCAATTTTTCTATATTACAATACTAAAAGTGGATGAAATTAATTTAGAATTCACCCGGTAGGTGGGACGACAATGGCATTTTTTATTGTAAAAACGTTAGAAAATTTTCTATCTTTTTATAATCAATTTAAACATGAAATTGTATGAAATGGAAAAAATTGTATTAATTGATAAAAAAAATATATGATTAAACCTTGAAACAAATTAAATTTATAATTTTATTTAATAAATAAATTATATAAAAAACAGTTTTGAACAAAAATTCAGTATTTTTAATTATTAATTAAAAAATGACATGATTCTGAAAATTTATAAAAAATAAACCCTAAACTAATTTTTATGATTATATTTAAAATATTAAGTTTATTTTGAAATGTTATATTATTTAACTTGTCAAAATTAAGATTTAAAATGGGTTATCCATTATAAGTTAGTAAAATTTCCTTTATAAAAATATTGATTTTTATGTGTGAAATAGATTTTGATCTTATCTTATGCATATCTAACCTAATAAGTGAATATATAAAATAATTGATTGAATATATTATAGGTATATTCAATTAAAATTATTAAATAATTTTCATTAATTATGTTTATTAAGACAAAACTAATTTGATTTATATATATAATTATATTTCTTATTATATCAAATTGGTTCTTACTTTGATTTATCATTAATTGGTGCCAATGAATTCATTTTATATTTTATAAACCATAAATTTTCATAAGTTAGTTAATACTATACATAACCACAAAAATAAAATCAACGTTATATCATATTATATTAAATAATAATATTAATAAAATATTTTTATTTTGTGACACTTGGTCTTGCTTGTAACGCTAGTTGTAGAGGAAGGTCTCTATTCCGTGTAGCGTAAGCTAAATCGATGTAACATGAATTACCATATATAAAATATATTATATTTATTTAAGATAGAAAATATATTTTGATGTATTAGTTTAGAATAGTGCCTTTTTACACTTAGTGTTACATATTATAAACACTACTGAATATAATGTTATACATTATAATTTCTGGGTGTTATATTCTCCACACCTCACAAGAAAGGTTGGGGTAAATCCTCTTTATTAAAAAATAAAAAATAAAGATTGATTCCCTTTTCAACTACATATGGTAGGACCCATTACAAGACTGTAGGGCTAGAGACACATAACCTCAAAATACGGTGGCCCAAGAGCCCAAAGGGATAAAGCCCAATTAGAGGAACACAACCAAAGAATCAAGAAGCTAAAAAGGCCAATGGGAGTAAGTAAATTAAAAGTAAAAAAACCAAAAAACATAACCAAAAATAACACAATGTCCCAATGAAATATTTCCAAAAATATAAATCCCAAACCCTGAAAATGACACAATCCACACGTCGTGAAGACTATGGAAGCCACTGTCGATGTTCTGCTGACCAGGGATCCCACCGGATCTACCGCTGAGCTTGACCTCTATCGTGCAGACCTCATCAACACCTACCATCAAGGAAGAGGCCTAGCCACTTCAGTCTTCACCACCACCTCCATCTTCTCATGTCTTCCTTGCCACACCCCAAGCACATGCAGATCCAGCCAGACCGCCTGATAGAACACCATCGCACCGCCTGTCATCCAAACAATCCACACCACCACTGTCTGAGTACGACACCACTGTCCACACCCCCTCTAAATCCCTATGAAAATGCATCATCTAGAAAACACCGATTTCAACATTATTTTGAAATAAACAAGATCTGTATTGGATCTGAAACCAACAAATCTGACCTCTATTTTCCAATTCCTAGCTCGAAGCCACCAACAAGATCACATGTTATTCAAATCACTGCCACCCAAGACAAGACCAAACCTCTATTACCACTAAAAGATGCACCTCAAATCCTCACCAAATTATTAGAAACCCAATACCATTTCGACACCCAAAACTTTAGTAACATAAGCTATAAATATGAAGCAAACCCTATGGGAAGAAACCCCAAACACCGAGAGCTCTCAGCCAAAGCTAAGACCCTATCCAAAAATGGATAGAAAGATTGTTAAACTAAGGAATATCTCCCCAAATTAATTAATTTTTTTCCACAAAATTTAAAATTTATCTTGGTAATCAGGGGATTGATACTTGAAGATAACTACTATTGAAAAACCCACAAGGTAAATAGGGTTAATAACACATATTCTCAAGACACACTTTTTTTCTTATATATGAGGAATTATTTCAAACTATATAAGTAAATATATGTTTCTATTAATGAAATATTATCATTTTGTTGTGACATGAACTATTTATGCTTTTCTTTTTATGTGGTGAAGTAATAAAATAATCTATAAAACCATGTCCAAAGATCAATTTAAACCATTTCATAAATGGTTATATTTTAAAAAATATTATGATCCAATACTTTAGAAATAATTCCACATAATTTGTAAAATGAACTTACCAGCATCCCTTAATTAACAAGATTAAGATTTAAATTTACACATTCCAAACATTTGAATAACTGTATCATGTATTTCCTTGAAAAATGGTAATTACTGAAATCACCATTAAACCTTATTGGAAACATGCAATACTATTTATTCCTAATGTAAGACATGTGTTATTGGATATATTACTTAAATACAAAAGTGTTATAAATTCCATCAATGATAACATTGACCACTTAAAGAAATATTGTTAAGGTAGTAAGAACATATTAAAAAAATTAATTTTGTCTTAATTATTTCAACATTAGGAATATATTAAGGGTTTTATTTCAATAAATCATGTGTTTTCTGAAAATTTTAACTTTTTACTAAATAATTTTTCTTGGTACCATTCAATATATGATCTCAAAAACTTAACAAAAATTTACTATAGTATAATACATAAATTTTTCAAAAATTTAATTATGAATACATCATGAAAAAAATAATTTAAAACATATTTCATAGATACAAATATAGATTAAAATTAATCATTAAACATTAATTGTCTCAATAACATATGCTTAACCTTGATCCCTTATCTTCTTTTGAGGTATATTCTGTTGACTCTAGGGGAATTCATCTTCATTGTTCCCCATCCCCTTGTAGTTTTAACATTTAATATAAACATTTTTTTCTTCCATTTGCATTTTTTCCAAGTGATCCTTTTTTCACACTTATAAAAAACTCTTGATCCCTTCAAGAATTTACTAGTTTGATTGTTTCTATAGTGATCACAAGTTAGAAAATCCCTTTCACTTTTTCTTATTTGAATAGTTATGTTTTTTTTGGTGTTTAGATTAAATATTATTCTATTGGTTTCCCTTGAATACAAAGGATGTCGATAATTCCTTCTTAATTTTTATGTCACATAAAACTATCTCTTCGTATGATGAGAAATTATGATAAACCATTTCCATTAGAATATTTGTCTTAATACCTTCAAGTATGTGGTCGATATTTCAATCTTTGTTGCATATATAATCCATAGAATACCTAGATAACCTTCTTGGGGTAGCTTAATAATTCAAAAAACTTTCTTCTTCCCTTTACATTAAGCTAAGAAATTAATATTCATCTCAATTTTCTAATAATGAGGGATGCATTTTTTAACAATTGTTTCATAAATTCTCTCCATTACAAGAGTTATATATCTTCATTATCCATAGTATTTTGGATCAATGACCACTATTAATTATCATTACCTAAGAGACAATTGAATTCAAGTGTAACCTTTTCTTTTTTGTTGCATTCTAATTCCATAAATATCTTCTATAGAGACCTAATCCATTTATCCACAACAAATTGATTAGTAGTCTGACTAAACGATGGGGTACTCTACCACATAAAGTTATCCAACATTGTTTTTTCCCTCCACAGAATAAGTTACTCAATTTTAGGAGAGTTATTTCTTATAACCTGACTAAGAATACCTAAAATATATATTTCCTTCTATATTATAGTACCAGAAACATCAAATTTCTCAACAGGGAAACCTCATCATTGGCCACGAGTATTGATACTATTATTCTTTCTAGGTTCCATTTCTAACCAATGAAATATACTAAATTAGATCAAAATGTCATAATGTATAATTAAAAATATGGTGCAACACATAGCACAAATTGATGCATTATAAATCCTAGAATCATAATCATTGGATACTTTGAGAAATCATTACATTCAAATACTTCATTGTTGCAATTATAAAAAATGTGAACTATCCTAAGAATATCCACTATGAGTGTCAAACCAACTACGCAGAAAGTCCTGTTATTATGTACCAGGTTACCTCAAGTCATGCCCATAACACCTTGGGGGAGTTATTACTTATAGATATATATGTTCTAGAACAACATCCTCTTAATGTATCGAGACATGGATGTATTTCTTGCAATAACCACATAATTATAACCTTACTAAAATTCTAGGATGATCTTATATAATTTTCCTCAAATTATACCTTATGGTTATATTCTATAACATTTGTTTTCTTAAATATTGTTCCCAAATTTTCTACTAATGTTACATCGATACCAACTATATAGACCAGACCCCAGAATGTGGGAGTCGGTATCTGATATCAATTACATTGTAATGAATTCAAGAAATCAATCCCTGAAGGACCAATCAGTTTAGCAGTCTTTGAAATTAAAATTACATAATGATACCCATAATACATTGGGAAATAAAAAATTCAAAAATGATACATAATAAAATCAAATAATGTTTGTTCTTGAATACTTATTAAAATATATTTATTCATAACCTTTGGAAAGAAACATAATAAGGATGAAATAAAATTATCTGCAAGGGTATGTAAATAAGATGAAATAATGAATCAGTGAGAATAAATCAACATGGAAAGGTGATTAACTGAAAAAAACATTAAATTCAAAATCTAGATAAAATAAATAAATTTTTCAAGGTAATAAAAAGAAACACATGAAATATAACCAATGAATTGAAAATGTAATGTATCCCTAGATATATTGATAAAAAATATCATGGATGAATAATAATTGTAGTTAATTGGGGGAATTATTTATTAATGGAAGTCATGTCTTAGGAACATGAAATACTATATGGATAATACCTTTAAGATGATAGTTTAAAACTAAGGATAGAAAACTATTTAATTTGGTTAACTAATTTGTCTCATGAGAACCTATCGATGCATAGAGGGGATAATAAAGCCCGAGCCCACCCGTAAATACCAGTCCAAATAATTCATCATTTTATATAATAAAATTAATAATATCCTCCACCCAATAACCATTTTAAATTAATAATATAGTTTTATCAATTATTTTAAAAATTATCAAATAACTATCAAATTAGATATTGTATATGAAATGGTATATGGTTTCAGCAATACTAATATCTATTGTATGAAAATATAGATATTTAGGTAAATTTAAAATGAAAATAGATTTCAATAAAATGATAGTTTCCAGATAATGTTAACAATCAAAAAAGGAGGTGAGATTACAAAGATAATCATTAACAACAATCTTGAGAAGAATAATTTATAAACATTTCAATGTGTCTCATACCACATTGAAATATTTGAATCAGAATGTACAAGGAGGTATAAAGTTAAATAAAACATAGAATAAAATGATAATAATTGGATTCATGATATAATAATATAAAATAATTATATACACCATATAAAATTTAATTTGGGAATAATGATAATTAATCCTTAATGAAATGTAAATTGAGATGAAATTACATTACCTTGTATAACATTTGGGGGGAAATCCTTTAACATCTCTTATAAGGTGTTAAAACATTATAATAACTTATCAAAGAACCATATTAAAAATTGTTATATAATATATGATCCTATTTTAATATCATATAACCCATTTGTTAATAACAATTCATTATTTAAACTATTTCATTTGTTAATTTCCTAGAATGTTGAGTATGTCTTTACTTGCTATTTTTTGTTCTTATTCGGTATATGATTGTATATTAATTTCAAAAATTTAAGACATGATTTTAATATAATATAAATCCATTATATATATTTTTATAACAATATATAATGTTTGTGGATAAGAAATTAGATGCACCAATCATAGAGATGGAAGTTTGTATGTACACAGTAACACAATATTCATTTAATTATCGTATTTAAAAAGTACGAAAAGTTAATGATATATATATATAAATTTTTATTATAATGAATTTACCTTGTTTTAGTAATATATTTAATATATTTTTATTAAAATTTATTCTTAATATGTTTCTATTTTAGTGTGAACGAATCACATCACTTTGAGGGGACGATGGTCCACACATCCATAGACTATGTTATCATGTTAACATAAAATGGAAAGTATTAAATTTATGTGTAATTAAAAGATTAAATAAGTCTAAATTCATAATAAATATCATATATAAAATATTTAATTAGAGTTTCCATCATAATGGCTAACCATTAATGTTGGTAATAGAAAAATGAAAAATCATCATTTCGTGAGGAAAGAGTTCTCCGTACACAGAAACAATATGTTCATTACACATTATATGGTAGTGTGTATAATTTCTGGAAGAAAACAAAGAATAAAATAATAATAGTATATTGAGTGTAATTTTTTTTATAAAATCATATAATAAGAATATTTTAGGGGTCGACGAATGGAAATAAAACTAAAGAGATTGAGGAAGTTTGTTACCTCTTAATCGGGTAACTGCTTTTGGTTTGTACAAAAAGACTTCCTTGGATTTATTACTACCAACAAGTATGTTTATAATTTGAGGGGAGTGATGTTGAGGAGAAATTTGGGCATATTTTGGTCAATCCAAAGTGTCTTGAGAGGTGTGAGGAAGGGAGAGAGGTGGTGTCCTTTTATAATAGAGGAAAAGAACTCACTTGGTATTTTGAAAATAAGTAAGATATAACCACATCTTTTCCCAAAAAAGGACATCAAAAAACAACCAAACTCAATAATGGATAGATAATAGTCTAATTATGTTCAGAATAACGGTGTTGTAGAGGTGGATATGTCATTTGGGAACTTATGTTAATGGTTTAGTCCTTTTTATGCTTAATGTTATGTTAATAATTGTAATTAATTTTAATTAATTTCACTAATATTTTTGGTAAAAAAATTTGGACTTAATAAGAAATAAAAAAAATTATTATTACAAATATTGAATACATTTTCCTAATTTACAATCATATAAGTCCCAGAAATGAATTTAAAATTCATCTAGTAGGCGGGACGACAATGTGAGTTTTTAAAGTAAAAATGTCCAAAATTATGCTATGTTATTATAATTAATTTCAAATTTAAATTGATTAAAATGGCATAAATTGTATTAATTTATAAAAATATAATATAATTAAACTTTAAAACCAATTAAAATTATAAAATTTCCTTATAAAAAATTTATATGAAAAAGATGTTTTGACCTAAAATTCAGTATTTTTAACTATTCATTAAAAAACGATATGTTTTCACAAAATATCAAAAATTTACCCTAACCTAATTTTTATGTTTCACTTTCAAATATAAAGTTTATTTTTACATATTAAATCAATAAAAGTTTCAAAATTCATATTTAAAATGGATTTTCCCTTAAAAGTATATAAAATTGCATTTATAAAAATATTGGTTTTTATGTGTGAAATAGAGTTTTCTCTTATCTTATTCATATTAAATATAATTTATGAATATAAAAAATATTTTATTTATTATAAAAAATATATATTTCATTGAAATAATTAACTAATTGTAATTAATTATATTTATTAATACAAAACTCTTTTGGAAGCATCTAAATAATAATATTTCTTTTTATATCCATTTGGTTTTTATTTTCATTTTTCATTAATTGGTATCCAATAAATAAATTTTATATTTATATAATAAATTAATTTTGAAAAGTTAATTAATAATATTCATAACTACTAACATAATACCTAGGTTATATAACATTATGATAAATAATAATATTTTAATAATATATTGTTATTTGGTGAAACACAATCATGCATGTAATGCAATCTATTGTGGAAGGTCGCACATCCGTGTAACACAAGATAAATTGGTTTCAATTTCATTACATGATATAAAATATATAATATTTATTTAGGATAATATATATATATTGTAATGTATCAGGTTACCATATTCCCTTTTTACACTTGGTGTTATGTTTCATAAAAACTTTTGAATATAAAGTTGTACTTCAGAATTTTTAAGTGTTATAGAATTATTAGGTAAATACTTCACCCAGGTCCCCCAACCAAGGACACACATCATCTGACTCCACTAAATGATCCAACCATCACATTGGGTTCATATAAAAGGGAGAAATTAGTCACCCGATTTCTTTACATGAAACCCCTATTTAGGTGATCCATTTATGTTTATGACTCATTATTGGGAAACCTCCTTTGACAATGAAAACTTGTCTATTTACTTAATAGTGTCACCTCACATAAGTGATCCTTAACCCAGGGCCCCAACTAGCATGACCCATCACTAAACTCTACTATAAGTAAGATTCAAAAAATTATGTTTCCATTCAAAGTTAAACTCATTATCCTATATTCTTCACCTAAACACCCATAATTGGGTTAATATAGAGACCTAAGATATTTTTTTCATCATATAAATATATTTTTTACATAAAAATATATTATTTTGAACCCAAATATCATGCTTCCTAGGTTTATTAAAATAATACACTCATAATATATCAAAGTGTGGCTAAAATAAAACATCTTTATTTTATTCCCTAAATTGATTCTATAATACTAAATATATAAAAAAATGGGATGACCTAAAAATCCCTAAAAATGAATAAACCTGGAAAGGAAGCATAGTGCGTGAGTCAATGGTATAACATGATATCAACATAGAGATGAATCAAGGGTAGTCACATTGGGGAATAACAAAAGGAAATGGTATCAGAGGACCATGGAATCCTATAAAATGTTGAAGAAACATATAAAATGACATAAAAAAATGTCAAGATTAACTTCTTAAATAGTATAATATATTGGAAAAACTGCCACAATGGTTTAGGTTTATTCCCTAATCCCATTAATGATATCTTATTAGACTAAAAACATTAGAAAAACGCATTGGAGTGCAATATGGGTAAATCCTTAAAAACATGTTCATTATTATGTGTTCCACAAGTAAAAAATGAATCATATGGAAGAAAAATTCAGTATATCCATGGAATGAAATAAGATTCATAATCATTTTACATATCATAATCAAATGAAAGTTCAGAATAAACGAATTTGTGAGATGATTATATGGCACGTATTACCCCATCAATATAAGGGATAATAACCTAGGTATATATATGTGAGAAATATATATATATATACATATATATATATATTAGAAGCAATGAATTACATAAACAATTTCCTTTATTAATAAAAACAACTTTATAAGGTTATGTGGAATATTTATTGATAAAAACACCATTTAACATTGAAATCACTTCTTTAAAGTATATAAATCCCTAAATATTATATAAAAATAATTATTAAACCAAAAAAATTAATATTATAATGGAATATTCAAATATTAGATTGTTTATGGTGTGTGTTATTCCATCCATGCACTATAAGAAAAAAAGAAACATTCCATTCACACTCGTGTAAAAATGTAAAAAAATTTTCTCTTTTATAAAATGAGAAGATGATTTCTTTAAAATAATTTTTAAAAAATACATAGGTGGGTAAAAATTACATTTATATTTATATTGGGGATTTATAAAAATATTCTAGAATTTGTTTTAGAAAACATTGATATGTGATTTCAACTGAAGGTAGAAATGAAATCACCATTCCATAAAAAAAACTTCTCAATAGTTTAATGTACAAAATATTTGAAAATTTAAACACTAATTTAAAATATCCATAATAAATAGAGAAGATTAAAATTAAATGGTTTTATTATATAGTGATAAAATAATACCCTATAAGGAAAAATCAATCTTATAAGATCCAAATTAAAATTATATTGAAACAAAAACCCTTACAACATTGGTAGCATATGAATCACAACATTTCCTGAATGTGGTAGATGAATTATAAGTTAAAATATAATTAAGTATGAATTTTATAAGATATAATATATAAAGGTTATGTATATTCACCATTTAAATGAAACTAGGTGCATAAAAGAACTTGTGTCTCAAAGAAAGTTATTTTGAGTCTATAACCATACCTCACGTCTAGTCATTGTCGTGTGTATATTTTATCTCATGTATAATAAACATATATAAATTATTTGTTTTCTAAATAAAATTTTCTTTATTTAATACGTTATAATTAAACCATTTAATTTATTTATTTTAATAATATATTAAATTACAAATTTTTTTATGTCCGTGTTGGGTTATTTTATGGATGCTTGATTCACAATTTCGAAATGAAATTTTTGTTTTAACAATGGTAAAAGGGGTATTTCATCCACTATCTACAGAATAATAATCATTATAAAAGAATTATTTTTATTCATATATATATTATACAAAATAATCATGAATTATGTTTTTGAAAAATGAACTACATTTCAATCATGGAGACGATAAGCCGCATGTGTAACATTTTCAATTTTCAATGATCATGATAGAAAAAAGGTAATTATTATTTTTTATTTCAAGAGTAATAATAATATTATAAACATTAAATTATTTTTTAAATACACTTAAATATATTTTCCATGTTATGAATTAATGAAAAATGGATTACATCATTACGTGAGGTGGTAGTCCACCGTACAAATTAAAAACATTATAATTTTTAATAGATAGTAAGGTAAGAAGGTATATGATATTTTAATGTTACATAATTAATAATATTTAATTAATATAATATATAAATATTAATTAAATCATCATGAACATCAATGATTGGTGATGTTGAAAAACAAGTTACATCTGTTTGCGAGGCAGTAGTCCATCATACACACGATCGATGGGGTTTTCCCATTTTTGGAAGTGGGCATTGATTTAGGGTATTCTGATAACAAAATTAAATAATATTTTATTATTAATAATTATTTAATTAAATTATCATGTTTGATTAATATTTTAATGATTTGTAATAAGAAATAAAACAAAGATGTTTGGTTAAGAACGTTGGCTCTTCTTCGAACAACCACATTAGGATTATACCTAAATCCTTCCTAGAATTCATTTCAGATAAAAGATATTCTTTTTGGATATGGGGATAGAATTATGTAATGAATTTGGGTGGGTATAGGTAGAACCAATTGGTTTTTGATGTTTTTAAAGTATATGAGAGGGTGTGTTATTTTATACACAATGAGATATTGGATTCTTTTAAATAACCAAAACTATTTAGTAATGTGAAGTCAATATCAAGAATTGTTCCTCTAAAATTTATGAATAAAAGATTTAATGAGATTTAATTCCAGGAAATACATCTAATGTTCAATATTAATATGTCTTAACCATGTTACTGAATTTACCTCTTTAGTCTATCCCCTGATAAACTATTTTTTACAACAACCATGGTAACAAATATTTAATATTTTTACTATTCATTATGAAATATAATTATATAGAAATTATTATATAATATTAATTATATTAATTAAAAATATGGAATTTAGTTTTTCTTATTCAATTTACGGAAGTCACATAATTTTATTTAAACTTAAAACTGTAGGCATGTAGAAAAAACATTTTCTTAAGAAATGCATTTTTTATACATAAGATAATTTTATAACAATGTAATGAAAAGTAACTGTAATTGGAATTTAATTATTTTAATATATATAATAATAATTTAATTTTAATAAATTTTCAGCAGGGGTTTTTAATTAGTTTAAATGTAGAACCATTAATACGTTTAAAACATTCTTTAAAAAATGTGTTTTAATACCCAAATATGAACTTATATTAAAATACAATATAAATATGATTTAAATATAATTATTTGGATTATATATAACTAAATAATTATTATTTTACTTGTAAATAATATTAAAATAATAATTAGACTTCTATATTAATTAGTCTATTAAAATTAAATGATTATTTTACTACAAATATGTATTTTTACTATTCACTAATAAAATCCATATTTTTTAAAAAATCTCAAATTTTCAACCTATGTTAATATAGATATTATAAATTCATAATTTTTTTTCGTTTTATAAAATAAAATTTCAGAAATTTCAGAAATTAATTATAATATTTTGAATAAAAAACTATTTTTTGAAGAAAAGATATTTTTTGGTGAATCAATTTATTCATTAAAAATTGAATGCTTATTTTGTATAAATTAATATATTGAGTTGGAAATTTATGTCTACATTTTAAATCATTTAATACTATTTATACCTTTTAATTTAAAGGCTAGGTTATAATGTTCATATTTAAGAAATAATATTTTAATATTATGTTATTGTTTATTTAATTTTAGTTTTTCATGTTGCACACACTATTGAATATACTATTATTTTAAAATCTATTGGTATTACATTATAACAAATTAAAAATATTAGGTCCACTGAATCTAAAAATATAGTAATTATTCAAGGAATTTACATTTGAAAATTACCTTTGTGGAAACCCACATATTAAGGGTTAATAAAAATCCCACTTAAAAGAGGGAATTTTTAATTCTGAGGTCACCTCGAATAACACACATCTATGTTTACATATAGTAGAAGAATGGTGGGAAGTGATATGATGGATATGGAAGAAAACCTTAATTTTTTTATAGATTTATAGAGGCCATTGATGATAAGTAATTGAATGATGAAGATAAATGTAACATCCAAAAACCATAAATCCATGAAGTATTAAAAGACCATTCATTCATTGGATACTAATGTATTAGAAAAAATATTCATTTCAAGACCCTTTTCTAATAGTTTTTTTGACCCTTTTACCATCATAACTATGGAAATATGGATAAATATGAACCTGAAAAGTATAATTTCATTGTATAATCATTTAACACCACATTCTAATTTGTTTCCCCAAAATATGAATATTCAAGATGAATTTATTTATGCTTAAAGCATTGAAATTAAATTTCAATGGATGATATGATTCATAAATAGTAATAATATATTCCACCTATCATTATTATATTGAAGATGGTTATTTGAATTTTGATAATGAACACTATGAATACAAATTTATTAATCTCTAAAACTCAACAATAAAACTAATTGTTTAACATAGACCATTCCTTAAATAAATAACACTATGTCCCAAATCACTAAAATAAACACAAAAGGAAATAAGGTTTTAACCTCAATGTTTACATCATTCACTTCAAATTAAATCCTCAAAAACAAAATATAATTTTTCCCAAATAATTCTATATTTAAATTTAACAGGGTATATATATATCTTAACCTTATAAATCCATTCCCAAAATATCATAAATCACCTTAAAATCTTAAAAATAAAAAATATTTGATCCTCTGATATGTTTCCCAAAATAGAATTAAAATTAATCCAGTATACCATTTCTGTTAAAACAAGTCCATTATAACATGTTCATCATATAGGCCAGTGGTTGGCACTACACCCTTACCTCCCTTGTGTTGTGGGATCATGCATGATGGCCACGATGGATGTAATGGGTTGTCTTTTGACATACAAGATGTCATTTTTTCAAGAACCATATTTATGTTATACCTATAATGTTCTCAAAACTTTTATGTATATCCTCAAAACAATATTAATCATCAAATGAGTTTCTTGCCATTAATTTATTCTATAAAACTTATTTTTTTCCATAAAATCAAATAATATTAATTAACAATAATTAAATAATCATCAAGAACACATAATGGGATTATCATTTTCCAAATTAAATGTTTTCTGAAAAAATATCACATTGAAATTAATTATTGTTTTCCAATTTTTCTACTCTACATATTCTTGAACATCTATAAAAAACTACTTCAGAATAATTCATAGAAGTTTCATGATTCATATAACAAATATATTATTGAAATAAATACTTTAACAATATGATTATAGAGTTTCAAAACCTTAAAAAAATCATTACACTTCAGTTATTTTCATAACATAGGATCATAGGAATAAATCCTTGGATTAAGGTATTCATATAGATAATGGACATGTTATACACATCCATGAAATTTAACTGTTAGTGGTTCCTTATGTCTAATATTTTTTTCTTGCATCTTGTAAACCATACTATTCATTTTTCTTTGAAAGTTAGAATATATAATCCCTAATTTTCCACACATAAATAATCTTCCAATTTTTTTAGTAAATTTTAATGGATTCTTTTCCCACATTTTCTACATCTAGAAAATTGAATCTTTTTTTCATTTTTATGTAACGACCCGAAATTTTGAATAAATATTGTGTCATAATTTTGTGTGTTATTTTTTTTTTTTATACTCAACAAAACTGTTTCATTTGATAACATGAGTATAATTAAAATGAGACCGTTGGGTTTTGACTGTTATATTACCATTGGTCAATATGACCATTGGAAACTAAACGTTTCGATTATTGTCTCTAAATACAAGTGATCTTGGTTAATTAATATAGAAAGAAGATTAGATGGCCTCACCCAGTAGTCTTGGACCGATCAAAGCCCGTCTAACAAAACTTGGGAATGAGGTAGCACCAATGGGCTTTGCTCTGGACCAAACCCAAGACGAACTTCATCGTGTGAAGCTAGAATGGAATCGTCTTCGCGAGAAGTTCAAACTGATATAAATTACTACTCGTGCGATGTTGGCCGAGCCTCCCTCAGATTATCTCACCTTAGCACACCTTACACTACGGTCCTATGCTGGTGTGATAAGGGGCTATGTAAGGAGACCGTAACTGCCTTGTGTAATCCTTTATTTTAAATAAAAATTTTGATTTCTTCTTATGATGAAGTTTATGAATTTTTAAATGTCTGGATAAATATAGTGTGCATATTTTTGGTGAATTTTAGAGAATGGATATTTTAAAAAATGTTTATGTAAACCATAAATAATTAAAAATGTGTAATGATTTTTAAAAAAATGGTCTTCTACAATTATGTTCAATACGAATTTTAGAGTCTAATAAGATCAACTTAATTTTTGATGAATAGTAAATTATGAATAGTGATTTTATGCTTAGGATTAGTAATGTGACCAAATGGATTAGTAATCTCACTTAAATAAAGTATTAATATAATCTAGGCACCTTGATTAAGTAATGTGATTCAATGAAATGGTTAAATAACGGTTTCATAAATTATTAGTCAAGTATTAGTTTTTTCAGGTGAATAGTGTTTTTAAATAAAAATTAAATTAAAAATATTTAGAAAATTATTTTTATAAAATGGATTTCATTTTTGAACTCAGAGCATCGATATTATGTTAAGGTAATTTTTGGGGATTTTTTCTGAAAAAAATGAATTTTCAGTGAATAGTGTATTTATTTAAAAATTAAATTAAAAATAATTAAAAAATTATTTTTATAAAATGGAGTTCATTTTTAAAATCAGAGCATCGATATTTGGTTAAGGTAAAATTTTGGGATTTTTCTGAGAAAGTTGAATTTTCTATGAATAGTGAAAATACAATTTTTAAGTTACGGGTGTTTAATGACATCATCAAATGATGTATTAAGAATGTAATCAATATGTTCGACTTATGAATAGTAAGATAAGGTATGAGGTGTCTCAAGTGGACAATACCATGGGAAAATACCATGGTCAAGCCCATGGTTTGGCCAAAACCACCAATGAGGTGTCCCTTGGCCATTAATGCCTTGTCCCCTCACTTTCCCTTTAAATACAAAGCCATCCTCTCATCCATTCGACTACCAACTCTCCCCCAACGAAACTCTGGTCTCATTACCTCCCAAGGAGTCCTCCCAAGGTTTCCCCAAGCCCTCAAGGTCCCAACCATTGAGTTTTAAGAGTTACGTTTTAAGGTAAGGGATCCAAACTCTCTCTTTCTTTTCAAATACTCTCTTTTAAGTGATTTCTTTTATGCTCCATGTTCTTATGTTGGAAGATGTTATTTTATATTCCTCTTAATTCCCTTTTCATGTTCATATGATGATAGATCCCCTATTACTCTCATCATTTCATTTTATGAATGTTTAAGTGGCGCCGTTAGGCTGCCGAAATTTTTGTAACAGATTTATTCACCCTTCTCGTTTTCAAGTTCTATTTTCTTGTCAACTCTTTCAAGTAACTTTTTATGTTGGGGTATGATCTCTATATATATCATACTGATATTTTATTTTCATATTATGAGAGACCCTATTTGATCTCTTTAATTGATTTTTTTTTATGTTTAAGTGACGCCGTTAGGCAGCCGAATTTTTAAGGGGTTCTTTCACCCTTCTCATTTTGAAGATATATTTTCATATCAAGTCTTTCAAGTTCCTTTTTATTATGTTAGGATATGATATCTATATCTATCATACTGATCATTTATATTCATATTATTAGAGACCCTACTTGATCTCGTCAATTCATTATTTTTGAAGTTTAAGTGACACCGTTAGGCTGCCGAATTTTTAAGGGATTCGTTCACCCTTCTCATTTTCAAGTTCTATTTTCTGGTCAAGTCTTTCAAGTTCCTTTTTATTATGTTGAGGTATGATCTCTATATATATCATACTGATCATTTATGTTCATATTATGAGAGACCCAATTTTTACTCGTCAATCCATTTTTGGATGTTTTAAGTGACGCCGTTAGGCTGCCGAATTCTCATAAGAGAAATCTTATTTTTTTTGTTTTCCTTTCAAGATCTTCATTTAATATGGTATACATTTAAATTTCATTACTCTGTTCTTAAATACTTTATATTAGGTTTCCCCTACTGTTTTATGTATCATTTATGAGTGGGTGACCCATGTCCCCTCTCTTTTCAATGTTTTCTAAAACCATGTATCAATGCCGTAATACTGCAGAATTTTCGTCTCAAAATGTATTTCTCTTTTCTTAAAATTATTTTATTTTATTAATTGAATATTCAAAGATATTTATTCTACAGGGGTTTTCACATATATATCAAAATGTTCTATTTTAATTCTGGGATTTACATCAATGAGACCCACTTTCCTTTTTCCGTGGGTTTAAAGTGACATAATGATCACGTCTTTAAAGCTGTTTTTTTAAAATGTGATGACTATGAAATGAAACCCATTTCTTTTATTCTATATGGGTTGTTTATGAAATATTTGATGATGATATATGTGTCTCACATGATAATAAAGAAAAATTTAAGGGTGCACCCTGGTAGCGCTCCAATGCATTGGGTAAAGACATAATCTCTAGAGATGATCATTTTTTTAACGACGCCTTAGTGAATAACCTTGGTAATTTTTAATGACACCATGGGGATGGACCTTGGTGAAATGGAAATTATTTTCTATGTTAAATGTTGTAGCCACATCTTCAAGTTATGAAATTCGTTATTTTTATTATGATATGCCTCATGATTTCTTTCTCATGCCTTAAAATTCTTTTTCATGTCATTGTTGATGTATCTCAAGTTCACATGTTAAATGTTTTCCCTTGTTTCCCTTACTGGGCCTTATGCTCACCCTTTCTTTTGATGTATCTCCCCAGGCTATGAGATGTAGTAATGAACCTAGGATGAACATAAGGAGAATCCTTTCAACTGCTTAATAAGAATGTTTTATGTTTTCATGTTTTATGTTCCTGTTTTCCATGACACTAAACCTTAAAGATCTTTGGTTTTTTAAAATGTAATGCAAGTTTATGTGATAAAAAGGTGGGATTCTATAGTTGGTATCAAAGGATGGTTTAGTTATTTGTGGAAATTAGGATATGAAAACTTTAGTAAGAGCCCTATAGAAATGTTTAAATATAGGAAATCTTCCTATTATTTTGGTGAGTATTGAATAAGGGGTTGCCAAACAAATACATCCTTGTTGGGATACAAGCATGTAGAGGTGGCTCTGGCACATATGTACATAGGGTAAAACCCGAAAACACCACTTTAAGCTAGACTCAAATGGGAACTGGTACACAACAACGTTCCTTGCTGCACTCTTGGTTACAACACTCCCAGGGGATATGCTTTGGTAAATTCATAAGCTTAGTATGAACCCTTATTAAAGGAAGAAAGATAAAATAAAATAAAGATTTACATAATAATATATGATCATGGATAACCTAGATTGCGACCTAGGGGATCACAAGTTAGGGTATACTTTTCTTCTACAAGTTTATCCTACTATGATTTAGGTTTCCTTTTTAAGATTAATGGATAAGTATTTAAGCCCCCTAATTATACGTTCTTTTCTTAGATAATGGTGGGAAATGGAAGAGCATGTCCCAACAAACAATGTGATAGGAAATGTGACGATTTCCCTATTAATGTGATAGAGATGATGAAAGATCAAGTTGAACAAATTGTGATTATGCCAAACCAGCTATCAATAATCACAATTAATAATTGGTACCAAGTTGAATGCCCAAATTCATCAAGGAAGAAGAAGACAAAGTCTCAAGGATGTTCATCTGATAAAGTTGATAAGGGAAAGAATACCCAATTTCTTTTTTGAAAAAAGTTTGGAAAGAGGCACCAAGGATAATGTCACAAAGGAACCGAGAGATGTTTTAAGTGTGGGAAGATAGGGCATAAAGTAGACAATTGCTTTAAAAAAATGGATAATGTGATGAATGGAGATAAGGTTTGATCTAATGTACCTTATACATTTTGATGTCATAAATGTGGAGAAGTTAGACATTATCCAAGGAAATGCTCTCTTGGAATGGATGAGAAGCATGATGAGCATAAACAACCTTTATGGACAAGGGAACAATGAAAGTCCTATGCTGAGATGGATCATGATGAATGAAGTACATGTAACTTCTTCTCAATAATTTTCTATGTCATGTTGTATTTTAGTTCGTGCTCTATGAGCATATCTTTTATGTTTTCTAAGATCATCAAGTCACTACCTAAGATGATTTTATATCATTAAGGAAAAAATCTATTGTTATGTATGACATGTTGATGTAGTGAAGCTGTTATTCTTAAAAAAAGGGGTGATTAGGGGATGAAAAGATAATTATTATTTTGGAAGAAGTTCACTATTTTGGGAACCCTATTTGATCGAGGTAAATAGATTAATACGACATTTTCTTTGAGGAGTAAAGGATGAATTATATTTTGAAGAATCGATGAATTTAAGGCGGACTTATAGTAATTTTGGTTACATATGGAAATGATTAACCTATCTTGGGGAAAATGTTATTAGGATAGTTACTTTTGTTATCAGATGTTAAGAGTGGTTGATGTTGTTTGAAGATGAACGATAAAGTCTATCTTGGAAGAATATGTTATGAGATTGTTCTTATAATTGGTTTTCAATCTTATTTTGGTTTATTTTGAAGAATTTTAAGGACAGTTATTTATGGAATGGTCTATGATGAACTTTGGGTAGTACCATGGAACTTTGAAGATTTAAAATTAGTTTCCCTTCTTATGGGATTCTTTCTTTTTGAAGAGTTGTTTTATCTTACCCCTTCTATTTTTTGGATAATGTTTAAAGATAGAATAAATTGATAGTTTATCTTTTGTGGATTACGTGACTCTGAAGAAGATGATTCTTGTGTTTTGATGAGACCAAGTGATTTTGAATGCTCATCGTTTGAAGAAAAGATTAGTTTTGGTAGAAACTTATTAAATGATGAAACACTACTTGAAGGTAGGTATATTTCCTTATGTTTTTGTTCTATGTAGTAAATTAATTCCTCAAAATTATGAAAAGGAATGTAAAACAAAAACGTTGTTGGTTTACGTTTCCTACTATGTAATCAAAGACTGTTTACACACATCATAAGTTTGTGATTTTCTCATGGTTAACTTTATCCTAATCATGTTTTCTATCACTCTCCCTCAGAACATAAACCTTTGTTTTCTCCTCTATGTCCATGTTTTTCTACATGGAATCATAGTGTGGGTTAACTCAGGTGACCCTTGTACTTTCATTTCTTTCTTTTAAAGTAATAGTTTTACTAACTCCTTTTCTGATGTGGGACTTTCAATAAAATTTCAAAACCCAATTTTAAAAATTGTGAGGATGCTATTTCTTAAGGGGGGAAGATTGTAACGACCAAATTTTTTTGAATAAATCTTGTGTCATAATTTTCGGTGTTATTTTATTTTTTTCATACTCAACAAAACTGTTTCATTTGATAACATGAGTATAATTAAAATGAGATCATTGGGTTTTGACTGTTATATGACCATTGGTCAATATGACCACTGGAAACTAAACATTTCGATTATTATTTCTAAATACAAGTGATCATGGTTAATTAATATAGAAATAAGATTCGATGGCCTCACCCAGTAGTCTTGGACCGATCGAAGCCCATCTAACAGAACTTGGGAAAGTGGTAGCACCACTTGGCTTTGCTCTGGACCAAACCCAAGTCGAACTTCATCGTGTGAAGCTAGAATGGAATCACCTTCATGAGAAGTTCAAACTGATAGAAATTACTACTAGTGTGATGTTGGCCGAGCCTCCCCCGGATTCCCTCACCTTAGCACACCTTACACTACGGTCCTATGCTGGTGTGATAAGGGGCTATGTAAAGAGACTGTAACTGCCTTGGTTAATCCTTTGTTTTAAATAAAATTTTTGATTTCTTCTTATGATGAAGTTTATGAATTTTCAAATGTCCAGAAAAATATAGTATGCATATTTTTGGTGAGTTTTAGAGAAATGATATTTTAAAAAATGTTTATGTAAACCTTAAATAATTAAAATGTGTAATGATTTTCAAAAAAATGGTCTTCTACAATTATGTTCAGTACGAAATTTAGAGTCTAATAAGATCAATTTAATTTTCTATGAATAGTAAATTATGAATAGTGATATTATGCTTAGGATTAGTAATGTGACCAAATGTATTAGTAATCTCACTTAAAGAAAGTATTAATATAATCTAGGCACCTTGATTAAGTAATGTGATTCAATAAAATGGTTAAATAACAGTTTCATAAATTAGTAGTCAAGTATTATTTTTTTCTGGTGAATACTATTTTTTAAATAAAAATTAAATTAAAAATATATAGAAAATTATATTTATAAAATGGATTTCATTTTTGAACTTAGAGCATCGATATTATGTTAAAGTGATTTTTGGGGATTCTTCTGAAAAAAATGAATTTTCAGTGAATAGTGTAATTATTTAAAAATTAAATTAAAAATATTTAGAAAATTATTTTTATAAAATGGAGTTCGTTTTTTAAATCAAAGCATCGATATTTGGTTACGGTGAAATATTGGGATTTTTCTGAGAAAGTTGAATTTTTGATGAATAGTGAAAATACAGTTTTTAAGTTACAGGTGTTTAATGACATCATTAAATGATGTATTAAGTATGTAATCAATTTGGTCGACTTATGAATAGTAATATAAGGTATGAGGTGTCCTAAGTGGCCAATACCATGGGAAAATACCATGGGAAAGCCCAACGGTTTTGCCAAAACCACCAATGAGGTGTCCCTTGGCCATTAATGTCTTGTCCCCTCACTTTCCCTATAAATACCTAGCCATCCTATCATCCATTCGACTCCCAACTCTCCCCCAACGAAGCTCTGGTCTCATTACCTCCCAAGGAGTCCTACCAAGGTTCCCCCAAGCCCTCATGGTCCCAACCTTTGAGTTTTAAGAGTTACGTTTTAAGGTAAGGGATCTAAACTCTCTCTTTCTTTTCAAATACTCTATTTTAAGTGATTTCTTTTATGCTCCATGTTCTTATGTTGGAAGATGTTATTTTATTTTCCTCTTACTTACCTTTTCATGTTCATATGATGAGATATCCCTTATTACTCTCATCATTTCGTTTTATGAATGTTTAAGTGGCGTCGTTAGGGTGCCGAAATTTTTTGTAATGGATTCTTTCACCCTTCTCATTTTCAAGTTCTATTTTCTTGTCAAGTATTTCAAGTTCCTTTTTATGTTTGGGTATGATCTCTATATCTATCATTCTGATATTTTATGTTAATATGATGAGAGACCCTATTTTATCACTTCAATTGATTTTTTTGATGCTTAAGTGACGAAGTTAGGCTGCGGAATTTTTAAGGGGTTCTTTTACCCTTCTCTTTTTCAAGATCTATTTTCATGTCAGGTATTTCAAGTTCCTTTTTATTATGTTGGGGTATGATCTCTATATCTATCAGACTGATCATTTATGTTCATATGATGAGAGACCCTATTTTATCTCGTCAATTCATTCTTTTTGAAGTTTCAGGGATGCTGTTAGGCTGCCGAATTTTTAAGGGATTCGTTCACCCTTCTCATTTTCATGTTCTATTTTCTAGTCAAGTATTTCAAGTTACTTTTTATTATTTTGGGGTATGATCTCTATATCTATCATACTGATCATTTATTTTCATATGATGATAGATCCTATTTGATCTCATCAATCCATTTTATAAGTTTTAAGTGACGCCGTTAGGCTGCCGAATTCCAATAAGAGAAATCTTAATTTTTTGTCTACCTTTAAAGTTCTTCGTTTCATATGGTATATCATTCAAATTTCATTACCATGTTCTTAAATACTTTATATTATGTTTCCCCTACAGTTTTATGTATCATTTATGAGTGAGTGACCCATGTACCCTCTCTTTTCAATGTTTTCTAAAACCATATATCATAGTTGTTATGATGCAGAATTTTCCTCTCAAAATGTCATTCTCTTTTTTTTTCAAATTATTTTATTTTATTAAGTGAATACTCAAAGATCTTTGTTCTATAGGGGTATTCACACATATATCAAAATTTTATATTTTAATTCTGGGATTTACATACATGAGACCCACTTTCCTTTTCAGTGGGTTTAAAGTGACAAAAGGATCACATCTTTAAAGAAGTTTTTTTTAAAATGTGATGACTGCGAAATGAAACCCATTTCTTTTATGCTATATGGGATGTTTATGAAATATTTTATGATGATATATGTGGCTCACATTATAATAAAGTCAAATTTAAGGGTTATCTCTGATAGCGTTCCAATGCATTGGGTAAAGACTTAATCTCTAGAGATGACAATTTTTTTAACGACGCCTTGGTGAATAAACTTGGTAAATTTTAATGACACCTTGGCGATGGACCTTGGTGAAATAGAAATGATTTTCTATGTTAAATTTTGTAACCAAATCTTCAAGTTATGAAATACGTTATTTTTATTATGATATGCCTCATGATTTCTTTCTCATGCCTTAAAGTTCTTTTTATGACATTGTTGGTGTATCTCAAGTTCACATGTTAAATGTTTCCCCTTGTTTTCTTTATTGGGTCTTCTTCTCACCCTTTCTTTTGATGTATGTCCCCAGGTTATGAGATGCAGTAATTTACCTAGGATAAAAATAAGAAGAATCCTTTCAAGTTTTTAATAAGAATATTTTATTTTTTCATGTTTTAAGTTCCTGGTTTCCAAGACCCTAAACCTTAAAGATCCTCAGTTTTGTAAAATATAATGAAAGTTTATGTGATAAAAAGGCAGGATGCTATATTTTATATCTAACAGTTAAACATACCTAAGACACCATCCTTCCCTTATTTTATTTTATTGTAAATGTAACTATGTTTTAGTTTGTTAATAGTAATTCAAGATAGCTCATTTAGAATGGTAACAATTTGTGTAACTGTAATTACCATTATTTTAGGAATCTTGTTAGGATAATCATTACATTTCTAATAGCATTGGTTATTGGAATGACTTATCATATTTACAACCATTAACTAAAATTATTAAAAAGGAAGATAATTATTTAAATAATTAACATACAAAAGGGAAAATTACAAACTGGGTGGAATAACATATACATGATGACTATATCATAACTAATGAGCCTTTAGGTTTCAATCTAGGTTGTCTATGGTAATGTTTCCAATAAGGTTTTTTGATGAGAAAATTTGTTTTGTTCATTTATAATTGTTCATATTTAGTTTTATGAATTTCAAAGAAATATCCCATAATAGAGTCAAACCAGGAGTGCATCAAGGCCCATTTTTTTTACACTGGGTGAAGATTGAGTGCATCTAAATGTTTCTTTATCATAGTTATTTAATTTTGGTACAACTATTATAGAGTTATATCAAATTGTAGTATCCAGATGGGGATGCAATTTATTTTAATCCACTCACTATATACTACACCAAAATTCCATGATGTTGCTTTAGACCTATGCTTATCCTTATACATATCCATATTTTTTCACTAAACTATTTTTTTCATGATATCAAAAAATAACTAATGTGTTCTCTTATACCAAAAATACAGACCCAATCCTTTTACACATATTATAAAATGATTTTGAAAATAAAAATTTATTAATTAAAACCCAATGCATGTGAAGCCTAGTTTCATTGGGAGACTAGTTTAATTATACATAAAAGTGAAGCTAAAATAACACATATTTATTTTATTCTCTATAATGAGCTCCTAAATCATTTCGATCTCAAAAAACATTATGTGTTAACTTTGGGAATACATAGAAAAATGGGATCAGCTAAAAATAAAAACATGTGAATAAGCATTTAAAGGAAACATAACATGAGAGTTAAAGGTATAACATAATTTCATAAAATAGAAGGATTAATGGTTATCACATGGTGTAATAACAAAAATATCATGGTTTCATAGGATAATGTAATAATAGGAATTTTTCAATCCACACATGACAATACATAAACATTAGTCAAGGATAAATACCTAGAAAATATCACTTTCTAGACAATGTTCCATAATATATTAGGTTTACTCCCTAATTTTATACATGATGTTTATTGAGGATAAAAACATTACCTAATGCAATGTAGTACTATCAATCAACACCAAATATATATTTTTTGGATTATTTGTTCCATAAAAATTAAATCTGTCATTAGGAATAAACCCAAGAATTACCCATTGAATGAAATATGATGCATAATCATTACTCATATCATAATCAAAATACAATTCATAGTGATGGAATTTAAGAGATAAAACCAACAAATGTATTACCCTAAAAGATTAAGGTAAAATAATCTAAGTATATATGAGATATTAATATATACAAAATTTTATAGAAATACATAACATTAATGGATTATTGTTTTGACGAAAATAACACTATAAGGTTATATGGAATATTTGGTGAGAAAAATTTCATTTTAACTTGGAAATCACATATAAAAAATCTAAAATTTTAAAAAAAATTGTATAATTTTTTATTAAATGATTTTAGGAAACATATAATTCTAGTTTTAAATAATTGAGTGGTCAGGATGACAAGTAATTCCATAAATGTGGTAATAGTTAAAATAATATTTTATTAACAGAACTGTAAAAAGTATAAAAAGTGCCTCATTTATAAAATGAATAAAATATCCCCCAAAAATAATTTCTTTAAAATTAAATAATTGGTAAAAATTTATTCAATAAAATCATTGGAAATTTTAAAAATATACATTAAAATATATTTAGAAAACATGGATTTAGAAGAAAGAGGGTATTCGACTGAAGAGAGAAATAAAGTTAGTTTTTTCTTAAAAAAATTTATCAATAATTTTAAATACCAAAGAATAGAGAATTGTATTATTAAATAAAATATACATGATTTAAAACAACAGAAAAAATTGAATGGTTTTATTATGTAATGATCAAATAATTTTCTACAATGGAAATCTAAGCATAAATAATCACTATTAAAATGAGATTGAAAAAAAACATACCGCTTTTATAAAATTTGAATCATAACATCACATGATTAGAGAAGATTAATATTAAGTTAAAATAAAAAGATGTAATAATGATTAAATATATAGTATTTAATGACATATTATGTAAACTATTTAAAATAAATTAGCTGCATAAAAGAACATCTGTCTCAAAGAATGATGTTTTGAGACGAAACCCTTACCTTGAGTTCATGCATTATTGCATATGTATTTTATCTCATATATAATAAAAATATATCAATTATTTTTTTAAATAAATATTTTGTGTTTTAATCCTTTATACATAAACCATTTACTTAATTTATTTTAACGATGTGTTTAGTTACATAATCAGTTAAGTCCATGTTGGTTGTTTTGAGGAAGGTCAGATCATAATATCAAAATGGAATCAATGTGATGACCATGGAAAAGGGTTCTTTATAGAATAATATCCAGAATAATATTCATGAAATAATAAAAAATTTATAAATAAGTAATATTTTTAATAATTACCATGAAATATGGTAATGAAAAATGAATAACTTTATCATCATTGAGACTGCTGGCTTTACATATGCATATGTAATGTTTCAATTTTTCAATGACCATGATGAAAATAAGGTTTGTTTTATTTAATATTTATTAAATGATCATCATAACATAAATATAATATTTTTTCATTAAATACACTTTTATATACCATCCTTATGATGTGGTGATTGAAAAAAAGATCACTTCATTTCGCGTAGTGGTAGTCCATCATACACGAACAACATTTTCATTTTTCTATATATGGTATGTTAGGAAATTAGGTTATATATAAATTTTAAATAATGATTAATATGTCATGTATATCATATATAAATATTAAATCAATAATCATGAACATTCATTAGAGGCGACGTGGAAATGAATAACATTAGTTCACAAGGCGGTAGTCCATTGTACACGTGGTCGATGGTTTTATTTCCCATTTAATATAATTGGAGATTTATTTAGGATATTATATTAATATAATAATATTTTAATATATTTCAAATTACTGTTACATATATTATCACATTTTATTATGATTTGAAGGTAGTGGAATGAGAAAAAAAACAATGTTTCTTGGTTAAGAATGTTACCTCTTCACTGGACCACCACTTTCATATTATAATTAAATCCTTTATATATTTGATTTATGATAAAAAAAATCATATAGAAAGAGTATATGGAATTATGTAATGCATTTCTTCATGTATTGGCTGATATAATGGATTTTTTATGTGTGTTATGGGGAGGAGAGTGTTTCCCTTTCATTATAGAGGAGGAGTGTCATTATTTTAAATATCTCAAACTATTAAATAATTGAATGTTTCTTGGAAGAAAGTTTATTTAAAAAATGAATAATAATGTATTAGATGAGATATAATTATGATACACACCACTATCATTCAAAAGAAACATTTTTAGACATTTATTCGATGTAAATCTTTAGTTTAACCCTCTAGTAAACTTGATTAAACATTATCCTTGGTAAAACTATTCTCCTTATTTAAATATTGATTTTGAAATATTATGTTGTAGTAATTATATAATGTTAATTATTCTGATTATAAGTATTAAATCAATTTTATCATGTTCAATTCCAATAATTTGATGAATTTAATTTAAAATTATACGTGTAGACGAGTTGAAAAAAATTGTTTTCATGATATTTATTTTTTATGCATAAGATTATCTAATAATAATGATATAAAATGAAATATATTTAAATTAATTAAATAATTACTTATAGATATATTTTTCTAAATTTTAATTATAATATTTATTTTCAAAATCAATAAAAATCATTTTTGATGAAAACATACTTTTTAAAAAATTAACTCTTTATTATAAAATGGGTTATTATATTATAATAAATTATAAATTTAGAATAAGAGTAATAAATATTTAATAAATTAGTTAATTTTATTCATACTAGTTAATTTAATGGATTGGTTATCAAATACACATTTAAATAATAATATTTTTATAATATTCCATAGATTATTTAATCTCAGTGTTCCATGGTGTATAAACAATTGAACATAGTGTTATTTTAAAATATCGACGAGTTACATATAATGAATTTTCAAAGAATCACACCATCAATAGTATCCTTACCATACCCTAACTAGGTAAAGCCCTTTTTTCCTACCCATCATATAGGAAAACCATTTACAAAGGGCCCAAAACTAGGGTGGACTTACATTCAAAAACTCATATTTGAAAATTCATTCTCCCCATTCTCCTCAATTGGGAAACCCTTCATTAAATTCTCCATACCACGATGCCAATTTTCTTTGTAACCCTATATGGTAACTCGAATCACATATTCCCCATTACCAAGAATCTAGTATTATTACCTATACATTTAGTTAAGATACTCTTACCATTCTCAAAAAATATGTTGAGTCATGATACTCATATTGGTTTCCATTATATATGAGCCTCTTAAGAGTTGTAATCCCAAACCTCTCTAGACCTGCATCCTTATTCATTTCACAATATATGTGGTGGGGGTAGAAAACCAACCACACACTCTTTGTCATGTAACACATATATATGATGAATGTTGAGTTGAATCACTAATTTTTAACCCTCCGATAATTATTAGTTATCGCGCATTCCATGTATCATTTGTACTCAATGCATGAAGATAAACCATGTGGATCAGTCTTGAAAAAAAACCTTAAAATAATAAATCTCAAACTACATAGGATTTGATTAATATTAACCATAATATGTTTGATGCATCATTTTGGTTTAATATATATATCCTCAAATATACCTTTATAGTTAAGTGTCTGGCATATAATGTCATATTAATTCTACATATAGCATAATTTAAGATAATTTCCTTGGTTTTGATAATACCATGAGTAGAGATAATCATTTTGGTTTCCTAAATACATTTATTTAAGATTGATTTTGAGGTTCCCTTATGGGAATTTTGTCAAGATACTCCTCAAGATATCCCGAAATTACTATTATTGAGATACTTTATTTATCATTGGAAATACATCCACATAACTTACTTACTTGGTTAACTAACTAATACAATCTCAATGAATAATACCCTCTCAATCTACAATTATCTCCCTATCCAGGGAACATGTATTCCCAACGGGCCTCATAATAATTGAACGTCCCATCCATAACATTCCATGTAAAGTTACTAATACATCAAATAAACTAGAAAGTGACACTCAGGCATAATTTTCACACCATCTATTTCTAGAATCCTATATCATATTTATCTTTTATACATGACATAAAATTATATGTATTTGGACATAATTATTTAATTTTATGTGGTATGGAATATACAATTATATTTCACCAAACTAAATGGGTTTTGATTCCCTTCATATAATATAAAGGAATCCCTTAAGATAGTTCGTATCCAAATATCATAACACCAAATGCCTACCTTGATGGTGATAAAATCCATAGACCCCATCAATGTGTATTTATCTAAAAATATAATATATTAATAATAGATTTATGGAGATCCTATAATACATAATGTTATTCACATCATATTCTTTGTTTTAACCATATGATTAGCACAGGGGTAATCAATCAAACAATAGGATTCATAATGGATTCATGAATAAATCTTGAATATATGATAGAGTAATAGGGTAGGAAATAATTTCCCTAAAATTGTTATATGCTCCTAACATCCCATCCTATCAATGAATGCACATTCTAAATAATTACTACCTTGAAACCCATATAACACGCTTCCTATAGAAAATTTTCCTTTGATGATTTTTATGTTATATTATCATAGATTATTATGTTATCATTTTTTTCAATGGAATGAATTATAAATGAATATTTTACTTGGTTTTTAATGAAAATCCCAAATGGAATATCTTGAGTATGTTTTTGAGTGTTTTATATTATGATATTGATTCCCTGTATTTTTTATTTTATTTTCTTAATTTCAATTAATTGTTTATATTTATAATTAAATCAATGTTGTATGATGATTCATTGTTTCATGTGGAGTTTAATGATATGATATTTTGATGTCAATCAATGGGTTAAATTGATTTGATGTTTTTGGTTCCCCAAACACAGATGAAATAGGTATAAATGAAGAAAATGATTATTAAGAGTTGTTGTGAATGGAAGAATGTTATTTTTATATGGGATGTAAATTTGATTTTTGATCTCATTTAGTGTGTCTATATCATGGTTTTAAATTCGGTAACTTTTTTTTGGGTTCTGTAATAGTATATTAACCCTAGATACAGTGCATGTTCTATATGGGTTTTGATGATTACTATTATTTCTCTATAATCATATAATAGGAATGAGTTTGCAATGTATTAGGTAGTGATATATCATAAAATTGAATATTTGTCCACTGTTATGTGATATGTGTTCATAAAAATGATTTAACCAATCATGATAAATATATCATATGATTCATGTGGGTTTAATAATCTTTTCATATGTACCAAACATAAGTTATTCTTTTAATGTTTTAAATGGATCTGGATTTCATGCCATATAATATGTGACTTTATTCCCTAGTAGGGTATAAATAAAATCCTAGGTTTCTAGATGATACTATTTATTGGTAGTTTGAATATATTCTCATATGTTTGTAGATTACTTATTTCATCGACATGGTATGGACATGCCCCTGAGTTTCCAAATGAACTTTCTTATAGGTATGGTGTTGATAAGACCTTGAGATTATATATGTATTTTTTACCTGATACCAGGTGAATACTACCATGTGCTTCTAGATAACATCACTCCCCGATATGGTGTATATATAACCCCTTGTGATTGATTAAAATTATTCTTCAGAAATCTGTAGAAATATCCATTATTTTAAAAATGAATCTTTTCCTCATCCTGGGGAAAATACACCCATGAGATTCCAAATGATATGTTTTCATTTGTGGGGACTGCCTACCAAGGGTTCCAATTGACGGAACATGCTTAGAGACAAATTGAAATTTGAAACATTTGGTATTGTTATGGTTTGAGGTAGCCAGGCTAATACCTAATGAATTTAAATGTATCATTAGTGGGAAATGTAAGTTATGTTTTTGGGTGGGTTTGTTTCATGGAAATGAAAATTTTATTTATTATTTTATTATATTTGAATAAATTTGATGACATCTACATTTTGTATTACTATGGAATTTGTGATTCCTACAAGGTCATTAGAATCTCCACCAACAAGTGTACATAGAATGAGTTTTAATATATATGGGCCGAACATCATGTTTTTAACACCCCAAAGCTTCCATAGTATGCTTCTATTTGAAAAATACAATTATATTTGAATAATACAATATCTTGTTTTGTATGCAGCTCCATGTTCTAGCACACTACCACCAATTAAACTAGTCATTTAAAAAGTATTTATGAATAGTAATACCCACTTTTTGGAATTTTATTTTTCAAAATGGACTTCATTTTTTTATTCAGGATATCAAAATTATTTTAGGTTAATTTTTTTTTAATTTTTCTAAAAAATTTCTATTTTTGATGAATAGTGAAAAACACTACGTTATTGTTTAAAACCCAAATTTTATTTAAATAGTTATTTAAAAAAAATTAATTTTAACATCAAAGTAGATACATAATACCAATATTAGTCCAATGTAATTAATTGGAGTCATTTTATAATAAGGTTGGATATATAAATTTTTTTGAACTTTTTAAAGTCTTTTACCCGCATTATATGAACATTTCCAAATATGCTTAAAACATAATTTTACCACTTCTGTGAATTGAATATCAAAAATTTGATAGACACGGTTGTCATTATTATATAAAATTTGGTTCAATAGGATGAATTTTTTTAGTGAATAGTAGCGTTTGAATTTTATTTACCATGGTTAAAAGTAAATAGGGTAATTAAAGGTAAAAATAATATTATAATAATATAAAATTACCCCAACACATGTATTAATTCTATTGGATAATTTTTTTTCGACCTCAATCATCGTTATGACAAAAAAAGAGCATTTTTGATCCATTTGGGTTAGATTGAGATATTGATTATATTTTAATTAAAAAAGAGTTAAAAGTTTTAAATTCATATTTTAAAAACTAAACCATTTTTAATATAGGGTTATACATAAGATAACTTAGACTATAAATATTCTCTATAAATATAAAAATATTTCATACATCATGGTATTCTATTAATAATATTTAGACATTAAATAATTAAATTTATATATGACACAGTGATGATTCAATAATTACCTTATTAATGAAGATAAAAGTAATTGATATTATAAATATTGAAATAAATTTATATTTAAAATTTTTATTCCATCCACAAATTTTCTAGGTAAATATATCATGTTAGGGTTTATTAAATTTATTTTTTTTATGTAATCATGTTTTGATGACAAAAAAACCAAATACTAAACAGTGTCAAAATTGACATAAATAAGTTTTTAAAACAAATAGTATTTTATTAAATTAAATTATAGTTCTAAAAGTATAATATTTGGTAAAATGGATTAGCTAATGTTATATATGTCAATAATTAACCACTTCAGGTTCTCTTTTAATTTTATAGTAAAAATATTAACAATGTAGTATACAATTACAAGAAGACATGGTAAAAGTTAAACTATTTAACTCAGGGTTAAATCTAAAAGATAAGGTTAATATAGTTACCTAAACATGTATAAAACCTATTTTCTAAGATGATATCGACCCATCCCCAGTTTAAAATTTAAATAAATCCATTTTGCGCTATTATCAACTGAAAATAAATATATAATAAACTAATATTTCATGCTTTTCCTAATCTTCCCCTCACCTCTCTTATAAAAAGGGTACTTCCACTGCTCTTAAATTCACACCTCCAAATCCATTTTTCTCGAAAAAACTCAACTAAAATCTACTCCCAACTACCCTCACATAATCATATAAGAAAAAAATGGCCATAAATTCATCTTACAGAGTCCTTTTGTGCAAATCAAAAGGAGACACTCGAAGAACATGTATTAGTTTTATCCCATATTTTATAGTTCATTTCTTTTTCTACATCCTCTTACTAAGTTGTTACCATAATAAAATAATAAATACAACATATACTATATTCTGATATTTTTTTAAGATTATGGGAAAAAAATATTTCTCTTTTTACCCATATTATGAAAAACAATACCCCCTTGCATGCCTACGTACATTTTACCATCTTCACATCGTGGTGTAAATTGTTCTTCAATACACATTATTTTAATGGGTATAAATATTAATTTAATTGATGTAAATAATAAATAAAACATGATATTTCTTCTATAAAATTCACATTCCATATATTTCCATACCAATTTACAACTAAGGAAATGATATCGGCGCTTGTACGTATGTAGGGCTTGTCCTCTCCACAACATGATGAGATTCACTCTCCACTTTTACCATCCAAGAATGATTATAAAACATATATATAATATTAATAATTTTGAAATATATGAAATAATATGTCTACTGAAATAATATATATATCTGTGTGTGTGTATGAAGATATATGTCATTCACTTACTTCCATTCAATACGATAAGAAAACAGAAACAATGTTCATGTGTACGTACGACCTACAGTTTCCAAGAACGTTGTATACCATTTTATATAACTATCTATTATATATATTTATATTATGAATATATATGATATGTAAATCATATTATTTATTTTATAATTAATTAAATCATGATCTATCGAATATGATTAAGAATAACAAGTCAAAATGCATACGATAAACAAAGAAATTTTACGTGAAATGTTTCATTAACTAAGAATTTTCAGTAAAGGTGTAATATAAAGTCTTAAAAGAATCATATATGATATCATAAATATTATTATTATTCTGATATAAGTTAATAATATGTTAAAAACATTAGACAGTTATTTCAGACACGAATGAAGAGTATCAGATCTAAGGTAAGGGTTAATTCCTCAATCACATTATTATCGGAGATTGTTTATGTGTATGTATTTACTAGGAAATATTTATCATTCATGTCTATGATTCGCAAAAATGTTATTGAATGGAATATTTTATAGTCTTGCGGAAGGTAATCTTTAAACTAGATCATCATTTTAAATGTTTTAATTATTTATTTTTCTAAATATTTTTTTAAATATTTTTAATTAATGTCCATGTTTTAAAAATGATTTTAAGGATTTATTGATATGAAAATAATTGTTTTAAAATGTTAATTCCATTAAAAGGTTTTAATGTGGTATGGGAAACATTTCTACAAAAATATATCTTAAACTACTTCCATTGTAAACTATGTGACTTTCAAATGATTTCATGAAAAAGGGATATTTCTATCAAAGAGTTTTATAGATCATTTTCAACATTTTCAACATCCTTTTATGGATATTATTCTTGATTGAGGATGATTTATTATGATACAATCTAATATATTGTATGAAAGGTTTTGTGATATGTTTTACTGTGTATGTTCTATTTTTATAGCATTCAGGGTTTATGGATAAATTATTAATAATTTGTATGCTAGATTTAATATGAATTTTAATGTTATGTTTCAACATTTTCATTTGAGGAGTGAAATAGAATTAGTATATGGTAGGTGGGGTCTGCTATATCCCCTCGATGTATCAATATTTCTTATGAGAAAAACTAGTGTCTTCATACAAGGCCTTGACTGAATATTTTTGAATGGTCTTGGCACATGTCCTTGACTTAGTAGATATTATGTTCAGCATAATGTGTTCCCTCGTTATGAAATTAGTTATTACATGTTATTATTCTAATAGTAGAATATCCATGTGCAAGTTTATACAGTAACACATGATTTAATTTTTCCATATTATGTTAAATTTTATGTTTAAAAGGATGTTATTTTTATTATACAACTTTCCTAAAAAGTTTATAGCTTCCACTGAAATATTTACCTTTACTAAGAATTTGAGGTCACCCCTTTCTTATGTTTTATTTTCCTAGGACGCCAAGAAGTGTATTATGACTGATATTCATAGTTAATCTAGAGTAATATTGTCATTTCCAAAGTATTATTTATGTTCTGTTTTATGTTAGAAAGTGTAATGAAACAATCATGTATGTAATCGATTTTCCAAGATTTCTAACCTGATCAGTCCTTTGGGACTTGATTCTTCTAATCTTGCCAATGTATTAATATAATTCAATAGATCCAAGATTTTGGGGGTGGGGAATTATAATTGGTATCAGAGGAAGTTTAGAAACAACCTTGCAAATAGATTTAGAAAACATAGATTAGGGATCAAAACCCTATAATAGACTCTGAGGATAAGCATGGAAACCCCCTTATAGAATGGCCACTATGGAATTAGTAGAACTTAAGAAACAACTAGAGTAAGTGAGTAATTAAGGATTTATTAACCCTAATGTTTCTCCATGGGGATCCCATGTTCTTTTTGTTAAGTAGAATGATGGATATATGAGGTTGTGCAGTGACTACGGGGAGATCAATACTATAACAATAAAGAAAAAGTATCCCCTACCTCACATTTATGATTTAATTGATCAACTTCAAAGAGATAATTATTTTTCAACAATTGAACTTTGATCTAGTTATCATCAGTTTTTCATGAAGAATTAATACATTCCAAAGTCAATATTTCAATGTAGGTATGGGCATTACAAGTTTATAATAATGCCTTTTGGACTGACTATTAGACCATCTATTTTCATGGATCTAATGAATATAGTTATTAGTGAATATATTGATGTATTTGAAGTGGTATTTTTAATGATTTCTAGGTATACTCCAAAAGATATGAAGATCAAGAAAATCACTTTCACACTATTCTAAAGACTCTTATAAGAAATGAATTATTTGGGATGTTTAGAAAGTGTGAATTCTGGCTTCCAGATATTTCTTTTATTAGATTTATTACCTCTTAGGATGGAATCTATGTTGATTCTTCAAAGATAAGGGAAATCCAAGAATGTCTAACACCAATGAGTATAACTAAGGAACATAGTGTTATTGGTTTAGAAGGTTACTATTTGAATTTGGACAAGAATTTTTCCCGATTGGCCATCCCATTAACCAAGTTCACATATAAAGGGGTTAAATTTGTTTTGAAAAAATAGTGTGAAGAATGTTTTGAATAATTAAAGAGAGGATTAGTCAATGCTACTATCCTAACTCTACCATCGTGGAATGATGTGTTTATTATTTATATTGATTCATTAAAGAATGTACTTGGTTTTTATCTTATACAGAATGATAAAGTTATTTCTTATTTATCACGACAGCTAAAAATTAATGAAAAAAACTATATGAGTCATGATCTTGAGTTAGCAGTTTAAATTTTTGCTCTAATGACATGGTGACACTATATATATGATGAAAAATGTGAGATATATACTGATCAAAAGAGTTTTGAAGTCTATTTTCTCTTAGAAATAACTCAACATGAGGTAAAAGGAATGGATCAAACTACTCAAGGATTATGATTCAAAGAACACTACCACCCAGGGAAGGAAAATAAGGTGGAAGATTTTTTGAGGAAAAAGGATCATTTAGTTCTAAACAAGATGAGAGTTGAAATGGATCCAATGTTCATGGATCTTGTAATGATGGATATGAGAATAATCATGGAAGGTGAAACATCAATACTTTTTCAGATGGTTTCTAAACCATCATTACTATAAAGGAAAAAAAGTTCTTAGACTGATGATGATATGTTTCGAAAGAAAGTTAATGATGTTAATGATTGGATATTGGATTAATTCATATATGAATATGTAATTTTTAAATTTGGAAATAGGATTTGTGTTCCTGATATACATAATCAAAAAAGAGAATTTCTGGGTGATGATCATAGCTCCAATTTCTCTATACACTCTGGTAGCACTATGATGTATAGAGATTTGAAGAAACATTTTTTGTGGGACAACATAAAGTGGGAGATTGCAGATTATGTGTCAAGATGTATGGTTTTTCAATAGATAAGGGTTGGAAGGCAACACCCTAGATAAGTCAAGTAAAATATTCCCATAATGGATTGGAAATGTTATGAAATTATGACTGACTTTGTCATGGGGCTACCAAAGACTCCTAGAAGGAATGAAGCCACATGGGTCATTGTTGATCATATTACCATGTCATCAAATTTTATTCCTATAAGATAAGATTTACCGCTAGGACATTTAGAAATACTATATATTAATGAATTTGTAAGACTTAATGTTTTACCCCTATCAATTGTATCTGGGAATGATCCCTATTTTACATTAAGATTCTGGAAATGTCTTTAGAAAGCTATAGATACTAAACATCATCTGAGCCGTGCCTAACACCCTCAAACTGATGGAAAATCAGAATATACTGTTCAATCCTTATAAGACACATTGATATCATTCTCACTAAAGATTCAAGGTATGTTGGATTAGTTTTTACCTCTGGTATAATTTTAGTATAAAAATATCTTCCATTCAAGTATTCAGATGGAACCATATTAAGAATTATATAGAAAGATATGTCACACACCAACTTGTTGGGATGATGTTGGGAAAAAAATCCTAAGAACAGAACTTTTTGAGGAAACAATGGAAGAGTTGAAGATTAACCAAACCCACATAAAATCACCTTAATGTAGGAAAAAGAGAAATGTCAATAACTGATGGTAGGATTTGGAATTTGAAGTTGGTGATCATGTTTTCATGATGGTTTCTCCATAGAATGGAATTATATGATTTGGTAAGAATGGTAAATTAAGTCCTTGGTATGTCGAACCATTCAAAATTTAAGAATAAATTGGAGTTGTAGATTTCCATTTGGCAATGTCACCATGTCTCTCCAACGTTCAGGATGTGTTCCACGTATCACTATTTAGAAAATATATGCCTTCCCAAACACATGTGCTCACCTATGAAGTAATAGATCTAGAAACCGATTTGAAAAATTGTGAAGAGCCTATCAGGATTCTTGATACTAGAGAAAAAGTGTTTATAAACATGACAACTCTTATGGTACAAGTTCTTTGTAAAACCCAAAAAATGGAAGAGGCAACGTGGGAACCTGGGGAACTTATGATGAAGAACCACTTGAATCTTTTTATACAGTAATATTCTAGAAATGATGAGGACAAAATTATTTGGAGGGAAGAATGTAACACCCCAAGAATCTATGGTATTCTTCAAATTGATTAATACAATTCCCTTTTATTAATACTATATCTTGCACTGTATGCAACTCCGAGTTCTAGCACACCACGACCAATCAAACTAGCATTTTAAAAAGTAGTTATGAATAATAATTCCCCCTTTTTAAAATTTTATAAATTTTATTTTTCAAAATGGAATTTATTTTTGGATTTGGAATATCAAAATTAGCTTAGGTTGATTTTTTGGAATTTTTTGGAAAACTTTTAATTTTTGATGAATAGTTGCATTATTCCTTAAAACCCACTTTTTATTTAAATAATTATTTTTAATAAATTTATTTTCAAGTAAAAATAGATACATAATACCAATAATAGTATAATTTAATTCATTGGAGTCATTTTATAATAAGGTAAGATATATAAAATTTTATTGAAATTTTTAACGTCGTTTACCCACCTTCAAGGAACAGTTGAAATTTTTCATAAAATGTAATCTTACCACTTCTGTGAATTGAATTTAAAAAATCTTATAGAATTGGTTGTCATCAGTAAGTAAACTTTTGTTCAATTGGATGAAACTAATTTTTTGTGAATAGTAACTTTTGAATTTTTTCCATGGTTTAATGTCAATAAGAAAATTAATGGAAAAAATAATATTATAAAAATATAAAATTACCCGAAAACATTTACTTATTATATTGGATATGTTTATTCGACCAAAATCAACCTTAGGGAAAAAATATGATCCTTTTGGATCCATTTGGGTTAGATTATGAAATTTATTATATTTTATTTAAATAAGTGTTAAAAGTTTTAAATTAAAATTTTAATAAATAAACCATTTTTAATATCAGTTTATACATAAGATAAATTATACTATAAATATTCACTAGAAATATAATAATATTTCCTACGTCATGGCATTTTATTTATAATTTTTAGACAGTAAATAATTAAATTTATTTATGACACCTTGATGATGTTGTAATCAATTTATTAATGAATGATTAAAATAATTGATATTAGAAATATTAAAATAAATGTAAATTGAACCCTTTGATTGAATCCACTAATTTTATAGGATAATATGAAATGTCAGGATTGAATCAATGTATTTTCTTAATTTAATCAAGTTAGGATGATTTTAACAAAACACAAAATACAAAATAGTCTCAAAATTGACATACATGAGTTCTTAAAACAAATTATATTTTATCAAATTATATAATAGTCCTAAAACTGTAATATTATTCTAAATGACTTAGATGATGTGACATATTTCATTAATGAACCACTTTGGGTTCTACAGACATTTTATTGTAATTATATTAACCATGTAGTATAAAAATACAAGAAGACATAGTAAAAGTTTAACTATTTAACAATGGAAAAATCTAAAAGATAATGTTAATATGTTAGCCTAAATAAGAATAAATCCTATTGGATGAGATGACTTCAACCCATCCCAACCATATCCTCAAAATAAATCCATTTAGAGCTTTTACAACTCAAAAATAATTTTATAATAAATTAATATTTCTAGATTTTCCTAAAGTTCTCCTAACTTCTCTTATAAAAGGGTACTTCCCCAATGTAAAGAACCTGAATTTCCATGTAATTTTTTAATTAAATGGGAATTTTATGATTCCACGAAAATTAATGGCGCGTGATTCCGAGGCTCGATGTTCCTAGAATGAATTTATGAACTTTTTTTGGGTACGTTCAGTAAACGTGCAAGCGGGTTTTACTAACTTTTGAACCGGTCATCAGAATTGAAATCTGAGGGCACCGTTGAACTCACAGTGTCGATATTCTCTTAAGGAGACCTGCACCTCAACTACAGTAGGTCGAGGGTGAAAGTTAGATTTTCACTTATTCGTGAAAGAATAAAAATAAAATAAAATGGTGTAACAGTGTATTATGATTTTATTTTGAAACTCCCGTGTTGATGTTTCATTGGTGGGGACCACGTGAACTAAACCTCCATTTGTAGGTTATGGTGGTGGGGAACACTCGAGTATAAACCCACTTGAACAACCCTTTAATGGGAGAAACACTCAAACATCCTTTTAAATGTGTGGGAGACAATTCAACTCGTTCAATATTTAATATGCAAACTCAGTTAATTCATTAAGCCTTTTGGAATTTATGCCAACGAACTAAATAGACAACATAATCTATTATGTTGGATACTTGTCATTTTTGGTGTAATTGGGAGGAAGGAGCCTTGGGAGGAATCCCTCTCACGAAGAACGCCAATGAAGAATGCCGACTTTGACTTAGACTCCTTCCAGAGGAAATTCATTGATGAGGAATGTCTTCAAAGTCAATGAACCAAAGATCAAGGAAACATCAACATCACCAATGTCCGTCTATTCCCAAATAAATTATCTCCTTCCCCACAGACAATCTTCAACGGATCAAATGAACGAGTTAGGGAGATTGTTTGAATTATTTCCTTTACCCGTTCTTGATATTCTTATTCTTGTTGAGTCGCATGCTACCGCTCTAACATGGAGGGTGTGGGCCAAACAAACATGACCCAACCCCACCACCATTCTTCATGAATGGTGTCTCCTTCTCAATGAAAGATGTCAACTTTGGTGATGGCGACCGTTGCCGGCCGTTGGCACTAGTGGAACTCGAGAACCACTGACGAAGGCTTGACGCCCCGCCACCCTGCGGCCTTCACGCCTCACGGTGCTCCGCCATCCGTGGACATCGTCACATTATGTCATTTGCGACCTCCACACTCCCAGCCGAGCCACCCCCGCCAAGCCACCCTCCCAGCTGAGCTTCCCTGTGACCTCCTGCCCTCGAGGCACCCCCGTGGACGAGCCACCCCATTCCCCCGCGACACCCCCCGTAGCGGAGCCACCTTGAAACCTCGTGGAATTCCCATGGATGAGCCACCCTGCGCCCTCGTGGCACCCCCATGGCTGGCAGAGAGACCCAGTGGGCTGGGCCATATCTAGCAGGCCGGGTCGGTCCGACCGAGTTGGACAAGACCTGGACCAAAGACTACCCTATACATTACTTAGGCCATAACTTTGGCACCGGACATTCGTTTAATGAACCATTTGTGGAACTGAAAACTATAGAGCTAGAAGGTCCCTTTAGTATACCACACTGAAGGTTTGGATAAATTTGGGGAATGGTCGGGTTGGATCGAGCACGAATCCAACCACAGCCCCGGGACAAAAAGGCTAATAACTCACAGACCGGGCATCCAAATGATGCGCAGTCTGTTGCATTGATACCCCTATGACTTGGTGGTTTTCTGGGATACTTTATTTTGGGACTTCATATCAGTTTGATTATAAACCATTGGATTGTGGATTGGACCCTCTCAGAGACAAGCGAGCGTAGTGTGGGAACCCAGTAACTGGCTATGATGTGAAGATGTACTAGGATCCTATGTTGGTATGATGACATACTGAAGATGTACTGGGATCCTTTGTGGGTTTGACGATGTACTAAAGATGTACTAGGATTCGGTGTGGGTCTGATGATGTACCGAGCGATCCTTTGTGGGTCAGCACCAAGTGATCATTTTTGGGTCAACACCTTGAGTGATCCTGTGTGGGTCAACACTTAGAGCAATCCTGTGTGGGTCAACACCGAGCGATCCCCTGTGGGTCAGCACCTAGAAAAATCCTGTGTGGGTCAGCACCAAGAGATCCTCTATGGGTCAGCACCTAGAGTGATCCTGCATGGGTCAACACTGAATGATCTTGTGTGGGTCAACACCTAGAGAGATCCTGTGTGAGTCAGAACTTAGAGAGATCCTGTCTAGGCCAGCACTGAGCAATCCTGTGTGGGTTAGCACCTAGAGCGATCCTGTGCGGGTTAGTACTTAGAGAAATCCTGTGTGGGTCAGCACTGAGTGATCCTATATGGGTCAGCACCTAGAGAGATCCTATGTGGGTCAGCACTGAGTGATACTATGTGGGTTAGCAACATAGCCTCTTAACTGAGTAAGATGATTCAGTAGTTACATCTAATCATCTCTACTACTATACTTATGTTATACCTAATGTGAGTTGAGTCTGTACCTATGTGGTACATTCCTTCGTGGTAATACCTTGGTGGTATTCTTCTGTGTGTCATACTTGTGTGGTACTTGCCTTTGTATTTTTCTTCCTTTGTGGAACAGTTGATCATGGGACTTTGGAGTTGGACTACGTGTTTTCCTCATGATTGAGATGGGTTTACTTGATAACTTAGGTATATGTATGGGCATATACCTAAGTGGCATTATCAGTTGTTTCCTTCATGTTTGGTTTATACTTTGTGGAATTTGTGAGACCTTGAGGGTCTCAGTGTCCCTAATGAGTGACGTTATACTCACCCTTGTACAGTCTATGCCTGCACTTCGTTGTGTTTGGTGTAGACGACATACAACACTGACTGAGGATGAGGGTACCAGGACTGGAGGTAGCTCAGAGGTGGATGTTAGACGAGGAAAACCATAGAGATGGACTTCCATGAGATGTACCTACCCTTTAGGTAGGATTCGTAGTGGAAAATCCAGGAGTAGTTCCAGTTCACTTTTCCTTTCAGTTTACATGTACTTTACAGTTGGGCTTGTATTCTGGCCCCTTTTCCTTTCAGTATGCACTCTTTTGTTATAATGTTTACTAGTTGTTCATATCTTGTTGTGTGCTTGGTTGTGTGTGTTTACAGTTTATAAAGGTAATGGCTTCCCAGTTTTAAGGAATATTCCATTAAGTGCAAGTCTCTATCCCCTGGCCTATAGAAGGTGGGCTTGGGGTAGTCACGACACGAGCCCTAGTGGATGATTCATGACAAATTAGTATCAGAGGAGTCTGTTCTACCATAGAACATAGGACTCTGATATTTCTTTTAATGGAAATAGTGTTAAGTGTAGTGAGTGTGGTTATCAGTTTAGGGAATCCAATGTTGGTGTGGCGGCCGACGTATCCATACACCAAGACCCTGAATTCTGATTTTTGACTTAGTGCACAAAAACACAGATTGCGTGTGTGTTTTGAATAGTTTTCTTTGTGATCTCCTTGAGTTAGCTCACCAAGAATAGATTTTTGAATGTGGAGGACCTATTTATTTTTAGGATGCCTCCATGAAGATAGCTAGCTAGGGTTCTGAGAGTTGTATGCACTGATAGTCCACTGAGGGATGTGGCCTCGGTGCAGGGCCCTCTTCTAGTAGAGGCACCAGTGGAGGCACCAGCAGTCCCACTACCCATTGGGCCACCGATTCAACCAGTCCCAATAGTAGAGGGTGCACACCGCTTGAGCGTGTTGCATGAGTTACAGTGCTAGAGGCCATCCAGGTTCGGGGGAGAGATGGACCCATAGGCAGCTGAGGATTGGCTAGAGGCCGGGGTGAGTGTCTTCCGACTAGTAGGGACACCAGCCGATCTGATGGTGATCCTTGCCGCCGACCTTCTACAGGCAGCAATGGGCAGATGGTGAATCTTTATATACCATGTTCACGACGACGTGATGCTTCTCTGGGTAGACTTTGGGAGCCTATTTTGGGAAGAGTTTGTCCCAGCGACTCTTCATGCAGTGCACATTCAAGAGCTTTTTCATATGCAGTAGGGCAACATGACAATGGAACAGTACTCAGCAAGGTCCACTGACCTCTCACACTACTCCATAGATATGGTACGAGACCAATTATTTAGGGCCCAGACCTTTGTGCAAGGGATTAGGTGGGAGACCAGGGCTTTGATGATTTCTCTTAGCATCCCGATGAAGGTACGGGTGTTAGAGCGATGCCTTCTAGTGGAGAGTTTCCTTGATGAGAAATCACCAGTAGAAAGACCCACCACCAGTCATCACAAAGCTGAGTCTTGTACACCTGGTAGTAGACAGATGATGTAGAGGTCCAAAAGGTCTAGACCTATAGGTGGACGACCGCAGGATTCAGAGTCAGTTGTGCGGGGCACCCGAGGCAGAGTCGATCATACAAGGAGTGGGTAGTGTTACAGATATGGTGGACAGGGTCACATGGATCATTACTGTTTGACCCGCTGTATAGATGATCTACAGACAGTTGAAGGACCACCCAGGAAGAGACAAAGTTTCGACCGAGGAGGTCCACAAAGAGCTGGCAGACGTGGAAGAGGAGATGGTTGTGGAATTGGCAGTGGGAAACGATTCGAGATGTTACCACCACTACCACTAGGAGGTCCACCCCGACCGGAGGGAGCAGGTAGATAGGGGAAAGCCCACCTCTAGGTAGCTGAGGCCTATGATCACAGAACTCCGGAGATGATACGAGGTACGATCTGTGTGTACTCCACCTTAGCTATAGTACTTATAGACACTAGTGCTAGTCGTTCTTTTATTTCCACTACCATAGTTAGGAGCTCGAAGATTTTGATGGAGCCATTAGATCGATCCTTATGAAAGTATACTCTTATGAGAGTGGATTCAATGATTACGCACTGGTGACGTTAGTGTAAGCTTAGTCTAGGAGGCGAGATCTTCGACTGGGATCTCTTAGTAGCAGTATAAAGGCATTATGATGTCATCTTGGGTATGGACTGGTTATCTGTATTCCATGATCATATTGACTATATTAGGTGAAAAGTGTGATGTGTTCCCACAGATGAAACTGGTTTTACCTTCACCGTCTAGAAGGGATCCTTTGCAGCACATGATGGACTTACCCAGAGGAGAGTACAACCGATCACTCATCAGTTGGCTAGCCTTACCCTCAGAGAAGTTAATGTGGAGAGTCTGAGTTATCCTGTAGTGGTGGACTAGTACACAGATGTCTTCCCTGATGATGTTATAGGTCTAACTCCTCATAGAGAGGTGAAATTTTACATTGACTTGTACCCTAGGGCGACACCGATATCTACACCAGCGTATCAGATGGCTCCCATGGAGCTTCATGAGATGGGGGTACAACTAGAGGACTTACAGTGGAAGGGATTAATTCAGCCCAGTGTTTCCCCTTGGGCAGCCCCAATCATATTTTCCAAGAAGGCGGATGGGATCTTGAGACTTTGTGTCGACTATCAGTGCCTGAACTAGGCGACTGTGAAGAACAAGTACCCACTCCCAAGGATTTGCGACCTCTTTGATTAGCTGAAGGGAACACATTGGTTCTTGATGATAGATCTCAGGTCAGGATATCACTAACTCAGTGTACGAGATGAGGATATGCAGAAGATGACCTTTAGATGTCTGTATGACCATTACAAATTCTTGGTTACGCCATTAGGCGTAACCAACTCTTCGACAGGGCTCATGGGACTCCTGAACATGATATTTCTGCCATACCACGATCGCTTTGTTGCAGTCTTCATTGATGACATTCTGATATACTCGGCTACTAAGGAGGAACATGCCTTCCAATTAAAGGTAGTACTAGACACACTCCGAGAGCACCAGCTTTATGGTAATCTCTCAAAGTGCCAGTTTTGGACTTGAGAGGTTCAATGTCTAGGACATGTCATATAAAAGGCTAGAGTTGCAGTGGATCCAGTGAAGATCGAGGTGGTACTTTCTTGGGAGCTACCTAGGAGTGTGACAGAGGTATGGAGTATCCTAGGTTTGGCTGGATACTATCGAAGGTTTGTGCCAGATTTCTCCAGAGTTTCAGTACCACTATCAGCCATGAAGAAGAAGGGGTAACCCTTTATGTGGTCAGAGAGATTCCAACAGAGTTTTCAGGAGCTAAGGCAGAGGCTGAATAGTGCCCCATCTTGAGGCTACCAGAAGAGGGAATATGCTACATAGTCTACTATGACGCATCGGGAAATGAACATGGATGTGTCCTAATGTAGGAGAGAGCAGTGATCACATATGGTTCTCGACATCTAAGACAGTATGAGAAGAACTATGCTACCCATGGACTAGATTTAGCAGCAATGGTCTTCACATTGAATATGTGAAGACATTGCTTGATGGGAGAACTTTTTATTGTCTAATTGGATCACAAGGGTCTCAGGTATATATTCTCTCAAAAGGACCTAAACCTGAGACAACAACGTTGGATTGAGTTTCTCTAGGACTATGAATTTGAGATAGTCTATACTACTGGGAAAAGTAACATCATAGTAGATGCACTCAGTAGGAGATCTGGTATACTGTTGCTAGGCGAGGTGATGAATTAGCTGGCCACATTGCAAATATCCTTTGTGGATAGAGATTGAGAAGCTTTTCCTCAGTCTCCTATAGTCACTCCCACACTTTATCATCAATTTAGGGAGGCGCAACATGGGGATAATGACTATAGGACACTACATGCTCAGATATCCATAGGACATGCACCTGATGGGTTTTATGAAGGTGAGGAGCACATCATCTTCTTCAAAGGACGTACCATGGTACTAGTGTCACTTCAAGAGGATGTGTTGAGGGAGTTACACAAATCCCCTATATAGGTATATTAGGGAGTGGAAAAGATGTACCAGGATCTCTGAAAACAACATTGGTGGCCGAGAATGAATAAATTAGTAGTAGAGTTTTTCTCTCGATGCCTCACTTTTCAGCAAGTGAAGGTGGAGCATCAGGTACCAGGTGGCTTGGTTCATCCTTTTGAGGTCCTAGAGTAGAATTGGGATGAGATATCCATGGAATTCATGATAGGACTTCCACATACATCTAGAGGTCATGACTCGATCTATGTGATCGTCGACCGAATCACCAAGTCGGACCTCTTCCTACTGATCAGAGAGAAGGGTTCAGTAGAGAGATTAGGACGCCTCTCAGTGCAGGATATTGTGCGGCTACATGGAGTTCCCTCGATGATTTTCTCTAATCGTGATGTGTGTTTTAATTCATGGATATGGAAGGGGTTTCATAAGGCTTTTAGGATGTAGCTTCGTTTGAGCACCGCCTTCCATCCTCATACGGATGGCCAGACTGAGCAGACCATTCAGACCCTCGAGGACATGCTGCATGCTTGTGTCCTTGACTTCGGGCATAGTTGGGAGGATCACTTCCCTTTGGTGGAGTTTTCATACAACAATAACTATCACTCCACCATTGGGATGGAACCTTTTGAGGAATTGTACGGGCAACCCTGCTTATCACCTTTGTGCTGGACTGACCCAGGTGAGTCAGCACTAGTGGGACCAGAGATGGTACGAGCTACCACAGAAATGTTACATATCATCCAGGAGTAGATGGAGTCTACACAGAGCAGGCAGAAGTCGTAAGAAAATAGGATACATAGGCTTCTAGAGTTCAAGGATGGTTACCACATCTTTCTACAGGTCTCACCTCGATGAGGTTTGTAGAGATTTGGCTGAGGTGGTGAGTTATCTTTGAGATTCATCATCCCTTTTCAGGTCCTCAGTAGAGTTGGTGAGGTGGAATACTACTAACCTCTTCTACCTCAGTTGCACTGGGTGAAAAATGTCTTCCACGTATCCCAACTAAGGAGTTTCATGCACGACCCTTCTTATGTCATCAACTATAGAGAGTTAGAAATTGACGATGAGGCGACTTTTATAGAGGTTCCAGTGGAGATTGAGGATCAGTAAGAGCAGGTCCTTCATGGGTGGTCGATACCTTTGGCGTGCGTTCGTTTGCAGTACGGGAACCTTCCGGAGAGCACATGGGAGCGGGGGGCTCAATTTCGTGCTCAGTACCCCCACTTGTTTTCTTGGTATTGAGTTGTGTATTATGGGGACGTAAAGCCATGACGTGGGGAGAATGTAAAGACCAAAAATTTCCATGTAATTTTTTTAATTAAATGGAAATTTGGTGAGTCCGGGAAGGTTGACAATGCGTGATTCGAAGTCCCGGTCTGCTTGGAATGAATATCTAAACTTTTTTTCAGGTCAGTTCAGTCAATATGTGATTGGGTTTTTCTAAATTTTGAACCGTTTCTCGGAATTGAAATCTGAAGGCACCTTTGAGCTCACAACACCAGTATTCGCTTAAGTAGACCTTCACCTTGACCGCAGTTGGTAGAGGGTGGAAGTTAGCTTTTCACTTATCCGTGAAAGAATAAAAATAAAATAAAATGGTGTTACATTTTATTTTTATTTTACTTTGAAACTCCCATGTGGATGTTTCACAGGTGTGGACCACCTGAATTGAACCTCCCTTAAGGGGTTATGGTGATGGGGACCACCAGAATATAAACCCCCTTGAACCCCCCTTTAATGGGAGAAACCCTAACACTTCCTATTAAATATAGGGCAGCCTCTTCAACACCTTCAACATTTATTATTCCAACTCAGTTAATTCATGAAGGATTTTTTAATTTATTCCAACTAACTAAATAGACAACATAATCTATTATGTTTGCTACTTGGAATATTTGGTGGAATTGGGAGGAATGATCCTTGGGAGAAAGCTCTCCAATGAAGAACACCAACGAAGAATTCTGAATTCCACTTCGACATCTTCCACGAGATATTCATTAATGAGGATCATATTCAATGTCAATGAACTGAAGATCAAGGAAACACCAACATCACCAACGTTTTTCTATTCCCAATGACATTATCTTCTTCCCCATATACAATCTTCAATGAATAAAATGAACGAGTTAGGGAGAGTGTTTGAATTATTTCCTTTACCCGTTATTGATATTCTTGTTCTTGTTTAGCCGCTTGCTACCGCTCTAACGTGGAGGGTGCAGGCCAAAAGAACATGGATCGACCCCTACACCATTCATCTTGAATGGTGTATCCTTCATGATGAAATAAAGCAACTTTGGTGATGGTGACCGGTGCTGGCGGTTGGCACCGGTGGAACTCGAGAACTACCAATGAAGGAACGATGCCCCACCGCCCTGCGGCCTCCGCGCCCTGCGGCGCTCTATCGTCCGCAGCTGTCACCGCCCCCACGGAATCTGAGGCCTCTTCCCTCCCATCCGAGATGCTCTGACCAAGCTCCCTCACAGCCTCATACCCTCACGACACCCCCCGCGGCCGAGCCACCTCGCACCCTCGCGACACCCCCCGCAACCAAGCCGCCTCGCGACCTCACGACACCCCCGCGGCCGAGATGCCTCGTGCCATCACAACACCCCCGAAGCCTCATGACCTTCCGGGCTAGACCTAGTAGGCTAGGCCTCCCAATGGACTGGGCTGGACCAGAGGGCCGGGTCGGTTCGACCGAGTCGGACCGGACCCGTACTAGATATGTCCTTATACTTTACTTGGGCAATAACTTTGGCACCAGAGGTCCTTTTTATGAACCATCAGTGGCACCAAAAAAGCATGGAGTGATACGGTCCCTTTTGTATACCCAAATAAAGTTTTGGATAAATTTGGGGAATGGTCGGGTTGGATCGAGCACGAATCCAGTCGGGCCCTCGTGACAAAATGGCTAATAACTCACAGACCAGGCGTCCGAATGATATGCTGTCAGTTGCGTTGAGAACCCTATTAAATGGAGGTCCTTTGGGATACTTACTAATTGGAATTATTAGCAGTTGGAGTATCGAATATTGTCTTGTGGAGTGGGCCCTCGCAGAGACAAGTGAGTGTAGTGCAGGAACCTAGTAGCTGGCTATGGTGTGAAGATGTACTAGGATCTTGTGTGGGTATGACAACGTACTAGAGATGTACTAGGATCTTGTGTGGATCTGATGATGTACTAAAGATGTACTAGTATCAGGTGTGGGTCTGATGATGTACCGAGTGATCTTGTGTGGGTCAACACCTAACGATCCTGTGTGGGTTATCACCTAGAGAGATCATGTGTGGGTCAATGCTTTGATCGATCCTGTGTGGGTCAACACCGAGCGATCCTATGTGCGTCAGAACCTAGATCAATCTTGTGTGGGTCAGCACCAAGCGATCATATATGGGATAGCACATAGAGTGATCATGTTTTGGTTGGCACTTAGAATGATCTTGGGTGGGTCAGCACTGAGTGATCCTGTGTGGCTCAGCACCTAGAGAGATCCTGTGTGGGTCAGAACATAGAGCGATCTTGTGTGGGTCAGCACCAAGTGATTCTGTGTGGGTAAACACCTAGAGTGATCTTGTGTGGGTTAGCACCATGTGTTCTTATGTGGGTCAGCAACAGAACCTCTAAATAGAGTAAGATGATTCAGTAGTTTCATCTAATCATCTCTACTACTATACTTAAGTTATACTTGGTGTGAGAAGAGTCTATACCTATGTGGTAATTTCCTTCATGGTAATAACTTAGTGGTATTATTCTGTGTGGCTTACTTGTGTGGTACTTGGCTTCATGGAATTTCTTCCTCTATCGAACAGTTGATCCTAGGGATTTGGAGTTAGACAATGTGTTTTTCTCATGATTGAGATGAGTTTACTTAATAACTGAGGTATATGTATGAGCATATACCTAAGTGGGGTTATTATTTGTTTCATTCCTTTTTGGTTTATCCTTTGTAGATTTTGTGAGACCTTGAGGGTCTCGGGGTCCTTACTATGTATTGTTATACTCACCCCTACACGGGCTATGCCAACACTTCATTGTGTTTTGTGCAGACGACGGACAACGCTGACTGAGGAAGAGAGTACCGGGAATGGAGGTAGCTCAGAGGTGGACGTTAAGTGAGGCGAACCGTATAGATGAACATTCATAATCTCTACATACCCTTCAGGTAGGATTTGTGGTTGATTATCTAGGAGCAGTTCTAGTTCACTTGTACTTTTAGTTTTCTTGTACTTTACAATTGGGATTGTATTCTGGCCCCTTTTCCTTTCAGTACCCACTCTTTTGTTATACAGTTTACTAGTTTTCCGTATCTTGTTGTGTGATTAGATGTTTGTGTTTATAGGGTATAAATTAAATGCCTTCCCAGTTTTATGGAATATCCTTTTGGTGCTAGTCACCAGCCCCTGGCCTATGAAAGGCGGGCTTGTGGTAGTCACGGCACAGGCCCCAGGGGATGGGTCGTGACACCCTTCTATTAAATTCACACCTCAAAATCCATTTATTTCAGACAGAACATGATAAAATATACTCCCAAATACCCTCACTTCATCTTAGAGGAAAAAATTTGGGTAGATATCCATCTTATGGAGTTTATTTGGGGAAATGAAAATGAGACACTAGAAGAAGAGGTAATCGTTTTGTCACGTCTTTCAAAGTTCATTTCTTCTTCTACTTCCTCTTACTAATTTGTTACCATACTAAAATTGTAACTTCGAAATATAATATATTCTGATTTGTTGTTCATATTATGGGACAACCATATTTTTCTTTTTACCCATCATATGAAAAATAGTACCACCATGCATGCATACATATGACATACCGTCTCCACGCCATGGTGTAAATTGTTTTTCATGTACAATTTATTTCTATGGGTATAGAGATGAATACAATGGATGTAAATAATACATATAAAATGATATTACTTCTTTAAAATTTATATTCCATCCATTTCTATACAAATTGACCATTAAGGAAATGATACTGTCCATTGTGAGTACGTACGACTTACTGTCTCCATGACACGATGATATTCATTCTCCATTTAACCATCCAAGAATGATTATAAAAAATATATATAATGATAATAATTTTGAAATATATGACATAATATGTCTACTTGAATGATATATATATCTATTTATTAAAATATATGTCATTCACTTACTTCCATTCAATATGATAAGAAAACGGAAACAACATTCATCCGTATATATGACCTACCATCTCCTCGAATGTTGTATTCCATTATATATATATATATATATCTTTTATATATATTTATATTATGAATATATATGATATATAAATCATATTATACATTTTTTAAGAAATTAAATCATGATCTATGGAATATGATCATGAATAACAAGTCAAAACACATACGATAAACAAAGCAATATTACCTGAAATGTTGCATTAACTAGGAATTGATAATAAATGGGTAATGTAAAGTCCTAAAAGAATAATACATGATATCATAAAAAATATTATGATTCTAGTATAAGTTACTAATATGTTTGAAACCATTTTAGATGAGTTTCAGACACATACAAAGAGTATCATATCTAAGGTAATAGATAATTTCTCAATCTCATTATTATTTAAGATTATTTATGTTTAAGTATTTACTTGGACATATTTATCATACATGTACATGTTTAATAATTTTTTTTGAATGAAACCATTTATGGTTTTATGGTATGTAATATTTAAACTAGATCATAAATTTAAACATTCCAATGGTTAATTTTTTTTAAATATTTTAAATTAATGTCCAGGTTTTCAAAATGATTTTAAGGATTTATTGATATTGACTTCATTGTTTTAAAATGTTATTTATTTTAAAAAGTTTCAAAGTGGTATGTGAACCTTTGATTCAAAAATATATTTTAAACTATTTCCATTATTAATTGTGTGGCTTTTAAATGATTTCATGGAAAAGGGATATTTTTATCAAAGAGTTTCACTAATCATTTTAAACTATGTAAACATCTTTTACTTGATATTAATTTTGATTGAGGTTGACGTGTTATGAAACAATCATCGATATTGTATTAAAGGTTTTGTGATATGTTTGAAGATGGATGTGATATTTTATACCATTCATGGTTTATTTATAAATTATTAACATTTTTTATGATAGTTTTAATAAGAATTTTATATTATGTTTCAACCTTTTCATAAGAGGAATTCATTGGACTTAGTAAATGATAGGTTGGGCCCACTATAATACCTTGATGCATAGGTTGGCCTCATGAGACAAAATAGTGTCTTGGAACAAGGCCTTGATCAAATATTTTTGAATGGTCATGGCACAAGGCCTTGATGTAGTACTTACTATTTCTATAACTATACATTCCCTCATTATAAAATTAGTTATTATAGGTGATTATTCAATTAGTAGAATATCCATGTGAATGATTATATGGTAATATTTGATTTAAATTTTCCATATTATGATCATGTTTAGGTTTAAAAAACTGTTTTTTATTATACATATTTCCTTAAACCTTTATAGCTTCCACATAAATATTTACCCTTAGTGAGCATCTAAGCTCACCCATTTCATATGTTTTATTTTCCTAAGATGCCAAGAAGTGTATTATGATTGATATAAAGGAATAATATAGGTGAATAATGGAGTTCTCAATTTATTATTTATTTTCTATTTTATATTAAAAAATTTAATGTAATGTTCATGTATGTAATCTATTTTCCAAGACTACTACACTGGTCGGTATTTTGGGACTTGATTCCCTATGATCATGCCAAAGTATTAAAATAATGAATTGGCTATGGGATTTTGGGGTTAGGGCCTTAGAATTATTTCTCTCAAAGAAAAGTTTGTACATGGAGAAAGATGTAAGTTAAGATTCTACAGAGTTATACAGTCTAAAAATGTAGTAGTATGATAATGGGAGTTGGTTTATAGGATAGATTATATTTAGTTACCATTTAAAATATGTACATGTTCACATTACATTGTTTTATTAATTAATGATGCCATATTATCATATTTTTCTCTTGTATTTATTATAGAACCATATATATTATTTTAATTAATTATATTATGAATTATGGGAGTCCATTTCGACCCATATATTATATATATAGGTTTTTGGGTTTTTTATTATACAAAAGTGTCATGGAAAATTTTATTTGGATTAAGAATAACCCTTAGGAATTATTGTAGTTTCCATAACCTTCCCACGATAACATCAATCCCATGATTCTTGTAAACATATTATATAATATAGGCAAGAACACTATAGATCTATTGGATACACCCTCATGGGTTCTATTGAGGATTTTTCATAAATTTCATTAAAATAAATATCGTTTGTTTTTCTATGGGAGGATCTTAATTCATTATGTTATGTATAAAGTTGATCTCTACGTGTTCTACATCTCACCTCTATGTAACCATATGGGTATAATGAAGATGTATCTCTATGTGATAGGTCGGTTTTTTTATTCTCGTATAATGTGGGTAATTGAAACATGTAACACCTAAATATTTCAAAATAAGAACACTATGTTCGATAATGTATTTGGCACACTACACTGAGCTTAATCAAACAATATAAAAATTTTATTTAAAATTTATCATTATAAACTAGTCATTGAATTGGAGGGTATGAATAGGATTCAAAAAATTATGAAATGTATATAAAGGTCTTATTAAATAAAAAGTTATTTATGAACTCATATGATGTAATAATTAATTTTTTTAAATTTCATGACATGCTTAAAAAATACATTAATTTCAAATATGATATTTATTTTATTTTTTTAAAAATATTATATTTAATTTTTTTCACCTGTAGAAAATTTATTTGATAAAATTATCCCCATTAATGAAATAATCATAAGATAGTTATACTTGTGATAATTAGAGAAATATTTCTAAAAAATAATTTTATTAGTGAATTGAGAAAAATTCTTATTTTTTCTAAAAAATTCATTTTGGATTTAATAATATAAAAAGTTACATTGTGTTTTATAATATTTTAAATGTGAAATTTGTTCTATTATATTATTATTAATCCAATAATGTAGTTGAGATCAATTTAATGGTTGAATTTTGTATAGAATTTATTTTATACATAAAATTGGATTTTTATGAAATTATATTTTTCAGTATGATTTTTGTTTTAATATTAAATTTAATAGAAGACACTTCTTGAGATTGAATCATGAAAAAAGATAAAATATTTAGATCTAGGTCATTAAAATGTGGACATTAATTATCTTCTATATGTCATCAATACGAATAATAAAAATAGTAAATATTTATCACCCAGTTAGTATAAAATGGATAAAATAGAGTTAAAAAAATGGGCTAAGGATTTAAAATTTATATAAAAACTTCATTTATCATATTTAATGAGTATATTTAAGATATTTACATATAATTATCTAACATATGGTCACTTGTTTCCATATTCATTTTATTATGAATATTTGTGATGTTTTAAAGGTTTATATTTTTAATTAATATTCAATCAAGTTGATTTCAATGAAAATTAATTAAATATTTTAAAAAAAACATTAATGATATTTTGTGAAAATAATTTGATATTAAATTATTTAAAAAACAAACAACTTTTGAAGGAGGAAAATATTGATAATTAATGGTTAAAAATGTCATCTTTTTTTGTTAGATAGTATATTTTAACCTTATATGTAAAATTTTAAACCATTACACTTAAAAAAGTTATTGTCACGGTTAAGGTTAAAAGTAATTAGCAAAGGGGTTAATAAATATTAAAAGGTTTAAAATGACACCAAAACACTTATAAATTTCATTAAGAGTTTATATATCAACATTAGCCTCATTATTCATGAATCTGTGGCCTTTTATCCACAAGGATTGATAATTACTGAATTATAATTTAATCTTTTTAGTATTTACTAATTTGTGATTTCCCACCCCTATAAAAGGACACCCCTTCAATCGTTTTTTCACACAACATTGAGCCATATATATCAGCCAAAACAAACCCAAATATATTATCAAAATTATTTTTTACATTTTATAGGTGATGGAATTTCTAAACGAACAACCATAGGGTCCTTAATAGGATATGTAATAGAGTTCTTTGAAATAAGAGGTAATATTGTTAACCGGTCACTTTCATTTAACTTATTCATATACCTCCTCAAAATACATGGTATTTATCAAAATGTAAAAAATTCAGTATCCTCAACATACTGAAATTTTATTATGATTATTAAATCACCACATTCCATTCTCTTTCCCATAAAATGTGAATTGAAATTATCACCCATGAAAATGTAGTAAATACCATCTACAAATAGTGATACAAGTCATTTTACATCCCTATATTTTGTGGATAAGTATTATAAAGACCCCTAACCTAGTAGCCCAGAGTCAGCAGTTACCTTATGAAATTAGATTTAGATATAAATAATCACATCACAAAAAATGAATAATTTATTATTATTCATAGGATATATACATACTTTAAACTTATAGTACTATTGAAACATAAAATACAATATAGTATTTTCTTTGATAACACTATTATTCTCCTAGAATGTCCCTTTATATAAATCATAATATAATTCATGGATTCATGCAAAAAATTAACATAATAAATAGGGTGATCCTAGATACTAAATATAGTTATGTATACAAACAATATATATAAAGCATGAATAATATGGAATGAAATAAATAGAAATAAAATAATTCCATAATAAAATGATCTGAAAACATATCTATAACATCCAGACCCAAGGGACACTAACTGGTTCCCTGATTTGGTTTCCCACATGGCCTCAAAAGCGCATCCATGTATGCCAGAGGATTTCAACTATCAGTGAGGGTATAATATTTAACATGGAGAAAATATAAACTCTTTTTAAAGGGGCACAAAAAACAGTAAATAGAAAATATCCAAAAGATAGTAAAAAAACCATGATAATACATTAATCAAATATCTACCAAAATCATATGGTGAATCCAAATCTGAAAAATATGACCATAAATTAAATTAGATACGTCATGACACATTATTTCCACATTTTAAATACAAAACCAAAATAAAGACACTCCTAAAACTCTATAATGAGTTCCTAAATCATTTATGGTTCCCTATTTTATACTATATCCCAAGTCCCAACTCATCTATCTAATATAGGGTTGTTTCCTTTATCCAGTCTCACAAACATGAAGTCTATTTGGGTACCAATCAGGAAGCATGAGTAGGGTGTGAGAAAAACTCAATATAATTCCACCAATGACATCCAAATAAATATCAATTATATTAATGTGTATTGAGGTATATTCAGAAGAATGAATAAATTTAAAAAAAAAATGTTTCACACTTAATTATTCTTTGACTAATCACATAGTCCCTCGAGTTCAATGTGACACCCAATAAAATTATACCTTTTTCGAATTGTGCCAGATTCTAAATCATACAATAAAGGAACTTTAAAGATCATTCATTCATGTGATTTCATTATTCATTATAATTTCCAATTTCACATTCAAACATTTGGGACCTAGAGCAGCATTCTGGAACCATGTGGGTATTTCAAGCAGCTTTCCCAGACCCAAAACTTAGGGATCACATGAATATTTATATCATGGGGCCTACAAAAGCAGTCTAACACCCCATGTATATTTGGATCTATAATACCTAACCCAAAACTCGTTTTTCACATCAATCAAAAAAATTACAGAACATGGTTCCACAATCATAACACATATATCAACCATTTTCAAAAATCTATATTCAAATAATTTCATAATTTTATTTATCAACCATATTCAAAATACCATTTATTAAAAATGTATCCAGAATGTACTTCAATCCCATACACCCATTATTCTGCATTTTCACATTTCATGATTCATAAATCATTATTTCAATTATATGGAAACACCGACTGGGTTTCCCTAATGTCCTATCTCAAAAATACAATGGTTTAAATGTGATTCATGAGAAGTTCACAATCATAATGGAATCAATCAATTAATTCAATATAAAATGGTATTTACCAACATTGAAATTGAAATTGAATAATTACATACAAATATTTATTATCAATACTGTAGGAATCAAAAATTAGACAATCTACCTTAGGATTGTTGATGAACATTCTCCAAACCTCAACCCTTAATTTGATGAGGAAAGATCTAATTCACAATAGAGGAGGAGATCTTGGATCCAAACCTGGGAACAAGATAAAAAATTAGATCCATCAATAAACTAGATC